>JASEVX010000010.1:20625029-20942529 GCA_031761405.1 Serripes groenlandicus
GTATGCAGATGACGGGCCCTGAACTGCTCTACCGGTTTTTGATATCTAGCTAAATCAAAGATGAAGATTTTAACATTATTTGAGTCAATGCATGAGAAAAGGTATAAGATGGCATTTCTAAACAGTGAAGGAAGGTCAGATCACAATGTTGTATATAACACTATGTCAAATATCAAGGGGGCCATAACTCTGTCAACAAACTAGCCAACTGAGAAAGCTATCAGATATGGCACATTTCCTCTTGGTATAGAAGCCTTCTATTAATTTTATCTCCTCACTCCTATCTAGGAGTGATTGTTGAGAAACAGTTAGACAAATAACGACACAGTGACTCCCTTTACTATCACCTATAAATATTTTTTGGGGTATAAATATTGTAGCATAAGGAGAAATTATAATTAGAGCTAATTTTTCCTTTCTCACAAGGTTTTCCAGTATATTCAATAATAATACTTTCATTTATGTATAATTTTCTATATTTCCTGTCAATGGCAATTAAGAAAAATTGCAAAAACAGTCAATCCTGTGCTAAAGACTACCTTAATTACCAATCCATGTCTATAGGCCAACCCCCAAGTCTTTATTTCCCCAATACTCATTTTCTGCATAAAGGAACCCTTGTAAAGTAAAGACCACCTGTGTAGCAAAGACCATATTGTTCACTTCCATGGAGGGTCTTAAACACAGGTTGGTCATTATACATAGTACCCCTTATATAACATAATCTGTTCTCCAAAGCTTTCTGGATGTGAAGTTAACTATGAAACCTTTTTTTCTCACATACAGCAAATCTGCAGCAGTCGACTTCCAAAATGTATTGGCAAAGACATGCATTATCATCCATACATAAAGGGTTTAAAACTATTAAATGAGAGTTTAAAACATTGTCAGTAATTCTCTACTTTTGTCACAATGTTTCAAAAGTCGTCTGCTGCACAGGAGGCGTTCAGAAAGACATCTATATGTGAGAAAGGGATATATAAGACTGCGTGGCGATTGTAAGATGATCTGGAATCTGAAATCTGGACTCGACGCTAAGTCTCTAAAGTAAGTTTTTGTGTGACATGGCACTTTTTATAATAGTATTGAGGACTATAAACCTGTTCCATATACAACGAATCTGCAGCAGATGACTTTGATAACGATCTAGGCACACTTCATTGGAAAATCTCTATGTAACTATTGTATAGATAACCTTCTCATTAGGACCAACCTCTCTCAATATTGCCACAATTTTTATAATAATTATCGGCAGCATATATGAAAGAGTTAAACCGTAACCCTTTCCCTCATAAGACAATTCTGCAGCAGACGACTTTGAACATATTTTGTCAAAAAAAGAAAATCTCTATAATTGAATTGGATAACCTGTGACTAAAAGTGGAAAAACAATGTGTCAAAAGGAGAAATTGCTCGATTTTGAGCAATTTCTTCTTTCTGTCACTATGTTATCAAAAGCTGTCTGCTGCAGAGGTGTCAGAAAGTGTCTATATGAGTTAACCTTTTACCTGATATAAAGTTGAACCTACCTTATTGTACAGAATTCTATATGTGGTGTAGATTCGTTCCCATGGAAACAATACATAAATCTGTGATCAGAGAGAAGAGTGTGACCCTCGTAACTGAATTGGTCATCTAGGTTTTGACATTCTATCATCAACATTTGTGACATACTGAGCAATTCCACCTTTGCCACACTATTTTCAACTCTTTAATAAATAATCTCATTTATGTAGATTTTTAACATTTTTGCCAAATGTTTACCACAGTTGTCTGCTGCAGATTTCTTGTATGTGGGAAAGGGAAAGGGTAAAAACATTGCTAAATTCAGCAATTTCTCCTTTTTTTCACATTATTTTCGATTATTCAATCACTGATTTCTTTTACTTCAAAACTTAACAAGATTTTTCATATTTTCATTGCATGTGGGAAAATGGGTTAAACCCTTTCCTACTTGCAGATGCATTCTGACGCATTGCAGCAGACGACTTTTGAAAACATTATTGCAAAAGGTGAAATTGCTCATGATGAGCAATTTTCCCTTTTGCAACAATGTTTCAACTCTATTTAATAATTAAACTCTCATTTATGGAGATAATTCACATTTTGCCAATATGTTTCAAAGTCGTCTGCTGCAGATTTGTTGTATGTGGGAAAGGGTTAAAATGCATTAACCCTTTCCCACATACAACATATCAGCTGTGACACTTCAAAAACATCTCTGCAAAACTATGGAAAACTTAAATATGAAAGTATTATTATTGAAACCCAGTTGAAAACAGTCTGGAACAAGGAGAAATTGCTCATTATGAGCAATATGTCCTTTTATCACACTGTTTTCAAAAGTCGTCTGCTGCAGATGCATCAGATTGAGTCTATAAGTGGGAAAGGGGTTATATAAGTATATGTACCAGCTGTTAAATCGTTATTTCAGATCTACAAAGGCACTTGACTGAGGCTCCGAAGGACTGGATGGTTTCTTTAACTCTCCCCGCTGAGACGTCATTTCTGTAAAGTTTCTGTGTTCACTGCAAATACATTATTGTTGCAGAGATTAGGCTAAACTAGAACGTTTGAAGGATCACATGTGTCGTCCCGGCAAAATGTCAGAGAAAGCATGATAGACAGGTAGATAGGTGTTCCCTTTGTGTCACTCTGCGTCACGGCAGGAGACACAAAAAGTAAAATAAAAAGATATTGTAGTGATAATTTAAGAAACATGGGCAGATTCTTTTTTCTGGTCTAACTTTTCTGGCGACAAATAATATGACAATTGCATAAAGATATAAGAGAATATCCAGAAGATTACAACTTTTTATTTCCAAAGGTTTTAAAGCAGATGTCTCTAAGAAATACTACATTTGAGATAAGAGGCTAAATATTCATCTGGATAAATTACCACCCAGAACTTACCTAAAAATGAAGTAATTATCTCTTCCCTGGTACTTTCTCCCCCATCTAAATCCGGTATATATCAGCATTACCACTGTAAAAACACATAGAGAGAGTAAACATCAAACCAATCATGTACATGTCATACAAAAGATACAATGTAGACTTTGTGACCAGCAGAGATCTACATCTCCCTTTGCATCCAATTTTCCATGCAGTCATAACCAGATCTATTTTGTTTACTACCTACTTGTACACACATCTTTAAGCCTATTACCCCATTTCTTCATACAGACACTTTCTGATGCCTCTGCAGCAGATAGTATTTGAAAGCATTTTGGCAAAAGGAGACAATGCTTAATGAGCAAGAGTTATTTCACCTTTTGCCACAATGTTTTTCAACACTAACATGTATTTGATAGTTTTGCTATAATTTTTAGAGATTTACCACACTTTTTGCACAGATGTTCCAAAGTCATCTGCTGCAGATTTGTTGTATGTGGAAAGGATTAAACCCTTTCAGTAAATCTGCGCTAGATGACTTTGAAAACATCCAGACAAGTTTCAAGTTATACAAGAAAGTGTTTGAATAGATTTAAAAAGATTGTGGCAAAAGCTTGTCTGCTGCAGATGGGTGAAAATGTGTCTGAGTGTAGTAAGGTTTACATCTTTAACATATAGACACATTCTGAGGCATTAGCCGTGGAAGCCCTTTGTCACACTGTTTTCAACTATTTGCAGTAACTTTTTCATTTACAGAGTCTTTCAATATTTCATGACAAGATGTTTGCAAAATCATCTGTTAACCCTTTCCCTCATATAGACGCTTTCTGACGCCTCTGCAGCAGACAGCTTTTTGAAAACATAGTGACAAAAGAAGAAATTGCTCAAAACAAGCAATTTCTCATTTTAACACAATGTTTTCAACTTATAGTCATAGGTTATCCATTCAATTATAGAGATTTCCTATTTTTTGACAAAACATGTATAAAGCTGTCTGCTGCAGAATTGACGTATGAGGGAAAGGGTTAAACAATTGTTGTATATGGGAAAGGGTTAAATATGGTTATGTCGAACATACATCTATCCAAATAAGCAGTTTATCTTCAAAACCTCCAAAAGTGGTTTTTCATGTCTCATAAGTATACATGTTGGTTGTATGCAGCAGTTTCCCAGGTAAGTTACCAGTACTACTGGTCCATTTATCCTGACACCAGCGAGTCAGTCGTAATGCTAGTCACACAATCCTGAGCGCAAAGGAGGGGAAGTCATTACTACCACTGTTTATGTCTTTGATTGGACCCTTCTGGCGGATTCTCTACCGTAGCCTTCATAGAGACGGTCTCACAAAGAATGTAAAAGAGATCATTGAATTGTGTTGTATTTATGTTTTGTATATGAGTCCATCAATGCGAAAAATGGTACAAGTTTCCATCTGTGAGATCAACCAGTGCATCTTGTCAGTCACATCAGAATCTACACAAGTTGACGGAAGTTTCCATTCTAACAAGCTTGTGTCAGTAATATGTGAACAGTGTAGATCCTGACCAGACTATGTGAATGCACAGGCTGATCTGGATCTAGACTGTTCACAAAAGCCAAGTTTGCCTTTTCCCATGGAAGAGCTCATATTCATGTGATTGCCCAGTGTCGCTGTGAGTAAGTTTAACCCTTTCCCACTTACAGACGCTTTTAATAAAGTAATAATATAAAAGACTTACTCAAGTACTAATGGTTGATCAACCATATTTGGTAGTTTTAATGGCGAATCTGAAAATAGGAAAACAAAAACTTCTTTTCACCACTCTTCTTCACCTGCACGCGCAAATTGACACATGTGCAGCAGACAACATTGTGACAAAAGGTCAGATAAAGTTTCTTTAAAGCAAATGTCACCAACAACTGGCTTGATCTCTATAATTTAGAAAATAACTTCAACAATCTTTGTCAATCAAACAAAATGATTCTGTCAATTTATAATCAATTCTGACTGCAAGTTTCAGAAGACGATAATTAAGGTGGCATACACAGACTTTAAAAAAGGTCCGCCATGGAAATATTTTTGAAAATTACTTTCAATTTGGACCAGAAGTTTCTGACAGGTGATGATTTTCAAAGATTGTGTTATGAAAATACGAAGGAAAGTTGCCATGCTATTATGCATACAAAGCATGTTGAAAATATTGCCATTGCACCAGAGAAGTTGTAAATTTTAGAGCCCAAATCATAGTTTATAGTTTAAACCTTCCCGACATGTATATATATGTTTTCTGACAACTCTGCTGCAGATGACTTTTGAAAACATTGTGATAAGAGGAAAGGTTGCTCAAAACAAGCTATTTCTCCTTCTGTCACAATGATTTCAACATTGTTGAATAATTATACCTTCAATAATGAAAATGTTCATCGTTTTTGCCTAAATCAAAGAAATGCTAATTTATATGCAACGGTCATCAGCTGCAAATGTATAAAAAATGTGTCTGCATGTGGGACAGGGTTAATGCAACTTGTGCACAAAACTTCACCATGACATGGATGATGACAATTCTTCATTTATGTTTATATTTTTATTTTCTCTTTTTTTAAATTATCAGATGAGATATAAATCTTAGTAACTCTTACTTTGGATCACAGAATTGGCTCTACCCCAGTATACCGATAAGGAGACCATGTTTGAATCTGTGAGATTTTCGGATACCACCAAAATATCCATTTGCAAGTCCCCATCTAGATCTGCTGGTACCACACTCATGATCTTGGAAGCTGGTACACTGCTTGAAACATTCACCAGTAGTATACTAGTATACTCATTTTCATTGTCAGCCAGGTAGACAAAGACACTTGAACCTGAAAATTGATATTATAGAAATAGCTGTGGCCCTTACCAGAGCTGTTGAAAAAGGGCATACATTGCAACCTCCCCAGAGAAACATTTGATGGAGGCAAAGAAAAACAGTCATCTAGAGAGATTTTGATCTTTAGATGTTAAATCTTTTTCCTGTTAGAAACAAACTTTGATGCACTTGAAAGCAAACAACTTGGATAATATTAATAATGTCCAAAATGGAGAAATTGCTTTTAATTATCAATTACTCCTTTTCGCACAATGTTTGCCATTTGATCCGAATTTTTTTTATTTATCTTTTATCTTTAAATTTTCGTTTCAAGAGGTTACACTGTATTTTCATTCTGTAAATTCCTTTTCACCACATCTAAACCCTATATTGTGTGTTCTCAAAAGAATGTTCCCCCTGAGACAATTAAATCGAGAGATCTCTCATGCACTTGCATGAAGCTCACGTATAAAGGTCGTCAGATGTGACCAAGTAATCAGACTCATTTAGAGTTTGTATAAAATTTGCCTATATTCATTCAATCATTGTCGTCCACCTACAGCTTTAGAAGACCCATAGATAACCAGTCATCTGTGCCAACAACCTGTTCAGTCATCTGTGCCAACAACCTGTTCACTTGTGTACATTGATTAATGGGTTCGGGTTAAATGCCATTTGCAACACATATTCAGTCATATCACAGCCGCCAGTTCACCTACTCATATGTTTCCTGGTTTCTCACACCAGTAATTCAAACTCACAACCCCTGGATTGACAGCCTGCATCACTACTGACTGAGATACCAGGGCTCAGCTTACTTGTGTACAACATAAACCAATAGTAAGTTGATACTTTCACAGTTTACTTTACTCAACATGTATAGGTTTTGATACTTACTACAGTGAACTCGACAGTTCCGGGTCAGTAACCAAATTAACGAATATTGTCTCTTTGAAAAGAAAGTTGAGAGAAACAAAACTACATAAAATGTTAAACAAATACTTCCTCCCCACGATGATATAATTCAATAATTATACAAATTTGTTAAAATGTTTCTTTAGTGTCTGCAATTGCAAGCTGTAAATTTTACAGTTTCGGGGCAAACTTGCCATTTCCGGGTCACGTGACAAATGTTTATTTATGTTATTCAGGGGTAACCTCAAACAGCGGTTTTTAATAACAAGATATTCATTTAACATTTTTATTAAAATAATATGAAAAAAAGAACTAAAATATATCACTTGCAATTACCTATTGCCGCGAACAACAGAACAGTGATGGGGCTAAATTTACAGTACACACTTTCATGCACGAAAACTGATGAATTTTTTAATCAACTAATAAGACATATTTGACAAAAAATGTAAATTTTAATAACACATTTTTAACATTGATTTATCACCATAAGCTTTAAATTATTCTTAAAAAGTTCCCAAAATAGTTTTACTAATAAATTGATAATTTTGAGAATTTCCTTTTGGCTGACCCGAAAGTGTCGTATGTGGACAAGGTCAAATTTATCCGCTAGTTTGGCATAAGCAACTTCGACAGGTCAATAAAAGATATATATCTTGTTCAGTAGTAAATCACCTATACATGTATGTGCAATACATAACTGTATTACTGAAATTATGGCTACAATCAGCAATTTACGCTGTGACAGGTAAATCAAAATATTGAGATTTTGTTTTCGCGGGAATCGATGCAGTCATGTGTTTCGAGATTACGACATCCGTTCTTGAAATGACAACGTCCTAAATCGAAGTGAAACTAGCCAAGCTAATGGGAAATATGACTTGATAATCAAATTGTCAAAATGCTGTATCATTCTCGAATACTAAACATTTTTTTTCCAAATTTGACACGGAATTGTCGATGACCCGGAACTGTCGAGTTCACTGTACCTTTTCACAGTTGCAGATGCATCTTGAAACACAACTCAGATTCAGAACATTACTGTTCGAGTGTCAAATAAAGATTTAAGATGACATGACATTCGTCCCTCAGATATAAATCTTGGTAGTAACTGTGTAAGTAACTGCTGTAAATTAAATCGGACCAAGACAGACATGTATAAGTCTTGGAAACAACTTACCATCTTCTGAAATCACGAATATATCGGTGTGTTTGTCTGCGTTGAAGTCCCCAAATGCTGCCAGGATACCTCTATTACTAGACCCAAATACTTTGTCTGTAACATCATGAAGTGATTCGATGACAGGAATGAATAAAGATATCGTCAAGAAAGTAAATATTTTCATCACTTATTTGTTGTTTGCTTTTCTCTCTATCACAGGGATGTGATTCATGATCATGCATCAATAGACGCTTTGTGTGACATATGTAAAGCGTTTCTCTAACTCGGTTTAAATCGCGGATCCATTGGAAAGGGTGCTGGAGGTTTCGGTAAATTGGTAATATAGAGGAAAAACCAAGTGTTATATAGTACATCTACCATTAGAGTGTCCTATGTGTGAAAATCAATAAATTTACTGTTTAAATGTTTTGACATTGAAGATATTTCAAAACATTATGGAAACAAATGCATTAAATTTTCTCTCCACTTTCAAAGTATGTTTGCACAGAGACATATAAATACATATGTATATATTAATCCAAATGTTTTAGACTTTATATATGTTTCTTGTTTGCAGATGATTATACACCAGTACACCAATAACACTATCGTGTTTGACTCATTCAAAAGTGTATGGAAGCAATGAGGAATTGTCAAATGTTACTGTATGGCATCACGGGGATATGTATAGACATGTAACTTTTTCATACTGACATTGCGTATTTTCAGTTTGTAACATGATATTTTTTTCATATTCCCATAATTATTTATTTCGGGCTGACACAGACACTTAAATGCCATATGAGACGACCCCAACCTAAGGTTGTACAAGTTAGTCACTCTATTGAGAGAAGAAGCTACGGTGGCACAGAGGTGACATGTGTATGTTTTTATTTATCTCGTGCGCACGACATACTAAGTCGTGCGCACGACTTAGTAACTCGTGCGCACGACATAGTAACTCGTGCGCACGACTTAAGTATCTCGTGCGCACGACATAGTATGTCGTGCGCACGACTTAGTATGTCGTGCGCACGAGATAAATAAAAACATACACATGTCACCTCTATGCCACCGTACTGTGGCACAGAGGTGACATGTGTATGTTTTTATTTTTATTTTACTAAGTCGTGCGCACGAGATACTTAAGTCGTGCGCACGAGTTACTAAGTCGTGCGCACGACTTAGTAAAATAAAATAAAAACACACACATGTCACCTCTATGCCACCGTAAGAAGCAGATGCATGTGCAGCAGACGAGTTTTGAAATTATTGTGACAATAGGAGATTGTTTATGACCCGTTTATGAATGAATGAATGCATATTGTTTTATGGCGCATCGACAGGTAAGGTCATTTAGCGCGCAATTAAATTTAATTATTCATGATCCCTGGGTAAACAAACCAGTACTAGGCTAGAAAATGTGCCTTGCCCAATGGCACTCCACCATGACCGTAGTGCCGCGACTGGGGATCGAACCCGGGACACCCGGTTTCGAAATCCCCGACGCTAACCACAGCGGATTCCTGACCCGTTTATGACATATGTTTACAACTCTATTCATATACAGAGATTAACATACTTTTCCCTTAATGTTTTCAACGTTGTTTTAGTGTATATGGCAATGGGTTCATAAGGATATAATACTATTAATTATAAACAAATGAAATATAATAGCTATTTATTTGATATCTTTTATTTACATGTTGTAAACAGCATTGAAATGTATTATCAGTCGACATACTTGAATAAATAAAACAAACCCTATAAACACCAAGAGCACCGCCTGCGGATGTTGGACGCTCGTCTGATGTTATCATTCTACGGTTTAGCCTACTCATCTTCAAGTTTGGAATAATTTTTAATTATTATAATAGGCTCACACAACTTCTATACATCAAGTATCCAAACAAGAATTACCATGTGGAAATAAACCCAAGTTCATATATATACATGATAAGGAAGATTTTCAAGTTGGAGAGTGGCTGTCACAATCTGTAAAGATCATACGCTGAGTCTTGTGTATGGACAGACACATGTGATAAGCCGATTGATGCCTGTTGACCAATCACTAATTATCTGACAAATGTATCACTTTTATCTAGAAACAAGAGCTGTCCGTAAGACAGGGCGCTCGACTATTCCAGCGCTTATTAGTTACTGAGAAATGGACTCTAAGGTAGTTGCATGCAGCACATTAACCAGAATTTCATAAAGAGTGATAATTTGCATTACATGCAGGATAGTTATCTTACTTATTTTTTTCAACGGTCTGATGGTTGGGAAGGGTTGTATAAAGTCGCAATGCAATGCATCAAGTCGTTACAAAGATATGGATTGTTATTGTAGTTGCACGCACAACTGTAACCATAATTTATAAGTAAAAATGGGCCATAATTTGCATTCTATGCAGCATAGAGTTATCTTACTTGATTGGGTATATAGGTGTGTGTGTGAAAATGGGAAGGGTTGTATAAAGTTTCAATACGATGCTTCAATTAGTAACTGAGATATGGCCTGTTAATGTAGTTGCATGCAAAACTTTAACCATAAAATTTACTAAGTCTAAAAGGGCCATGATTTTATTTTTATGCTGGATAGTTATATAACTTGACAATCTGCATAGGTATGATAGTTGGAAAGGGTTGTATAAAGTTTCAATGTAAAAACTGAGATATGGACTCTTTAAAGTTGTTGCATGCAACACTTTAACAAGAATTTCTAAGTAAAAATTTGCCAATTGTTGCATTATATTCTTTATACTAGATTGTTTACATAGGTGTAATGGTTGGGAAGGGTTGTATTAAGTTTCAATGCAATGCATCAAGTAGTTACCATAATATGGACTCTTAATGTAGATGCATGCACAACTTTAACCATAATTTCTAAGTTAAATCAAAGCGCCAATGGCACTGTAGTGGCGATCGTATAGAAAATCCGGCAAAGTAACAAGCAGTATCTCGGGTTAGGCCTTGCGATTTTCAATAATAGTGCACTCTGGTGCGGGTAAATTTGAGAAAAGCTGCATTTTTTGATAGTAGAATAATGTTAGTTTGCCAGAATGTTGTCTTGGTGATTTTTAAGTTACGTTCTAAAATTGGTCATGATGTGTTCATCACCAGGTCGGTAGGCCATATTAAGATAAGATATTGTGTACACTTTAGAAATGACTAAATTATCATAGAAAAGAGAGAAAACAATATCCATTAGTTTGGTGTTTGTTTCAATGATGTCCGATATTGAACAGGTCTGTTCAATTAATATCCTTCACATTGAGGGTTTTCTCCCTAGAAAAGTTAAACTGCTTTGACAAGTTTGAGACCAAAAACAAACACAAAATGCTCATAAAGCACAATTTCTCTATTTGCCTAACCGTTCAGTTGATAATATGATAATGCTCGATCTCCAACTAAATTAGGCTACACTTTCAGCCTTGATTGCTAATTGACTCTAGAACGTGCAGAGAGGGATGCACTCGAACGTGTATAACTTTGTACACATCGTGTCATTTAAACCTTTATAAACCAGTCTTATCATCTAGACGCTATATATCGTATATTTGCAACAACTACAAAATAAAGCGTTTATAATGTTAAGATTTAAGAACAATCGATTACAACTCTAGCTATTTATAGAACCGTTTGGAATTTGCAAAAGTCTTCTACTGGGTCATTGAGTTGAGAGTTCTTTGCAAGGCAGATAGAACGCGTAATGATATTTATTATCTGCCCAAACATGAAGAAAGATAATCTTTTCATAATTTAACTCTATGTAGATATTATCTCAATAAATCTCAAATCTTAGTATCAATCCGATACCAAAGTACCACTGACATGATTATTATTAATAGTGTCTCTTCATCACTGATGGAACTATATATTTGGCCGTTTAACGGATGTAGGTAAATTGGTTTGTAGTAAGGAATAAAACGTCAACAGCCTGTGCAAAACTGACTATGTATTTTTTTTCGTTGTTGTTGTTTCTGTTAGCATTGTGGCGATTGTCAAACCAATCGCCACAAAAAGGACCATAACTTGCTTTAAATGGTGGATAGAGTTATCTTACTTGATAATGTACATATGTGTTATAAAGTTTCAATGCAATGCATCAAGTAGTCACTGAAATATAGACTCTAAATGTAGTCGCACGCAAAACTTTTATATAATTTTTAAGTAAAAAAAAAAATGGCCATAATTTCCATTAAATGCAGGATATAGTTATCTAACCCGATAGGTATGGTTGTCGGGAAGGGTTGTATACAGTATCAATGCAATGCATAAAGTAATTACTGAGATATGACCAGTTTTCCATCTGGCTCTTGACCTGAATGGTCACGTTTTCTTTGGCTCTGACTGTTTTAATTCATATCATAAGTTAAAGTGCTTCAATTTTAATTACAATTACATGTGTGTACTAAGTGTTATCTCTGGAAGTAAAAATATAATTTATGTTTTGGACTTTAGATTTGGAATTAAATACAAATTAAGTGAATACTATAGGGTACTTTTACTTAAAACTGGATACATTCCCATCAAGGAATTCATACTTTATTTTGCATCAATAACTTGTTTAATCCTTATGTAATCATGCATAGCAACCTACTATAAGATTGCTTAACCTAATTAAACATTACATAACACAATGGAGTTTAACACAATGGATTCTAACACCTCTACATACTATGACAGCCTTACCCAGTAAACAAAAGACGTTGGATTGACGGTGTATAGACGTTAGACCCTGCAGGGCCTTTTTACCTTATATAAGTGACGCCGTTAAACGGTGTCTTCCCAATTGGAAAAACTTTTTTTTTTTCCCAATTGGAAAAAAATATTTCCCAAAATCTAAAAGAAAAAAAAAAAATTTTTTTTAAGTGAAGTGAAGTGGAATACACTATTACATATATATTTGTCTTGTTTAAGGTAATATGATTGTTTAATTGCATTATATAAACCAAAAGTCTTAAGTTATTGTAAAAAGGACTATTTATATATAATAGCCACATATGTCTAATTTTTCCCAATTTGGCAAAAAATCGCGCTAAAATTTCCCAAAATGAAAGGCTAAGGCCTCTTCCTAATTTCTGGAAAAAAGGCCCTGCCCTGACGTTGGATTGACGTTGGATTTTGGTTGGTTTTGCAAAGTGCCTAGACGTCAGAATCCCGACGTCTATCCAACGTCAGAATCCCGACGTATATCCAACGTCAGAATCACGACGTCTATCCAACCTCAAAATCACGACGTCTATCCAACGGCAGAATCGCGACGTCTATCCAACGTCAGAATCCAGACGTCCATCCAACATAAAAATTTGACCATTCAAGACGAATATCCAACCAATGCCCAGCAACAATATGACCCAAATAAAACTATGTTCCAACCATGTTTTAACCCGATAGCCTAGTGGTTAAGGCATCCGCTTCTGGAGCGGGAGGTCTAAGGTTCGAATACCTCATTTTACCCCTTATCTGATATGGCCAGTTGGTTCACCGCCAGCTAGTTAAATAATGGTACCAAAAGCCCGCCTGCCCTGTGCCTGGCGAAAAGATACGAACCGGGATGTAGAAAACGTGTTTCATGAGCATGAAATGGCTGGCCCTTTCAATTGAGTTGACATTATAATAAACAAACACTTTACTTTAACAACAAATCTGCAGCAGACAACTTTGGAAAAAAAAAATATAGGCAAAACTATGGAAAACCTCTATTAATGACAGTATTATTATTGAATAGAGATGAAAATATTGTGGAAAATAGGGAAATTGCTCATGATGAGCAATTTCCCAATTTGCCACAGTGTTTTTAAAAGTTGTTTGCTGCAAAAGGCATCAGAAAGTGTCTATATGTGGGAAAAATAAAAATAACTTTTCATCCATTAACATTCTCTTTATTACGCAACTTCAGTAAACAACCCTTACATTACGAATACATCATAATGTACAACATTAGATTAAATTTGACAGTTCAATTGCAGTAAATCAGAGCGCCAGTATTTCAGTTATCTCCCTCCTCCACCACGCCTATCTGGGGCATACTTCAAGCAGGTAGCAATTGCAGTCAAGACATCCTGCTCAGTAAAGGATCCTTTCCCTGTTTTGATGACACTAGCTGTAACAAGAAAAATAACTTATGCAACAAGAGGGCCAATATATGGCTCTAAATTAAATCGAAAATTCTGTTCAGTCTAAAATAAAGAGTATTACACAAGCCTTTCACTACCAGTTGTTTTAAAAATATTCACAGTACATTATATTTATAGCATTTATCTGCTTTTAACAAATAAAAATCCTCACAATCAAGCTAAACCTGCCATAAAAACAGCACTTCCTGAATGAGGATATATTTTCAATGATATCATTTATGTGTGCACCGGTCAATTTTAAGCAATGAAATATTGTGTTTTGAAATAATGTGTTCATTTCTTTTACATTCATTATCTAAACAAACTTCAATTATCAGTTTACTCTATTTTAAATGATCATGTATACGCATTTTTGAACATTTTTATCAAGCAGTGTCCACTCGTTTTTCTACCTGGAGAAATCGGCCATTTTGCTTTTGTTTTGAAAAAAATTCCAGTAACTGAGAAAGTAGGTCATAATTTAAAATGGACCGGGAGACTCATTTCCTGTTTTTTTTCAAGGATTGCTTAGAAAGGGGGCTTAGAAAGGGCCTTTAAATAATAATTACAGCTCGTGATGACGGGTGTGGTCGCATTTATCACAAAGAATTTACCTGATGTTGGTGATGTTAAAGTTCCGCGTGGCTCGCAGAACGATTTTGGCAGAAAGAAATTCCATGTAAAGGTCATGACCCTTGTAGAATACGTAACCTGTAACATTTTCCCTCTTGCCAGCATACTGCGTCAAAGTCCAGACTGAGGCTGTAGCAAATAATCTTTAATCAGAGTCTTTCTTTCAAGACGCCGAACGGGGAAATGGGCCAAATAAAGAGTTGTAATTAAATTGTGAAGGGACCAGTTACGACGGAAAATATATTTCATAACATTTAAGGAAATATATATTTTTTTCTTTTCCTAACCCTTATCTAACGTACGTTGGCACAATGTTGTAAACACACATTGTAAAGACATCGAATAAACGTTGGATATTGGTCGCTGATCCGACGTCGGGAATCCAACGTCTATAGACGTATGACATTGGTCAGGAATTCAACGTCTATAGACGTTGGATATTGGTCGCGACGAAAATCCAACGCTGATCCGACGTCGGTCCAACGTTTAAACCTAACGTTGCATCGAAGTCCGGAATCCAACGTCTATTTGACGTTGGATTATGGTCGCCGACGTCGCAACCTTAATCCAACCATAATCCAACGTTGGTTTGACGTCGGGTGTTTACTGGGTAGTGGGTTTACAGATTTAGACTTGTCTGGAGATTGCCATGATGAAACAATGGAATCCTTTATGATGTGATCACTAGTGAGTCGGCAGATTGTGTGTCTATCAAGTTTTATAGAAAAACAGACAGGAAGAATTATTTACGTTTTTAAGGCAGCTGTATACCTTTACATGTACAAAAGATAATACTGGATTATCTGCTGTCTTAACAATAACAGATAGAAAGGTTGTGATTACATCATATAATACATTAACAATGCTGATACAAGGACCAGGATGTAGACTATGGAAAAATAAAATATTCAATAACCTGCCTGTAAAATTGGAAAAACATCCTACCAAAGATCTCACCCCAGAGAAAGCTGAAAAACACTGTACACCGTCCACGAGGTTAGCAAACCAACACAATTCTGATAAAATAGGGACAAAATTAAAGAAAAAATGAAAATCTAGCAGCCTATTAAGTTCTGTCTCAAATAAACTCTTCGGCCTACCACTTGGCAAATTATATAAAGACGCCAAGAAAATACGGAAATCACAAACCGCTGAAATGAAGTCTAAAAGGAACAGTGCAAGACCTGTCAATTTTCCAAACAGACAGTCTGTAACAGACAATCACAGCCAAAACGAATATCTTATTAGGGAAAGCATGACTCTGCCTATCATTTCTAAACAAGAGGCCCATGAGGGCCTATGCTCTACTGGTATGGTTCTTTGGTCATTTTCAATCCAGAGCATGTATGTATGGTGAAGATCGGATAGTAAATGGAGGCTCTTTTGTGTTCACAAGCTGTATTATAGCAATTTTTACAATTTCATGGACCATAATCCAGTCTTGCATGGGCAAATCTGGCTGGTTTTCAAAAGGAACCAAGCTCTCATCAATATTTAACTACTATCTACGTTTGGTGAAGATCAGATAGTAAATGGAGCCTCTATTGTGTTCACATGCTCAATTATAGCAATTTGGACAATTTCAAGGGCCATAATCCAGTCTTGCATGGGCGGATCTGGCTGGTTTACGAAAGGAACCGAGCTCTCATGGATATCTTACTACTGTATAAGTTTGGTTGAGATACAATCAAAAGTGAAGACTGTATCTTGTTAACAAGCTCTTTTATAGCAATTTTGACCATTTCAAGGGCCATAATCCAGTCATGCATGGGCGGAACTGGCTGGTTTTCGAAAGGAACCGGGCTCTCATGGATATCTAACTACTGTATAAGTTTGGTTGAGATACAATCAAAGGTGAAGACTGTATCGTGTTAACAAGCTCTTTTATAGCAATTTTGACCATTTCAAGGGCCATAATCCAGTCATGCATGGGCAGATCTGGCTGGTTTTCGAAAGGAACCGAGTTCACATGATTATCTAACTACTGTATAAGTTTGGTTGAGATACAATCAAAAGTGAAGACTGTATCGTGTTAACAAGAAATTGTTTACGGACGGACGGACGGACGCACGCACGCACGGACGACGGACAAATCGCCACGACATAAGCCCTTCTGGCCTTTGGCCAGTAGAGCTAAAAAGCAAAACCAGAAATGATCCCCATCCAATATTTCATGAAACTGAATTGAAACAAGTACATACTTCACCAATGGCACATGAAATTACAGACAAAGATATTTTTACAACACAGATTAGTGAGATTACGAGCTATGATCAAAGTGATATTGAAAGCTTTTCCTGTCTAGCACTTAGCACCAGTACAGAAGCAGATATAATTGCTAGAGCTGAAGACTTATCAGTAAAAAGTATTGATACTCAAACAGAAGTAACCAACTTACAAGAACAAACATCCAATTGTCAATTTGAAGAGAATGCAAAAAAACATCAACACACAATCTACAGCCTATATTAAAAAGAAATTAAGAAATAAGATAATAGAACAGGCCAAACAAATCACATCTCTTTGTGAAGCTCTTAGAGTGCTTAAATTGCAACTAGAGCAACTGCAGTCTTATAACCAAAGTCAAGAAATAACCACCCTAACTAAAGAAAATGCAGCATTAAAGGAAAAGGTGGCATATATCAACTCCAAATGTCTAATCCTGGAAGAGTACAAGGACATACAACAAGCAGAACTAAAACAGATTAGCCAACAGGTTTCAAAATCAAAGAAAAGAAAAAGTGACAATTTGGCTCCATGTAATAAAGTTATTGAGCAATTTGCAGATGTTGAAACGTCAATATTACTTCTCAAGGATGAACTAACAACTCTGAGATCAGAGACAAAGAGAGTCACTGAGAAAGTAGAAACCTCAGCTAATATGGTTGACTTGATCTACAAAAAGAAAGCGATATAATCACGTCACTGCAAAAAGATGAGCAAGACCTCAACAAATCAAAAAGGAACCAAGTCATTGAAACATACATGATTCAACCAAACCATCAAAATGTGCAGAGAAGCTGAGTACATCTCCGACTAAAATACCTTATGCTTCTGATTTCAACACCGAAAATGTCAACAAAAAACAAAAGGTATTTTTATATGGCGACTAAATAACAAAAGTCTTGAATAGTACACAATTATCGGGTGATGGATTACAAGTATCGATCAAAACCCGACTGAGAGCAAAAATAAAGGATATCACAACAAAATCTTGACCACACTTTCAAGCAGCATCATAACATCACAAACCACGGTGCCGTTCTTATACATCTTGGGATCAACAACATCTCTGATGCAGATGAGCCGCAGACAATACTTAAAGATATATAGGAATTAATAGGTTCTTTAAAACAATATAACCCAAATGCAAAAATTATTATTTCCTCTATCCTTCCCAAAATGAATGATCGTCTCTCACTGAATGTAATTTCAATAACAAACTCCCTTTTCAAAAAGTTCTATGAGGATAATGAGCACGAATTCATAGACAACACAAGACAGATTCATGAAAGACGAAAATGCCGAAGTCAATTTGTACTATGATGAAGTACACCTTACAAACAAAGGAGGTGCTATTCTTGGTAAGCACATTAAATAAAAAATATACAAAATATTGGAGATAAATCAACTGCAACAGCAATTTTAAAATGTTCTCGGGCTCGGAACTACAAACAACAGAGAACCAAATTCAGGCGACCACCTTCACACCCAATGACACAACCATTTGGAGCCAACACATGGACATTTCCTTCTTAGAGACCGGTTTACAGACAACAGAGATTCTAAATGACATTTCCCAAATCAAATGGCAAGAACCTAGTATCCAATTAAACAGAAATGAACTATCTATATGTGAATCATCAAATTATGACGCGCTGAACACCCAAGAACCTAATGGATTTAAAAAAAAAAAAAAAAAAAAAGGATTAAAATGAATGAATGAATGGTGTTTTGGGCGCTTAATAATTTACTTACTGTAAATGATGAAATAATTAAAATTGAAACATAAACAAGTCTATTAGACAAAACAATCAAACATGATGTATGCAATACTTAACATAAATATAAAATAACATGTAAGTCTATGTAAAATAAGATATAGGCAAACAAGCCCAACATTACTATGAATACTTGACATAAAGATAAATAATATCCGAGAAAATGTGGAATGGGATCAGTAAGAGTAATGAATGTGCAAAAGCACGATTTAAGAAATAATCATATCTTATTAAAAATATTAATTTCCCTAAGGAAATCAAACAAAAGCTCCGGTTTGACAGACTCAAAGAGCTGACGCATACTTTGAGCCTTGTAAAACCTGTCACGTATAGGGCCGAAATCAGCACACTCAAGGAGAATGTGCTGTACTGAAAGTTGAGTAAAACATGGAATACATTGAGGAGCTTCCTCTCCTTTCAGTAATTATGCATGCCATGTTAACCATGTTTGTCCGATTCGTAAACGGACAAGAACAATTTCTTCACGACGAAAGGATCTCAAAGCTGTCGGCCACTTACCAAGCACAGGCTTTACTGAGTTGAGTTTATTATGAATTTGGTTATTCCAATCACTTTGCCAATACTCGCGAATTAAAACAATGATTAAAGGTTTAAAAATCAAAATAAGGTATTTTAAAAGGTAATATATCTTGTGAAAGAGCAGATTTTGCAACCCTATCTGCCTTTTCATTACCTATAATACCCATGTGACTGGGGGATCCAGCAAAATACAACATTCGATGTGGCACAAATATATGATAGTTTAGACAGGAGATTAACAACAAGAGGATTTTTAATTTTCTCATTCTGAAGTGCCTGTATAGCAGACAATGAGTCGGTAAAAATAATATACCGCCAATAACCCTCTGATTCAATGAAATCCAAAGCTAAATGTATTGCCTTTAATTCGGCGGAGAAAACAGTAGAATTATTTGGTAGCCGAAATGTTATCACATCGCCATCAGGAACTGCGGCAGCAGCTGCCCTTTTGCCATCCTTAGAACCATCTGTATAAATACGCTCAAAGTTAAAATATGTATTTTTAATTTCCATATACTTGGATTTATAAACAATAGGATCAGTGCATGCCTTTTTATTGGTTGCAAGATCATAAATAAATGATGGTTTATTTAGAGTCCAAGGTGGAGTATCTGAAATGTTCTGCTTCGCGATGTTGTTGAGATCAACATCAAGCTTAGCGACTTCTGGACAGTAACGGCGTAAATATAACGATGGTTCATTGGCTTCTGCATAGAGACTTTTCACGGGCGATGTTCGAAAAGCGCCCAGGGCTAGCCGTAAACCCTGGTGGTAAATGGTATCAAGTGTTGCAATGTATGACTTTCGTGCTGAGCCATAAATTATACATGCGTAGTCTAATTTAGATCGTATTAATGATCTGTAAAGTCTCAAGAGGACTTTACGGTCAGCACCCCAATCCATATGGGATACAACGCGTAAAAGATTTAGTGCTTTCTGGCATTTATTTCTAAGATATTTAATATGAGGAATAAAAGTCAGTTTGGGTCAAACAATAGACCAAGAAATTTAAATTCAGGCACAACTTCAATACGAATGCCATCTAGTGTTAAATCGGGATTTAGGTGGTGTTTACGAAGTTGACAAAAGTGCATACATTTGGTCTTGCTTTTATAGAATTTAAAGCCATTTTCGTTTGACCATTTTTGCAAATTATTCAAAACTTGTTGCAATTGTCTTTCAATTGTATGCATATTTTTTGATCTGTAGCAAATACAGAAATCATCAACATATAGAAAACACTCAACTCCAGGGTTAACATATTGATAATGTTATCAATCTTCACACTAAAAAGTGTAACAGAAAGAATGCATCCCTGGGGAAAACCCATTTCCTGTTCATGTGGATCAGACAAAGTATCACCAACACGAACTTTGAACTAACGTTCATTTAAACAAGTAACTGTAGGATTGCAAGCAATACCATAATCCCCTACCGGTTTGCACGTTGAAAACTGATTTATTAATATTCTAAGTCCAAAAAGGGGCATAACTCATTAAAAAATTGACGAAATCCCAGGAAACGCGAACTTGATCTGTGACACATGATTACAAAGGCATATACAAAATTTCAGCTCAATACCTCAAAGCATGTAGAAAAAAAGTGCGGAAAACTGATTTGCCGGACTGACTGACTGACAGATGGACTGACTGACGGACTGACGGACTGACGGACGGAGTGCAAACCTAAGAGTCCCCTTCGGCACGCCGGTAGGGGACTAAAAAGCAGAAATGAAATAAGCAAGGCGACCTCTTATGCCAAAATCATAGAGGTCATTCATAATACCATATTTCCAGATAGTGTCATATGCACTTTCTAAGTCAAAGAAGACGGAGACAACGTGCTCATTTTTAGCTCTACTGGCCAAAGGCCAGAAGGGCTTATGTCGTGGCGATTTGTCCGTGCGTGCGTGCATGCGTCCGTCCGTAAACAATTTCTTGTTAACACGAGTCTTCACTTTTGATTGTATCTCAACCAAACTTATACAGTAGTTAGATATTCATGAGAGCTCGGATCCTTTCGAAAACCAGCCAGATCCGCCCATGCATGACTGGATTATGGCCCTTGAAATGGTCAAAATTGCTATAAAAGAGCTTGTTAACACGATAGTCTTCACTTTTGATTGTATCTCAACCAAACTTATACAGTAGTTAGATATCCATGAGAGCTCAGTTCCTTTCGAAAACCAGCCAGATCCGCCCATGCAAGACTGGATTATGGCCCTTGAAATTGTTCAAATTGCTATAATTGAGCATGTGAACACAATAGAGGCTCTATTTACTATCTGATCTTCACCAAACTTAGATAGTAGTTAAATATTGATGAGAGCTTGGTTCCTTTTGAAAACCAGCCAGATCCGCCAAGACTGGATTATGGCCCATGAAATTGTAAAAATTGCTATAATACAGCTTGTGAACACAAAAGAGCCTCCATTTACTATCCGATCTTCACCATACATACATGCTCTGGATTGAAAATGACCAAAGAACCATACCAGTAGAGCATAGGCCCTCATGGGCCTCTTGTTAATGGAAGCTTCTCTGATAAAAGTTTCAAAACGGATCAAATGATTCACCGTGCTTCTATGTTTACGAAAACTAGACTGGAAATTAGTAATAAGTTTGTTCTTTTCGAGAGTCTGTCGTTCACCATTCTTTCCATGGTTTTACATTTACTGCTAGTTAAGGCTATAGGATGATAATTCCCAGGATTAGTTGCATCTTGACCAGGCATGGGAACTGGGATAACGATGGCCTCTTTCCAAGACCCCGGGAGATTTCCCGTTCGCCAAACCTGATTATAGACGTCAAGTAAACAAGAAAGTGACCGGAAAGGAAAATGTTTAATCAGTTGATAGTGTACATCATGTGAACCCGCGGCGGTATCCTGGCACTTCTTGAAAGCCGATTTTAATTCTTTTAACGTAAAAGCTTTATTGTAGGCCCCTTCAACAATAAGACACATAAAGATATAATATTTGAGTTAATGTAAAAAAATACTAGAAGCACAAAGGAAGTAAGTATAATGAATAAACAAAAACGAGATAGGAAATGTCATAAGAACATACAACTAAACCAAAAACTAGTAAGTTTAAAACACAATTATATCTTTGTAAAATTATTAATTTCCTTAAGAAAATTTAAAAAAGATTAATTGCCATTTGTAAGACTTAAAGAGATGACGCAAACAAACTTTGAGCCTTGAAAAGCCGGCCACGAGTTGGTGTAAAATCCGCACACTCAATAGGTATGTGCTGTACAGAAAGGTTTGTAAAACATGGGAAACGCTGTGGAGTCCATTAAGTAAGTAAGCATGTGTAATCCAAGTGTGCACAATGCGTAGGCGGGAAAAAAAGTGTTCTCTTTTAAGGCGTCACGCTAAATCAATAATCAAGTATACTGGTCAAAAGTGTTAAGGCTAAGGGCATCAGCCCGATCAACTCAACTCCCAATGTACCACCAGGTTCCAAAAAGAGGGCGGTTTCATCTCCAGCAGACTCGAGCTTAAAGAATCCAAGCCAGTGGTTGATTTAAGTATAACTTAAGAGTCAGCAATGCGCGATAAAGAAAAAAACACTACTACTATGAATGTAAATTTGACTCAGGACCTGATAGATCAGATGACAAGTGTAAAGTGTGCACGATATGTAATGAATCTAAAAGTTGTCTGCTATCCTCCGTAAAATTATAATAAACGTATTAATTGTATGTTCATTATTATTTTGCAGCTGCCTGGCAGGCCCTCTGAGACGTATTCCCTGGCCGTCTCCTGAAATGCTGCGTTTTCCACTGGAGTCAGAGAGTAAATAGAAAACTACAATCTACGGGATTGTCTATTGCGTAATTGACGAGAGAGGCCAAGTATTAGTACTTTAGTAAGGTCGTGGCCCTTACCTATCTACCATCAGAGCACATTCATCGTGCGTTCCACGATATCAACCAACAGGCTATGGATGTTCATGTTTCGGTTATCAAGGTTGTTGAGAATGTGCGGAAGGTGTGGATTTACATTCCTATGTGGCGACCGGCGAATTGGAGTGTTTTCAAGGCATACCATAAGGACGATCAACGACGCATATGAAAAAATGATTTCATCCGGCATTTGATATGTGGGATGATTTACCATATAGAAATAAAGAGGAGTTGTAACTTGAACGCGCTATAACGCATTTATTACTTGCGTTATCGCTTAGATGCAAACGGCTTCACAATATATAATTATCTAATTAAATCAACTTATTATGCATTAGAAGAATATTTTTTATAGTGGAAGAAATGCCGCGAGACATCTGTTAAATTTAACTTCCCTCGGCCTGGGCTATGTAAGCTGCAGCATCGGTCATATTATGGTGCTGAGACTACCAGTATTGGTGCAATTGGGAGCGTGGCGTTCATGGCAGCATCGCATGGCCTACATAACGAGTTAATGGAGGATCTGAATCAATTATGCAAAGATATCAGTTAACTAGAAATAGGCTAGTAGCCAGAGGGATATCGTGGGGTTTATACATATGATTTTAATGGAAGAAAAGTTGACAATAATTTTAATATGAGCATGGCAAAATGACCGTCAATATTCGCAGTCCTGTGGTAACAGTGTAGCATGTTGAATTATCTCCCGTTTTAGTAACTGTTTTGTATAATCAACTATTTCAGGGTGCTGCTCACTTAGAAGCACTGAAGTATGACAACCATGCCACCTATAAGCATCATTCAACCGAGTCAGAGATTCAGAAGATAATAGCCGAGTTCATCACCGACGAACTTGTAGTTTCCATACATAAATCCCCTTATTATAGTGTCACCCTTGATGAGTCAACCGACATAATTGTTAAACAAAACTTAATTGTGTATGTTGCGTATCTAGCTCAAGAAAAGGGGCAAATGTTGTAACAACGTAGGTTTCTTGGATTAGTTAATTTAGATCAGGGATGCTACTGCTCAACATATCTTCGATGCATCGACTGCTGTGTTGACAACACGGGGAATTGACATTTTCAAGATGTGTGGTGTTGCCACTGAAGGTGCAGCCGAGTTGACAGGGCACAAGTATGGTGAAGTAAACAAACTGAAAAATGAGGTCCCGGGTTTATTGTCTGTCCACTGCATCGCCCACAGACTGGCACTGAGTTCTTGTGGGGCTGCTGATAGTATTGTGTACCTTGTGATATTTGTACTTTGAGTACTCCCCACAGCATTCAAACAAACTTAAGGTCATGCAAGAAGTTTTGCAGCAGCAGCAAACATTAAAGATGAAACAAGTCTTCCAAATTCGATGGCTCTCATTTGATGGTGCTCTGAAAGCAGTTTTGATAAATAATTGTAGTATCTTGTCTGTATTGTTAGATGACAAAATTGCACAATCTGCAGGTCTTATAAAATCCATGACTTGTTACAAGTGTCTGTAGACTGCAGACTTCCTGTCCGATGTAATGCACCATTTGTGTCGCCTGTCTAAGGCATTTCGGGATGCAGATATCAATTTATCATCAGTCAGCCATTGCTTGAGAATAACTCAACTAAAAAAATCCACTGCAACTAGTCCTGGGCAGAATAACACACCCTTCCTTCGGACTGTGCCCCAATGCAAATCAATGGTCAATTTAAATGTTTTGAGTTTAGTGTTGGAAATCTTGAGAGCAGGTTTGACCCGACTAAATGTGTTCTGCCTCAGTGCCATTAGCACGGTTCATGAGCCTGACCTGTCACACGCAATGCAGAGATATGCAAATTTGATAGCTGATCATATTAACCAAGTAAATCCTGACACATGCGTTCAGTCAGAAATTATGGTTGATTGATTGATTGGGGTTTAACGCAGTTTTTAACAATTTCTGTCATATCACGGCGGCCAGTTCACCTACTCATGTGTTTCCTGGTTTTCCCACACCAGTACGCCACACAACAATCTTCCCAAGCAACTGGCTGCTTTTCTACATAGACTTAGCCCATTGGTGGAAGACGAATGACGCATCAGAAATTATGGATTTTGTTGAATATTTGCATAACAATGAAAACACATTGAATTTGATGAACAATGTAAGTGATGTAATACAGTATTATATAAGTCAGAACACTGTGTTCCTCCAGGTTGCTGACATAGCCTTGAGATTTATAGCTACTCCCGTATATACTGTTAAATGTGAAAGAGGGGAAACTTTGGAATATTTGAGGCATATTACAATTGTGAAACCAGACAATAGTTTTGGATACAATGCAGCATTCGAGAAATGGGTACAGAAAATGAGAATACTATGAAACAAACAAGAAGCACAAATGAGAATACTATGAAACAAACAAGAAGCACAAATGACTTAACATTTAAACAAATGTATGTACCAAATTGCTATTCTGACCAACTGATAATGCCATATGAAAAGTTTGTAATAAATGAAAATAAAATTTTCACAATGCTTTATTGTATTTATTTTAATGTACCACAGTCGTGCGTCAGCTTTGACTATTATTTCGTCTTGGCATTTTGAACAGCTTTCTATCATCTTGGAAAGCGCTGTAAATCGGATCCAATTTTGATTTTGTGGACAAATACAAATTCAAGTAAAAAAGAAAAGCAAGACTTGCTTGTGCCTGTGATTAGTTCAATGGATATAACGATGATTGATCTTGAGAGCGAGGAGGAGTTCACCCAATTTTCCAGTCCTACGAAAGCTAGTGATAGCTATCGTAACTTTCAATCAATTTTCCATTCGACCATTTTAGAAAATGAGGGATCGTTTACGCCACTACCCAATTTTGATGAAATATCTTTTGAGACTACGAAATCTGAAATTCGATCTGATCATATCGTAACTGAAATTCGATATGAAAACATCGAAACATCGACAATTCGGAGCTTGTCTATACACAAGAGTCAATTGCGTCTCAATAATCTGATATTTGATCTGAACAAATCATGTCGAAATTGACACACAATTTAAGTGTACAATTGAAAAGTTCCTTATTACAAAACCAGTTTATTATTTTGCTTACAACGGAAACCCCGGTTTTAAATGAAATTCCCAAGACCACAAAAGAAAATATATTTTCTTTACTAGATAACAACAAGAGCGCCAAATGTCACAAAATACGCCCGTCCTGTTTGTTTGAGACCAAGTATAGTGATAATAGGTTGTACATCAGCCAAACGTAGAGAGCGGACACTGTTAGTACAGTTTTGGCCATTTCGAGACATACTTTTGTAGTGACTAAGATAACGTTGTAAGTTATCAAACATGACCAAGATATTCTGCCAATCAACATATTGTCTAAATTTGGTGATGATCGAATAAAGGCTTCACAAGTTATTTAGCTGACAAGATCAATTTTAGGTAATTTCTATAATTAAAGGGCAATAACTCTCGATTGACTACAGCGATATGGCTAGTTATCGAACTTGAACTAGATATTATGCCAATACACATTCTGACTAAATTTGGTGATGATTGGACAAAGGCTTTTAAAGTTATTGAGCTGACAACATACTGATCGCCGCCCGCCCGCCCGTACGCCGCAGGTAAAACTATAATACGATCCGTTTTTTCAAAATGGACGTATACAAATAATGTAGAGGGGAAAAGCAAATATGGAAGAGTTCAACCAACTGGCGAGTCCTACGATAGCTTTTGATAGCATTCGTAACTGTCCATCAATTTTCCATTCGACCATTTTAGAAAATGAGGAATAGTTTACGCCACCGCCAAATTTTGAATTAACCACTTTTGAGTCTCCTAAATCTGCAATTCGATCTGATCATATCGTGACTGAAATTCGATATAATTACATCGACAATTCAGAGCTTGTTGATTCGCGTCTCAAGAATCTGAAATTCGATCTGAACACATCACAATTTCAGAGCATGTCGAAATTGACACTGACTTTAAACTTTCGGATGGAAAGGTCCTTATAAGGTACAGACAAACTTTTTATTTTGCTTACAAGGAAAACCCCGATATTGAACGAAATCCCAAAGACAACAGAAGCAGAAATATGTTTTACTAGACAACAAAAACAATGTAGATGGATAATTGTGGCACCTGGGAAACACCGTCATCGTCCACCGAAACAACTTTCTTTGTCAACCAGAAATGAAAGCTCGTTTCTATTGTTAAAAAGCATGAGCATTATTACAAAGACATAAACAAGAAATGTGTACCTCTTGAGACTCAACCAGACAATTAAGATGTTTTCAACTTGAAGCGATATTACGCTACTTTAAAAAGAGAAAAAACCTACATAAAACGTATCTAATGTCTATGTCCGGGTTTTCAATTGAATCAACTTATTATGTATAAGCTGAATATATAGATAACTTTTCGTTAGAAAAAAATCTCGAAATGTTGTAATGCGCGGAAAACTCACCAACAATATATCAGAATATCACCTACAACGAAACATATTATTTTGGAATAAGTGAAGAAAAAACAAAACAAAAACGTGAAGGCAATATTTAAACGTCATTTTGATACAGACCGTCAGGTTCACGACACTAAAATGATTCATAACATAAAAGCTTAACTTACAAAAGAAACTGTAACTGGATACAGGCAGAATACGGCTGATGATATGCAAGCATTAATTAATACGACTTCTCATCCGCACCCTGTTGTACGAGCAGTTATTCAGACATTTGGAAAGTGCTATGCCGTAAAACTTGATAATTCAGTTCTTGCATTTCACTATGACTTTATCTATTAATTATGTATAATTTGAATGTTGATGATGAATTGAAATATGTTACAAATTTACATCATGCCGTCAAAACGCCGTGTCAAGAAACCTCAAAAGGAAATTTGATGTTTGTAAAGTTTTTATATGAAATTGTTATTAATTATATCCTATTTCTCAGACCTTTCCACTGGAAAGTTAACAATAGATGTTATCATTGCCATTTGTCGCCTTGAGCTGTTTTAGCAGTGATTGGCACAGCTTATCTTGTTTGTTAAATTTATATCCAATGCTAATATTGAGTTAATTGATTATGTTATTTGATTGGTCAGTTAATTAAACCGAAGTTGATGTTCTGAAGTCAATTTGGCATAAATTGACATTCTAGCTTTGAAAAAACACAAGCACGTGACTTAGATATTTTGTGTTACATTTATCTTACATTGTTAGAGTGCCAATATTTGTATCTGTTTTAAGTGATAATTAAATGTTGTTGTACTTTTTGTGTAGTTACATAACATTCCTAAACACAGAAATCGCAGCACAACAAAAGACCCCAAACATTATTTGTTATACTGATAATCAGCTAAATTATGTTATGTAACTACTACCGTGTTTCAAGATTTCGATTAAGTTCGTAAAAGTAAAGATGTGTCTCTAATAATTCTGGGTATTATATTTCTAAACTGGGACGGCTCCTTTCACACATATGGCAGCCGTCCTAGACAATCCACTGAAAGAAGCAAAGTTGGGAACAAATGATCTATGTATAGGGTCCGACGAATAAAAAGCTCTAGTAAAAGCTATACAATTAAGTTTTTCCGGCTCAAAGTTCACATTATGTACGAGACATCCGGAAGAAAAGTTAAAAAGGCAATTACAAAATAAACAAAGAGCTGTCGGAGGACAGCACGCTATACTTTTCTTTGCTTGCCAATAAAACAAAACTTTTTTGGGTGGTAGAGAAAACATAATCAAGTATTTTATCATATTATTTGTAAGCAAAGTACTTTAGAAGTCGAAAAAGGGTTATAATTCTAACAAAAACCTTTACTAAATTATGCACTCTTGGCTGTTGGTGGAGGTCATGATGGTAAAAAGAGTTGTGTAAGTGTTTAAGCTATATCTCCAATTGTTCTGAAAACAAAATGAGTTGGTATGAATCTATGTATATGGTCTAAAAGAAAACACTGATGGCAAAGCATGCATTGTTTGTTGGATTACTTTTTTAATTCTAACATGGTCATTTTTGTTGTTGTAGGATTTCAAGTATTTAGTCAAATGGTCTGGGAATCCATTGGCGGATAGCACTTGGGAACCTGAGGCCCACATACCAAAGCATATATAGTTGATGGCTACATACCCGACCGAGCGAACATCCGCTGTAAAGAATTACTCGCGGTTACATTTGAGAGGGCCGTGTATGCTAGGCTGAATTCTAAGAATCCCCAATCAGTGTTATTGATCGATCTTGAACTGTACCGAACAGTTTTGGAAAAACGCGAAAACTGAACTTTCTGATTTGGGTGACTGGACATGTTAAGTAATTCTAGATAAAGATGGAATTGGTAAAAAGATTAAATTTGCTACGAAACTGGTCCGTGTGATCACTGTAAAAGAAAATGGACAATAAGTGCTCAAAACCGTACCAGTGGAGAGATGCACTGTATATAAATGTGTATAAATGTGTATAGGCCTGTCTCATTGAGGAATTATAAACTACCATCTTGTATGATCGTGTTTTAATTCTTCTTGTCACGGTCAAGTCACATATTCGTAATATATGTGCAAAGTAGATGTTTTAAAGCTACAGTTTGTTACTTTCGCTTATTCATGTATGCGTTTGTTTATTTGTTATTTACTATCATGCCTACCATATCCTGGAAATAAGTTATTTTAAGGAAACAAGATCGCAACAATGAGTGTTTACTTACAAATAGTAAAGAAAACTGTCCTTTTAATATCTTATTTGATTTTTAATATTTCTCTATTTTCTATAATTCTATTTTCCGACTTTGTTTAAGATGTGAAGATGACGATATTTCGACTCCAGCACTGCTGTGCACGTACAGACTCATAGCAGGTTTAGGACCGCAACAGACCATCAAAGGGTACATGAGGATGACCTGTACATTTTGCAGTCTGAAACAAACAATATTGAACAAAACCTTGAGTTTGGGCGGGGGGATATTGGAACGTTTCACGCACCACACCGAGACGAACACTGTTTTTTATGCGCCACAACTTCAAAGTCTTCATACAAATCCATGTATTTTCTGGTTTGATAAAAAATAAACCGCCAATTGTTCGGTGTTCCGCAAGGCCTTTATACATGCGACATATAAAAGATCACAACATGAAAATCTTCATACAAATCCATGTATATCTGCCTTTACATTAATTCTTTCACATATTTTGCCCATTAATAAAGTTGCTAGGATATTTCAGCAAATTGGATTTAACATTAAACTCTATGGAAAGTTTGATGTTGTGAAATATGGCACCAGATTGGACATTTCATAATAGTCTTACACATTTTTTCCAAAGATTATGCCTGCATTTATTGTTTTACATTTCCGAGAGCCCCAATTCAAATCTGATTGAAATGGTCTGGAACCAAATGAAGAGATTCATTTGCAAAGTGTGGCCAAAAACCAAGGATGAATTGTATCAAAGCATTTCAGACGTTTGGTGTCAGTGCATGCCAAAGGAACAATGTAATACATATATTGATCATATGTTCAAGGCAGTACCAGTGTGCCAGCTAATGAAGGGTGTTGCAACCTTAGATATATAAAGCGCTGGTTTCCAAAGAGATCTCGTGGAAAGAGCATAAGTTACCTTTACCGGAAATTGCAAACAAGAGAGGTTCAGGAAAAGATAAAATCATTGAATTTGATCTCATTGTGATGCTGAGTATTCATTCTTGGCAGTCAACTTAAAACATTGGAGCGCCAATTTGTTTTAAAACCGTTTACAATTTTTATTTTAACTAGAACTATCACTGAAGATGATAAATACCCACTCAACAGCACCTTGACCTACACCATAACTTAAATAAGTAAAAGGGCCATAACCCCTTTAGGATATGCACATCTCCTCTTGGTATAGAAGGTTCATGTAAAATGTTATTGAAATCCACCCAGTGGTTTGTAAGAAATAGGCCGGACAAAATATGGCTTCCGACCGACAAGACAAACCGACACAGTGACTCCTATATACCCCCTCTTCTTCGAAGGGGGTATACTAATGCTGTACATACTTACAATAATTATACCTTCTGCAGTGCCTTGTACATCAGTATCCCCATTTAGGAAGTAAATGATCAGACAATACGTTTTTCCATTTTCACCCAGAAGCACGAGATGCAACATTTTGGAAGGATTCTGTAATCCACGACATAAACGAACTTTTGAGAAGGTCAGACAAAGGAAAAAAAGATCCAGGATATCAAATCAAAGAGAATATCGTAATGAACAGTGTCAACGTGTCTCAAATGCAGGACAGTAACAACGCATATTCGGAAATGCTAGATTACTTAAATAATTAATATGTAGTTACTTAAAACTTGAGCAGGTTAACCCTTTCTCAGTTTACAACAAATCTGCAGCAGACCACTTAAAAAAAATATATATGCAGAAGTTTGGAAAAGCAAGTATAATTACCTAGAAATATTAAAAACATTGCGACAAAAGAAACATTTGTTCGTTACGAGCAATATCTCCTTTTGCCAAAATGCGTTCAAAAGGATTGTAACGTCAGAAAGCATCCTCCATTTCAGAGACTGACTTAACTTTGAGGGACATTGATTGAGAGGATTTCTTTTGTGTACAAGAAGATGAAAACATTTTAGGAAAAAGAGGGTCAGTCACATTAACAAACGAGAAGCCCAGTATCGCTCCACGGCCATAAGGCAAAACTAAAATCTCCAAACAGCCCTGCCCCCTGGTGGCTATTTTTTTTAACAACCACCATGGCTTAAAGGAATCTTGTAGAGTGTCACCCAAGGAACGTTTCTGCAAAATTATTTGAAAATCGGCCTGACACTTTCGGAGGAGAGTGTATTTTAAGTTTTCACTATAGCCATATAAGGCAAAATAGCCCCATCACCTGGCAGCCACATTTTTCAACCAATCAACATGGCTTGAAGGAATCTGATAGAGGGTAAGCCTAGAAATATTTCTACAAAATTATTTGAATATCAGCCAAACACTTTCGGAGGAGAAGATTTTTTAAGTTTTCACTATGGTCATATAAGGTAAAATAGCCCCGCCCCGCCCTCTGGCGGCCATATTTTTCGACCAATCAACATGGCTTGAAGGAATCTGATAGAGGGTCACCCAATGAACATTTATACAAAATTATTTGAAAATCGGCTGAACACTTTCAGAGAAGAAGATTTTTTAAGTTTTCATTATAGCTATATAAGGCAAAATAGCACCGCCCCCTGGCGGCCATATTTTTCAACCAATCAAAATTTCTTGAAGGAATCTAATAAAGGGTCACCCAAGGAACATTTCTACAAAATTATTTGAAAATCGGCCTGACACTTTTGGAGGAGAAGATTTTATTAAGTTTTCTCTTTAGCCATATAGGCAAAATAGCCCCGCCCTGTGACGGCCATGTTTTTTTACCAATCAACATAGCTTGAAGGAATCTGATAGAGGGTCACCCATGGAACATTTCTACAAAAGTATTTGAAAATCTGCTGAACACTTTTGGAGAAGAAGATTTTATTAAGTTTTCTCTTTAGCCATATAGGCAAAATAGCCCCGCCCTGTGACGGCCATGTTTTTTTACCAATCAACATAGCTTGAAGGAATCTAATAAAGGGTCACCCAAGGAACATTTCTACAAAATTATTTGAAAATCGGCCTGACACTTTCGGAGAAGAAGATTTTCACTTTTTTTTTTCTTTTGGTTGCCATGGAAACCAGAATTATAGATGGATAAAAATTTTTTGAAGGAATTTAAGAGAGGACATTGAGAGGATGCTTCCTATGAAGTTTTAACCAAATTGGCCAAGTGGTTAGGGAGAAAAAGTTAACGCACGCACAGACGCACGCACGACGGACAATTCGCCATGACATAAGCTCGACTGGCTTTGAGCCAGTGGAGCTAAAAATGAAACAATTTCAACACTGAAATACAACATTTTTAACTTACAATGAACACTATGTATTGACAGTTTGCTACTCTTGTTTCAGATTAAAATTTCAACAGCGAGGGAGCACATACATATTCAAACTGATAGTATTGAGAAAGAAGAAATGTACACTGCAGTTCAAGTTATAATACCATCGACTACGGTTCCAACAACTTCAACAGCATAATCTACGATCACTTCTACTGCTACGTCATTGAGCTACTGTAAAACAGTCCTGTCCACGCCTCAGTGTCCGCTTAACTGGTTTGCTGGAATGACCTCATCATTACCAAAAGTAACTACTATCTGTTCCACCTCAATCGTCCCCAAATCCACTTTAGAGAGTCAGTCACAGTACTATCTAACCAATGTGTGAGAAAGAAAATGACCAATTCAGTAATCAGACACAGACTCCATATAATCTTATTGTAAGTAGCATTTTATGGTGTTTTTAATCCTTTTCTGGATAGTTGATTGATTGATTGCGATTTCTCGTCGTTTTCAACATTTTTTCAGTCATATCAATGCGGCCAGTTTTCCACATAAACCATAAGCCCATTGGTGAATGACGCTTTTCACAGTGACCAATGAATGTTGGCAGAGCTGGGATTCAAACTCACAACCCCTGCATTGACAGCCCGCGTCGCTACCAACTGAGCTCGACTTTTCAGATAGTACCCGTGGCCAGAATTTAAAAAACATGTGAAAAAGACATATTATTAACCGTTTCTAAGATACAGACTGACTCATTTGCATGCATATATTTTACATCTGACTTTCAAAAAACATTGCAGGAAAAGTGAAAAATTTGTAAGATTAGTTGCCGGGAACACTGAAATTGCTCATTTATTATCACGTTTGAAAAGTTCCAATGAGCAAATTCTTTAGAGACTTGTTATTATTTATTTCTTAACAGTTCTTTACCTTATATGATTGGGTAGGAAATGTCTGATTTAAAATCACATAATGGAAGATATGCACAATTTGGTTAAATATAAGTTACATTTTTATAAACATGTAAAGTCCTGAGTTGAAAAAGGTTTAGGAAAAGGTATAATATGTCATTGACCAAGCAAAGTTTAACCATTTCCACACACAACAAATCGGCAGCAGACAACATCGAAAACATCTCGGCTAAACTCCACAAATGGAAGTGTTTTACTCCCCAAAAAAGGTCACACTCAGCATCTTCAGCATACAATGTGCAGAATGGTATTAGATATAACTATATTCCAAATATGAAAGCCCTAGTACCAGTACTTATTGAGAAAAAGAAAGAAGAAAAAAAAAAAAAAAACCTTTAATGTTGAGCTAACGCAAAGTTAAAAAATACAAGAAATGAAAAAGCAAAAAAATCCAAATATTTGACCCAAAATCCCATTTGACATGTTGAAGTATATTATTTATGAAATATGTGTGCACAATTTGAAATCAATCTAACAACAAGAGTTGTCGGAGGACAATATAGCTCGCCTATCAGGGATATCGTCTATCAGGGCCTACTTCAGAACAGTTATAGCATGGGTATAAAGTCCAAAATCCAAAAGTGGAATAATTCAGTTGAAATTGAATTTACAAAAGAAAGACAAGAATTACGCGTAATTAAATGTCTCACTGTGTCCCCTGCTTTGACTATCAAGGCAAGTGTAAAAGACAAAAAGTAAACAAAACGCTTAACATTGAGCTAAACACAATTATTTTTAAACAAGAAATAATAAAAAAAAAAAATTAAAAAATACAAGAAATTAAAAAAAAAAAAATTGAGCTGAACACAAAGTTTTAAAATTCAAGAAAAAAAAAAAAAAAAAAAAAAATAATGCTCAAAGTTCAAAAATACAAGAAAATTAAAAAAAAAATGAAATTAATCCAACAAAATATGAAGAAGCTATGCCCAATTTTCAAAATCCATCAAAAAACAAATGTTTTACCCCAAAAAATATGAAAGCCCTAGAACCAGTACTTATTGAGAAAAAAAAAAATCGAAACTTTAACGTTGAGCTGAACACAAAGTTCTAAAATTCAAGAAAAAAAAAAAAAAAAAAAAAAAATAATGCTCAAAGTTCAAAAATACAAGAAAATTAAAAAAAAAATGAAATTAATCCAACAAAATATGAAGAAGCTATGCCCAATTTTCAAAATCCAGCAAAAAACAAATGTTTTACCCCAAAAAATATGAAAGCCCTAGAACCAGTACTTATTGAGAAAAAAAAAATCGAAACTTTAACGTTGAGCTAAACGCAAAATTGAAAAATACAAGAAAAGAAAAAGAAAAAAATCCAAATGTTTGAAAAAAATCCATTCCAGAGTTATGGGATTTGACATACAAGGTCCCCTAATGACCCTTAATAAGTGTGTGAAGTATGAAAGCAACAGCATACACAGTGTCTGAGAAAAGGCCTTGCACGCAAAGGTTTGACCAAATTTCTAAGTCCAAAAAGGGGCACAATTCAGTCAAAATCCATTCCAGAGTTATGGGACTTGCCATACAAGGTCCCCTAATGATCCTGAATAAGTGTGTGAAGTTTCAAAGCAACAGCATACACAGTGTCTGAGGAAAGGCCTTGCACGCAAAGGTTTGACCAAAATTCTAAGTCGAAAAAGGGGCACAATTCAGTCAAAATCCATTCCAGAGTTATGGGACTTGACATACAAGGTCCCCTAATGACCCTGAATAAGTGTGTGAAGTTTGAAAGCAACAGCATACACAGTGTCTGAGAAAAGGCCTTGCACGCAAAGGTTTGACCAAATTTCTAAGTCCAAAAAGGGGCACAATTCAGTCAAAATCCATTCCAGAGTTATGGGACTTGACATACAAGGTCCCCTAATGATCCTGAATAAGTGTGTGAAGTTTCAAAGCAACAGCATACACAGTGTCTGAGAAAAGGCCTTGCACGCAAAGGTTTGACCAAAATTTTCTAAGTCGAAAAAGGGCACAATTCATTCCAGAGTTATGGGACTTGACATACAAGGTCCCCTAATGACCCTGAATAAGTGTGTGAAGTTTGAAAGCAACAGCATACACAGTGTCTGAGAAAAGGCCTTGCACGCAAAGGTTTGACCAAATTTCTAAGTCCAAAAAGGGGCACAATTCAGTCAAAATCCATTCCAGATTTATGGGACTTGACATACAAGGTCCCCTAATGATCCTGAATAAGTGTGTGAAGTTTCAAAGCAACAGCATACACAGTGTCTGAGAAAAGGCCTTGCACGCAAAGGTTTGACCAAGCTGGCAACGCGGACGCCAACGCCAACATCAACGCCAACGCCAACGCCAACGCCGGGGTGATAACATAAGCTCCCCTATTTCTTCGAATAGGCGAGCTAAAAAATGAGGGAGCTTTGATCAAATCTCAAAGTCAACCAAAAACATGTTTTTTACCCCAAAAATAAGGTCAAACTCTGTATCTTTAGCATACAATGTGAAGAAGGGTATTAGATGAACAAGTTTTTCCAAGTTTCAAAGTATTATGTTTCATAGTTTCCATGTAAGTGAGCTAAACGCAAAACTTAACCATCGCCGACGACGCCGATCAGGTGACGACAATAGCTCGTCTTTTTTTTTTCAGACGAGCTAAAAAAGGATTAGAATTGAAATTCTTCATAGAAAGTTAGACAAAAAATAAGGAAACTCTTTGAACGAAAAACAAATATTATAAAACTTCAAAACATTGCGTCTAAATACGAAACTGCTCATGATCTTTTCAAATGCCACCTGCTTCAGGTGTCTGAGAAAAACATCTATATTTTGAAAAGGGTAAAGTATCTTTTCACAATTAATACAAACACACTTTTAGATTTATTTATTTATTTGGGTTTTACGCCGCTTTCAACTTTATTTCAGTTATATCACGGCGACAGTTCACTCATTCATCAATCTCATTAAAATCATCTCCTATTAACGCTACGCATAGGACATTTGGTCAGATCGTGTACTTGAGTCAGATTGCTCATTCATGATCCCTGGGTAAACAAACCAGTACTAGGCTAGAAAATGTGCCTTGCCAAGGGCAATCCACCATGACCACAGTGCCGCGACTGGGGATCGAAACCGGGACACTTTTAAATGCAATTTAAACATTAAAACATTCCAGAGTAATGAAGTAAGCAGCTCATATGCTATGGAACTTGAGGGTTTGAAGAGGGCATTGCACTGGATATCTCTTCAGAGACACGGCAACTTCAACTGTCAGATATTGTGACGGAATGACACAGTTCTGTGAAGAAATTTATGCGCGACGAGACCTTTGATCAACCATTGGTTTGATGTATGGCATGTTGCAAAAGGTAATTACGAATATTATTTCAGCCATATCAGGCCATATAATGTCTTAGTTTTTCTTTCAAGCTTTTAATGGGGAAAAGGTTGATTTCTCTTGATTCAAGCCAGAGATCAACGTTTACAGGCATTCTTTTCTCGGGTGTGCACATTCTGATTTAAATCAAGAAAATTCAATTTTGAGTTGTAAATAATCCGAGTAACGGCCAGTTGAACTGGCATTGTTTGAAATTTTAATTTGTTCGTGCTGTAAGAAAATTCAATTTTGAGTGGTAAATAAACGGCGGAAGTTGAACTGGCGTTGTTCGACTATTTAACTTTTGTGTGCTGTGTTAGCGTATTCTTCTGTAAATTATCAACCTGATGACCTAGAATGTTTCATATATGCTTGTGATTTATTGACTTGTTTGTATTGCACAATACTTTTTTTTATAATCTATATCTTCTTTCTGTTTAAAGGAACATTGTGCAATTGGTTAAACTAGCATAAATAGTGGTTGTGGCCTTAAGTGCATCTGCTCTGTCCAGCTGTGTTCGTTATTACATTATCGAATACACGCCTTGCGTTTGTAAACACCACGCTTCTTGAACTATCATCAGTACCAAATATAAAACGTATTATGTTCTCTCTGATTAAAGAAATAAGTGAGAGATTTTGAATGAGTCTTGTTTTAAAACTTAATAAAATATGACGAGAACAATCAATCGTTCGAGGTTATGAGAGCGACCATATTCATATGAATACGCTAACATATTACAGAAAAAATTAGGTCAATTTAATGAGGTAGATTACGTGAAACATTCGAAACTGTTGTTTAATATGTCCCTTACTTCATGGAAATTGATGCAATTTAATTGGATTGTAATCAGCTAAGGGTACTCACCTCATATATGTCTAGAATAAATCGTTCGAATTTCCAATTGTATAGATGCCATTCTAAGTTTAACAATCTATTCACTTACTTCCAATATAATGAAGTAGGGGTGAAAGAAGTTGGTCCGATTTCTTAAACCTTCATGTAATTGTATTGGTTATGCTGGTTTTAAGTATGAAACCTTCTTCCATAACAAAATAATAATAAGCAGATCAATGAATAAATGATTAATAATATATATGTGTGCGTGTATTTCACTATGTGTATATATATGTTATTTATCATTATTTATCATTTTGCTACTTATCATACTTCATTATTTACATCATATTGTTCCTATGTCGGGGGATTGGTTCATAGACAGATGAAACACTTTTGTTTATAAATTGTAAATTTCACGCCATATTTTCAAATTGATGTTGTTCATTATATTTTGTTTAATTATTCAATTCCTAAAATGAACGGATACAATAAAACTAAGAAGATATTTCAATTTATTATATGCCTGTACATTTTCCGGTGGAAATACATGCAGATTGACATGCGCAAATACACCACGACAGATTAAAATTCCGTATCTACATGCGGTGTAAATACAAGATTGTGACGTCAGACAGTGCGCGGAATACTTTCAGCGAGGTATCCCCAATAAACAATGTATTGAATCTGTATATTTAATAGTTTTTTCGCTCTTCATAGATCGTAGGTATATAATAAAAGGAATATTACGTTGCGGGAGCGATAAATGGGTACGTATTGCACGACTCGTAGCGTGGAAAAATCCATATCTTTCGGTCTCGTAAGATATCGATTTTTCCACGCTACTTGTCGTGCAATACAAACCCTTTTATCGCTCCCGCAACGTAATATTCCGTATTTATGAATATAATTTGTCCAATTGCCAGAAATTTAGTTGTGTACAAACAAGTTAAATTTTCAATACAGAATCATCAAATTTACCATTAAGTTTCATATGATATTCCAACAAAACACATTGCACTAGTATAAATAACTAAAGGTCACTGATATAACAGATATCTCACTCATATTCTACCATATATACTTATACTTTTCAGCAATTACAAATGAACTTTTCTCTGTTCTATAACAAACACCTGAACTTTTCAGAATTATATAACTTTTCTACAACTGTATTTCAACACATATATCAATTACATATCCATACACATACCTATACACATACGTACACCTATGTATATATACACATATACCCACATCCCGTGCCTCTATAAGATCATATTCCTTTCAAAATATATATCTATTCATACATATCTATATTCCTTTATTCCAATAATTACAAGATCTTATTTGTATATCAATAATACATAAACATGAAATGTGAACCAAACGTAACATAATATGTGCTAACAAGAAGCTGCCAAAAACTTAACTTTTCTCTGTTTTATAACAAACACCTGAACTTTTCAGAATTATATAACTTTTCTACAACTGTATTTCAACACATATATCAATTACATATCCATACACATACCTATACACATACGTACACCTATGTACATATACACATATACCCACATCCCGTGCTCTACAAGATCATATTCCTTTCAAAATATATATCTATTCATACATATCTATATTCCTTTATTCCAATAATTACAAGATCTTATTTGTATATCAATAATACATAAACATGAAATGTGAACCAAACGTAACATAATATGTGCTAACAAGAAGCTGCCAAAAACTTAACTTTTCTCTGTTCTATAACAAACACCTGAACTTTTCAGAACTTTTCTACAACTGTATATCAACACATATATCAATTACATATCCATATACATGTACATACACATACATATACACATACGTACACCTATGTACATATACACATACCTACATCCCGTGCCTCTACAAGGTCATATTCCTTTCAAAATATATATATATTCATACATATCTAGATTCCTTTACTCCTTTTAATTCAATAATTACTTATACCAGATCTTATTTGTATATCAATAATACATAAACATGAAATGTGAACCAAACGTAACATAATATGTGCTAACAAGAAGCTGCCAAAAACTTAACTGCGAACACACGGAAATAATACGAAAAATAACTAAATATTGGGTTGGCGGGTGTGTTTTTTTCACACTTTTCTAGACTTCTAGCTCCGTCGATGTTAATTCAAACTGTGAACAATATCATAAAGGAGAAAAATAATGGAATCCAAACAACCAATCAAAATGCAGCATACAGCTTAGCATCGTCGATGCTATGTGGATACCATAATATGACGAATCAGAAATAAAGAGAAAGAGAATCGAATCCAAAGAACCAATCAAAATGCAGCATACAGCTTAGCATCGAAGTTGATAGGTGGATACAAAAACACATATACAAATTAACTAAGAAATAGAAAAAAGAAAACTAAATTTAATCATTGTCGTCTTCATAATTAAATATTTTTAAAGCTAAACATCTACCAATTATTTAATTCCTAAAATGAACGGCTACAATACAAACTAAGAAGATATTTCAATTTATGAATATAATTTGTCCAATCGCCAGAAATCTAGTTGTTTACAAACAAGTTAAATTTTCAATACAGAATCATCAAATTAACCATTAAGTTTCATATGATATTCCCACAAAACACCAACCCGCAGGCCCAAAAACAAATACACAATAAAGCCACATAATAAATAAGAAGCAAGCAATCAACAAAAGCAAAAATGCCAAATTCAATGTCAGTGTTGTCGATTTCATTTCCGAACTATACTGTTAAGAAATGACTTAGCAAATTAATATAGCAACAAAGCAAACAATTATTTAAATTCTTACCATTAACTTTGACATTGTCTTCACTATCATGCATATACACAGGTATGTAACAAAAGCGTATAAATATTCACTGACTACAATACACCATTAATCTGATCTTCTCCGCTACCATCAGCTTATCATCTAAAGTAAAAGTTAAATATTTTTTGTAAGCATCATATTTCCAATCCCCCTGTAACTGTATCAACTCAGAAGGAATTCCAGATTGGAAAGCAAAAGTTGCTCCACCTCTTCTAAAACTATGTGTTGAAAATAAATTAGGATCCAAATTCAAATTACAGTTACTAACTAAATATCTAATTTTATTTTGAAATTTACTATAAGTTATAAAAAATTCTTTTTCGATAAACTGAAAAGCGGGTCATTCAATCCAACCTCTACATGATTACACATCTCATTATATGCTTTTACTGGACACAACATAGAACAAAATAGAACATTGAATGGGAATTAGAGGCATTTTTAATTTCCTTACTCCAAGCTGAATCGTTTTTGACCATTCTATTGACACAATTAAATAATCATTTTGAAATTGGACATTCTTTCGAAGCAAACATTTCCCTTTTTTCAAATCATTTTTGGAATCTGGCACTAAATTGGATTTTCTAGCAAATAGGAAAAAAGCGAACAAAAATAAACACCAAAAAAACACTATCTTCAGCTTTGTTAAAATCCATCATCTCAGACATCTGAATTAACAAATTCGGTGCACTAGGAAGAGCTTGCTTGACACAATACGGATTTAATCTAGCTATTCCTTTTACAGTTAAATTAACGATAAATTCGTTAATATCATCTATAGGAAATCCTACAAGAAAATGCATAGTTTTAATACCAAAAGAAAATGCATAGTTTTAATACCACTGATATAATTCTTAATAGACTGAGAAGACTTCATACTTCTACTTAAGAACTGTGCATATGAACTTAAATTCTCTGAATTTGAAGGAACAATAACTAACTTAAAGTAAAGGCAAAAAAGTATATAAGTTTCCCACTGCATCCTTATTTTTTTTAAAGTGCCCTAAGCATAGGCAGCCCTAGACATATTAAAGTCTTTTCTTAATGTAAACATCTGTTTATCTGAAATTACAAAACAATCCTTATATATGTGAGTTGAAAGTGAAACAAATCAACATCTATCATGTATTCTTGTAACTGATAATCTTGTGTTAATGAATAAAACTCACTAGCATAATTCTTACTGAAGTCCCACCTAGATAAATGATCACCTATCCTATTCTAACTGCCACTCACATAAACTAATTGCCCCCCGCTTTACGAAGTAAAACGTCGGGGACATTAAATCTCATTCGTCAGTCCGTCAGTCCCTCCGTCACGCTGTCACAAAAACTTTAACCTTGGTCATAACTTCTGAACCGTAATAGGTACTGCTTTCATATTTCACATGTGTATTCCTTGTGACAACCCCTTTCCATCAATACCAATTTTTTTGACCTTGTGACCTTGACCCTGACCTTTGACCTACATTTTAAAAATATTAACCTTGATCATAACTTTTGAACCATAACCGTAGGGCTTTTTTATTTCACATGTGTATTCATTGTGACAAGACCTTTTCGTCAGTATCATATTTTTGGACCTTCTGACCTTTGACCGTGACCTTTGACCTACATTTTGAAAACTTTAACCTTGATCATAACTTTTGAACCATTACAGGTAGGGCTTTTATATTTCACATGTGTATTCCTTGTGACAAGCCCTTTCACTCAGTACCCATATGTTTGACCTTGTGACGTTCATCATGACCTTTGACCTACATTTCCAAAATGTTAACTTTGAGCATAACTTCTGAACCATAACAACTATTGCTTTCATATTTTACATGTGTATTCCTTACAACAAGCCCTTTCCATCAGTACCAAATATTTGACCTCTTGACCTTCACCATGACCTTTGACCTACATTTCCACAATTTTAATCTTTATCATAACTTCTGAACCATAAGAGGTAGTGCTCTCATATTTCACATATGTATTCCTTGTGACAAGCCCTTTCCATCAGTACCCAACCCAACCAATAAGACCCCCAAAGCGGGGGACCATAATTCTCTGAATTTGCTTGTTTAATTTGAAATTCAAATATTGCAGCTAAATATGCAGTATTACATAGTAACGTTGGGCTTGTTTGCCTATATTTTATTTTACATTGGCTTACATGTTATTTTATAATTATGTTAAGTATTGCATACATCATGTTTGATTGTTTTGTCTAATATACTGTTATATATGTTTCAATTTTAATTATTTCATCAGTTACAGTAAGTAAATTATTAAGCGCCCAAAATGACCTTAGTTGTCGACGGGCCTTAAAACACCATTCATTCATTCATTCATTTATAACCCAAAACCTCCACAACCTAATACACAAGCGTCCGAGGAGAATAATTTATCTGCTTTACACCATTTTTCATAAATCATCATTGATACTCCATTATATTTTGGCAAAAAATTATATCACCATGAAATGTCTTGTTTAACATAATTAGGGATAACATAGTTCACCTTATATAAAACCATTTTAACATCCTGGAAACAAAAATACGCCCTGGTCTTACACAAGCAGCAACAAAATTAAGTTTGCCCAATAATGACTGAATTTCTTTTATCGACGCTGATTTTTTTGTTAAGCCATAACTTTAATAATTCTTGTATTCTCTCAGACGTTATTTCAATGGTCATTGTATCCGTATTGAACAAAACTGCCACAAAGGTCATTATATTAGAAGGAGAAGATGCTTCTTCAACATCCCCCCTTTTTAGAACCAATTGTATAGTTTGGAAAGCAAAGTCTGTGTTTTCTTTCCTTTCAGCAGACGCTAAATCATTTAGATAATTCAAAAGTGAAATACCGAACTTAAAAGAAATAGCATTAGTAAAACGTTGACAACAATGAGCTGAAGAACGGCTACCCATACTTAACACTGTATCACAAAAAATGTGTTTTTTCCATACAAAAGCTACTTAATTATACCAAGACGGACAAATAGGTATCTGACGATATGCTCTACGCAGATCTGTTTTGAACAACAGACACCCTTTCCCTTTTTCCTTTATCAATTGAATGAAATCATCCACTCTAGGATAACCAAATCTACTCTTTCGTTAAGATAAAAATCGTTACTGATAAAGTCATTAACTGCGTTACCTTTAGGAAAACTTAAATCTAAAATGACTCCTTTCCACAGTATCTTTTTTAGGTAATGAATTCAACGGTGATATTTTGATACCGGACTCAAAAGGATTACGCTTAAAATGACCCAAAATGGCTTTGTTACTACTATCTTTATTTAAATATTGCAGCATACTGTCTGCAAATTCCACAACACCTTTATGATTTTTATACTTCCATAACTCTGTTTGATCAAATTTATCCAAATTCTCATCCTTTCCCCAAAACCCTATCGGAAAACCAAACTCTAAAAAATCACAAAGTTGGCTATCCCTATAATCTTTTAACATTGATCTGAAAAATCAACCTTTAATTTGATGTTAATAGAAATTGTACACACTTCAAAGTTAAATGAACCTGACTCTTTTACTAAATGATGCGCTTTTAAACAAAATTCAATATCATCCAATTTTAAATTAGGTTTAACGGCTTTACAAATATTACATTGATTAGTGTTGACACATATGCTGACTAAAAACAGATAACTTTTTTTTAACTTTCTTTGTACAAACAAAAGTTTGAATTAACATCGACTGAGCCAGAACTATTTGTACAAATAAAACTTTTATCTTACACCAAAATTATCCATTGAATATGAATGCACAACTACACATTTTTTAAATTTATTATGCTTTTCTATGTTTTCTGTAACAAATTCAGGCAACAATAAATCATTCAAATCTTCATTTGTAATAGAAGTACATGTTGTGTTATTGTACAAACCATTCCAAAGTTAAGCCGATATATTGGGACAACAGGAGGATTTTCGAGTTTCTTTTTGTCCTTAGGCCAACATGCTACACATATGTGAGTTTCAAGCCTCTGTTTCCCTTTTACTACCATCAGATGATTGGATTTATGTACACATTAGTTTCTTTGATAATCCGAGCAAAACCAAACACGATCATCCGATGTGTTAAATTTTTTCCCATTATCTTTCTTAATACCAACACACCCTTTGCTCTTCAACAAATGCTTAGATAAAATAGAAGCTTCTATTTGTTGAGAGTCGTCTAACCAACTTCTTTTCCCAAGCTCAATTTCTCTGAGCCATGCTGCATAAAATGCTTTAAGCGTTGAAACTCATCAGTGCTACTGTAATAAACAATCTTACGTAATAGCTCCAAGTGACCCCTTTTTCTGATGCTGACAAATTATCCTCAACGAGGATCTCAAGCTCCCCTCCAACAAACATTTTGAAATCTAATTATTCAAACTTTACCTGTTTGTTGACATACTCAAACTGCAGGCGAACATGAGGCCAACGCTGAGAATATCGAAGGCTTTCGCGTTAATTCCCGACATCTTCACCTTTCTGCTCTTTTGTTTACCATGTAAAAGTGCTTGATTCGTCGGCTGAAATTTCGCTACTGCTCGATGCAGACGAATAAGCGACAGACGGATCAAGAAAAGATCGTAAGCCTAACTTTTCGAAAAAAAAAATCAATAGCTTTTTTAAATTATGGTCCTTTCTCAAATCGTCAACACAAATATTTTGACCCTTTTCTTCAAAAGTTTTCGTACCAGAAATTTTAGGTCTCGCACCCAGCTCTTCCATATTACTTTTAGCCTTCTTGTCTTGCTTTTTACCTTTCAAGTTTTTTACATATTGTCTCTGAGCCTCGAGTTCCATGCGTAATCTCTCCACCTCCATTCTTTTGTCAGCCTCTCCTCCTCTGCTTTTAGTTGTACCATTTCTTTTATCATAACCTTCATTTCCTGGTCTTTGAAACTTTCAACACCAATTTCAGCCAAATTGGTTGCAGCGTTTTTCTAATTGAGGTCCTCAACGGGGAAAAAGGAGGGGAGAATTCTTCATCCTCTTTGTACTCGGCCGTTTCTAACACGCAGTATGTTAAACGGTCTTGTTTAACATCATCCATTATTGAACACTCGTGTAACGCCTTGTAGTCTATTCTAGGACGGTCTCGTAGCTTTATGTCCATTATTTACTACACCGTTCATATCCGTTCATATTTCCCCACTAGTGCCTCCATTAAACGGTGTAGCGTTTAATTAACACAGATAATACAACTTTGTCTTCTATTATTTTATGTTAAACGATACAATATAATATAGACTTTCTCATACTAGTGACCACAGTTCAGATCAAGAGCAGACTTTTTTGTTCACACTTTTCTAGACTTCTATCTCCGTCGATGTTAATTCAAACTGTAAAAATTATCATAAAGGAGAAAACAAATGGAATCCAAACAACCAATCAAAATGCAGCATACATCTTAGCATCGTCGTTACTAGGTGGATACCATAATATGACGAATCAGAAATAAATAGAAGGAGAATCGAATCCAAACAACCAATCAAAATACAGCTTAGCATCGTCGTTGCTAGGTGGATACCATAATATGACGAATCAGAAATAAATAGAAGGAGAATCGAATCCAAACAACCAATCAAAATGCAGCATACAGCTTAGCACCGAAGTTGCTATGTGGATACAAAATCACACATGCAAATTAACTAAGAAATAGAAAAAAGAAAAGTAAATTAAATCCTTGTCGTCCTCATAATTAAATATTGTTAAAGCTAAACATCTATTTGTATCGTTTCGAAGGATTATTTATTACTTTTCCAAAATGTGTTTTCTTAGTTTAAAGGCGTATGCTACAGTTATTTCACAAAAAAAAAATCACAATTATAGAATTTCTTTATTCTTTGTATTTATTTAGTACATGCAATAACTAGTTGAAATAAGAAAGAAAAAATATATGTATCTATTTAACAAAAATATATTGGCCTGTCAATAACATGACCAATTTCATCAAAGGCGCAAATATAGGCATTTTGGCCGAAAATCTAAAACACAAACAAAAGAAAAGAAGGAAAACTACAAATCATATTCTAGTTCATATATAACTTTATATTTAGAATTTAATTAAATATGAAAAGAGGTTTTGTGAGAAAAATATGTTCAAAAATATATTAATCTGTTTTTCAAGGTCGAAATGGTGTTACATTTTACCCCTGAAAAAGTTAAAATCATACAATTTTTCAAGAAATTTTCCATTCTACATAATAGAATTTTCTGTAATTATCCATAAACACTGAATATGGTTCACTTTTATAAAAAAAAAAGATAGGTCACCGTACTCCTTTTCTGGTTAATCGACTTTTTCCTTGAAGCACGGCCTTTTTTTAAAGCAAAACTGCTGTATTTCCTATATTTTTTGTTTGCATTTTTAGCTCACCAGAGCACAAAGTGCACAATGTGAGTTTTTGTGATCGCCTTTTGTCCGTCGTCTGTCGTCCGTCGTTCGTCGTCAACGTTTGCTTGTTAACACTAGAAGCAACATTTTGCATCCAATATTCATTAAAGTTTATCAGAACATATATCTCCATCAAACCTAGGCCAAGTTCGAAACTGGGTCATGTCGGGTCAAAAACTAGGTCACTATGCCAAATTGAAGGAAACTCTTGTTAACTTGGAAACCACATTTTAAACATGAGCATGTTGAAACTTTGTCAGAAAGTTTGTCTTTATAATATCTAGGCCAAGTTCGAATATGGATCATGTCGGGTCAAAAACTAGGTCACTAGACCAAATTTAAGGAAAATCTTGTTAACACTCTTGAAGCCGCATTTTGGCTTCAGCATGTTGAAACTTTGTCAGAATGTTTTTCTTAGTGATATCTAGGCCAAGTTCGAATATAGGTCATGTCGGATAACTAACTAGGTCACTAGGCCAAATTTAAGGAAAATCTTGTTAACACTCTGGAAGCCACATTTTAAACTTGAGCATGTTGAAACTTTGTCAGAAAATTGTCTTGATGACATCTAGGCCAAGTTCGAATATGGGTCATGTCGGGTCTAGGTCGCTAGGCCAAATTTAATGAAAATATTGATAACACTCTTGAAGCCGCATGTTTTGCTTGAGCATGTTGAAACTTTGTCAGAATGTTTGTCTTAGTGATAGCTAGGCCAAGTTCGAATATTGGTCATGTCGGGTCAAAAACTAGGTCACAAGGCCAAGTTTAAGGAAAATCTTGTTGACATGAGCAGCTTAAAATTTGAAATTTTGTCAGAAAGTGTCTTGATGATATTTCCATTGACACTGAAAGAGTTAAGTCTTAAATAGCCCATTCTCAGGTGAGCGATTCCAGGGCCTCATGGCCCTCTTGTTTATTAAAGTGAATGATGTTTAGTGTTTATGGAGAATTACAGAAAATTCTATTTATATGTAGAACGGACAATTACTATGATTTTAACTCTTTCGGGGGTAAAATGCGACACCGCTTCTACCTTGAAAAACAGCTTGATATATTCTTTTTCCTTTTTAACTCAAAAATTCCTTTTTCATATTGATTTACATTCCATATATAAAGTTATATTTGAACTTTAATATGATATGTAGTTTTCGTTTTAATTATTTTGTGTGTTTTAGGTTTTCGGCCAAAATGCCTATATTTGTGCCTTTGATGAAATTTGGTATGTATATTTTTTTTAGATCGATTACAAATATATATATTTTTCTGATTTACATTTATTTTCGCGTAATTCTTCTTAATTTGTATGTTTGTACTACATCTGTCCTTAGTCTTCTGTATTCCAGTGTTGGTAGTCCTAGTTCAAATCAAATAGTATTTCAGGATAGGTATTTTCTTTTAGATTTCCTAGAATCCTGGTAGCTTTTCGGTGAACATATCCATTTGATTTTGCATCTTTTTTGCATGAGGGTCTCCAAATTACAGACACATATTCCAGGTGTGGCCTTACTAGAGATTTGTAAAGTTGTAAAAACATTTCTTTACTCATGAATGAGACATTTCTTACTATGAGTCCCAGATTTCGGTTTGCCAAATTATGTTTATGTGTTTCGAAATTTACTTTCTGGGCAAATATGACTCCAATGTCTTTTTCTTGTTTGGCATCTTGAATTTTGTGTAGAATATTTTGCCAGTCTTTCATGAAGTAATAGTCGCGGCACTACGGTCATGGTGGAGTGCGCTTGGGCAAGGCACATTTTCTAGCCTAGTACTGGTATTTCTTTACCCAGGGATCATGATTAAGTGAACTGTCGCCGTGATATAACTGAAATTATGTTGAAAGCGGCGTAAAACCCAAATAAATAAATAAATATATAAATTCACGAAGTAATCATTTGGCACATTTGGTCCAAGGTGCATAGATTCCTTGTTTTTTTCACATTGAAGGTCATTTGCCATTTAGTGGCCCACTTATAAGCTTTGAAGATATTGTTCTGTAATAGTTCTTTTTATTCTGTAGTATTAGTCATTGAGTAAAGTTTTGTGTCGTCAGCAAATAGCTTTACTGTACAGTTTAGAATGTCTGGAATGTCATTAATAAATATTAAAAATAAACAGGTCCAAGAACACTATCTTGGGGTACACCACTGGTAACTCTTTCTTACGTTGAACATTGTCCATTAATAACCACTCTTTGATGGCGTTCGTTAAAGACATTTTAAACACATTTAAAAACCTTTCCTCTTATACTCAGAGCCAATACCTTTTTTAGTAATCTCTTGTGTGGGACCTTGTCGAATGCAGCTATGAAATCCAAGTAGATTACGTCCAATTCATTATTTTTTCATCTAGAGTTGAGGTCCAATCTTCTATACATTCATGTGTCAGTTTTTAGCCCAGAGGTCATACACATTGTCCATGAGAACAATACTCTAAATGATCATCTCCAGTAAGAGTGGTTTGATGGTACAGGGTGATTCATAATTCACAATTTCAAACTGTAATAAAAGGTTGTTACCCTACAATATTCATATATATCACTTGAAATAGTATATGTTAACGTTTTATCAAATATAAATTACGGCGAAAACCTTAACAGATGCTTGTTTTTCAAGATGGCGATCTGCAGGCAGTGTCTAGTATGTTTTTGTGAATTTGAATCCGGCAGATTTCTATACTTCATTACTTATCATAAATATGACAAGATGGGGTTTTCCTGGAACACGGCTCAAATATATATAAAAGACATGTGTTTTTGTGATATGAAGTAGTATTTTTAGATCAAAGCTTCGCGCAGATCTTTTTCGCATGCACACAACGAATGCATAGCGTTGGTCCAGCGCGCTCGACGTCTGAGTAACGAATACTGACGCACACTAGTCGAATGACAACGCACTGGCCACAATTGGTCGTGTATGTGTGAATGGCGCTTTAAGTTTTTTGTACCACCTCATTTTCTTTCAAAATCATTAGAGATATTAATTTGAAACTTATAAGCATCATGACCTCTATCAGCAGGCAAGAGTATTTAGCTTTGTATAGGTTTATATAACAATCATGGCCCTTTTTCGACTTAGAATTTTGGTTAAGTATTTTGTATTCCCCTCCTGTCTTTTTTTCAAAACCGTTAGAGATTTTGCTTTGAAACTAACAAAACTTGTTCACCATCATTCCATCCATGAACAGACAACAGAACATATATATGTGATGTTTTGTTACAGACTTATGGCCCTTTTCCGACTAAGAAAAAAACCCCAATGAATCTTGGTAAAATCCATTAATTGACTTAACCCTTTAGGATATTGCTGTTAAACTTGGAATATAACTATGTCAATGTTCTTTTGTTTTGCCTTTTACTGTAAACAGTTTTGTTTCATTGTCAAGCACTCAAAGGTCGAGCGCGCTGGCTTTCGGGCAGCTATGGGGTTTTACCCTGATACAGGAGACATGGCCAATTTCACAAAATTGTCTGTGGAAAATTAATCTATCAGGAAAGGATGTCGGTTCTCTTTGTAACGCAGCGAAGGTAGCTAACGCGAGACTACGTGATGCTATGCATGTGGTGACGTCGGCAATGTCAAAACATTTGCGTTTAGCTCAACGTTAAAGTTTGATTGTTTTTAACTTTCACATTAGGGCTTTCAATTTGGATAATTGTTGCATCTAATACCCTTTTTTTTATAATGGATGATTTTGAGAATTGGGCATAGCATCTTCATTGTTTGCTCAATGTGAGCTATGTGATCATATTTTGTCCGTTGTGCGTCAACAACAATTGCATTATGAACACTCCACAGGCATCCAATTTTCATGACAGTTTATCAGAGCATACATCTTCATAATATATTGGCCAAGTTCGAAACTGGGTTATGTGAGGTCAAAATCTACAAAGTCAAGATCAAATTGAAGGAAAATATTCTTAACACGCTGGCGGCTGCATTCTTTTACTTGATCAAATATGTTAACCCTGTATGTGTTACAGCTCAAAACATATGCATATAATTGAAAGACAATTGCAACAAGTTTTGAATAATTGCAAAATTGTCAAACGAAAATGGCTTTAAATTTTCTGAAAATAAGACCAAAATTAGGCACTTTTGTCAACTTCGTAAACACCACCTATATACCTATATCCTGATTTAATACTAGATGGCACTTGTATTGAGATGGTGTCTATTTTTTTTTTTTTACCCGAAACTGACTTTTATTCCTCGTATTAATTATCTTAAACATAAATGTCAAAAGGCTTTAAATCTTTTACGCGTTGTATCCCATATGGATTGGTGAGCTGTCCGTAAAGTTATCTTACGACCTTGCAGGTCATTAATACGATCTAAATTAGACTATGCATGTATCGTCTATGACTCAGCACTAAAGTCATACATTGGAAAACTTGATACCATTCACCATCAGGGCTTACGGCTAGCATTGGAAGCTTAGTTCGTCAGAAGTCTCTATGTAGAAGCCAATGAATCATCCTTATATTTACGCAGACAAAAGCTAGCGATGCAGTATTTTTTTAAACTGAAGTCTTACACTTCAAATCACACTCATAGAGTGGTTTTAACCCTTTATACAAGGAATTGTTTTTAAAAAAAGGAATGGATGGTACCACTTTTTGGTATCCGTTGCGGACCTGAAGTCGCTTAACTTGATGTCGATCTTGACGATATCGCGAAGGAAAAGATATCGGTTGTTCCGCCTTTGACTCTTAATAGTCCATTATCGTCTATTTGTTTAAGTTTACATTTTAAAATGCTATTTTTTAACATTTATATTTTACTTGAGCATGTGGAAACTTTGTCAAAATATTTACTTGATGATATCTAGGCTAAGATCGAATATAGGCGGCCAGTTCACATAACGTGTGATTCTTTGCTTTCTTGGACAAGTGCTCCGTTAACATTCTTCTCAGACAGCAGGCTACATTTCCACATAGACGATTAAGCCAATTGGCAAAGATGACTTTTAGGCCGAGCCGGGCTTCATGTAATACGCCCGAGCATCTTCAAATGAACTCGGTTTATATCCATTTAGTTGTAACGTTCTCTACATGCTGTTATCTGTAAAATGCACCAAGACCCTTTAAGTGTCAATAAAATATTTACAAGACTATTTGAACAATATATTGATTTATACAGAAATGCCAATAGATCTGCATTGATCTTATTCGTATCGATAGATCTACTCGTGAACAATTCTTTTAAAGAACCTTATCTCAAATTCCCAGTTTTACATCAGGGTTTAGAGACGGTTTCGGTGCAATGTTACGATATGTTATGATACAAACAGCCTTTGAAAGAACCTAAAAAAAAAATCAAAAGATGCTGTCAGTGTGCATTTTCAGAATTCTGAGGATTTTGATATTTTTACTGATGATACATGATGACAGACTGGAACATATACGTCATTATTTGGGTTTAGTTAGCTCAATACGTAGGGACGTCATTGGTCTTTGTCGCTTTGTGATTTGCATATTCCAATTGGAGGCATTCAAATAAATGAAGGCAGTTTTATTAATCAGAATTACTTGGGCATTTGTACTCAAAACCATGACATCTTCGACGGCATTTCACAAAACATCTATTATACATATTCTATGAACAGACTATGCGTCTGGCACATTATTGATCAAACGGGTTCGTAATTTCAAAGGAAAGATTACGAGATAACACATAATTCCCAGCAATACGGTAGCTCATTGAAATAGTTTCTCAATAGACTCGAGCATTTAGTCAATCAATAACATCATAGTTCAACAGAAACATGAATGCCATCAGTAAGTGTTTGCAAGCTCGTATTTATTATAAGTAGCTAATATGTAAACTAACGCATTCAGAATCTGAAAGCATGTTCGATTAGTTATTTTTATCCCCCGCTTTTTCGAAGAAAAAAGGGGGGTTATTAATTTGGGTTTGTCTGTCTGTCCGTCCGTACATACCACGAGTAATTGTGGGGTTATGTGGTCTCCGAAAGCCCACCCACCACCCTTATAAAGACACTTAGATCCTAAAGCCCACCCACCACCCTTCGTTTGTTGCTGTTTCCTTGCAATAACTGCCACAAATGTAAACCTTTTTGTTCAAACTTGGCAACAAGGTTAAATGCCTTAAGGGCTAGACCAAGTTCGATCGTCACTTCCGGCGGACTTTATTTGGTGGAGTTATGGCCCCTCATTTAACAAAAGATGTCGTTTCTAGCTGTTTCCGTGCAATAACTGCCACAATTGTGAACCTTTTTTTTTTCAAACTTGGTAACAAGGTTAAATGCCTTAAGGGCTAGGCCAAGTTCGATCGTCACTTTCTGTGGACTTTATTCGGTGTAGTTATGGCCCCTTATTTAACAAAAAATGTCGTTTGTTGCTGTTTCCGTGCAATAACTGCCACAAATGTGAACTTTTTTTTCCAAACTTCGTAACAAGGTTAAATGCCTTAAGGGCTAGGCCAAATTCGATCCTCACTTTCGGCGGACTTTATTCGGTGGAGTTATGGCCCCTTAATTAACAAAAAATGTATTTTTTTGCTGTTTCCATGCAATCACTGCCACAAATGTAAACCGTTTTTTTTCTTTCAAACTTGGTAACAACGTTAAATGGCTTAAGGGCTAGGCCAGGTTCGATCGTCGTTTTCGGCGGACTTTATTCGGTGGAGTTATGGCCCCTTGCTTAACAAAAAATGTCGTTTGTTGCTGTTTCCGTGCAATTACTACCACAAATGTGAACCGTTTTTTTTTTCAAACTTTGTAACAATGTTAAATGCCTTAACAGCTAGGCCAAGTTCGATCGTCACCTTCGGCGGATTTTATTCCTACAATATTTAAATATAAATTTCATGAATTTGCTTGTTTTTATTATTTTAAATGTAGAAAATTAATGTATACTGAAGGAAAAAAGAAACGCAGGGTAGGCTTTCGTGTTGAATTAAAGTAGTTTATCACATTTCTTTTAAAATAATCGTTACATGGTTTTCAAGCACTACCTTTAAAGAGCAGTACTGCAAATTTTCATTAATGTTTGTCGATTAATTGCACAGAAATTGATTCGCAGAGGAAGATACCCTCAATTTTCGAAATTGAAAAGTCAATATCCAGTATGGCCCCCTCGCGCCGCTATTCCTGCTCGTATTTTCCGATGCATGATCGACCCACCCCAAAACCTATCCCTCTCAATCACACAGGCGTCGACAAAACGTTCCCAACGACGTCGCCCATCTGCACGAAACAGAGTAAATCGCGACTCATCACTGAAGAATACACGTCTCCACTGCCTCATGGGAAATGTCCGAGGAGCATGTGCATGCAACCATGCCATGCGACGCCTACGACGCTCACGAGTTAGTGGCAGACCACTATACGGACGATGTGCTCTCAGACCGACCTCTCGCAGTCGATTGCAAACAGTTCTTGCATGAACAGGGCGGTTGTGAGTTTTCAGAAAACTTCATATCTTCGTACCCTGCGTTTCTTTTTTCTTTCAGCATAATTTGGGCCACGAATTGCAAAAAGTGACCATCGGAGGTATTGGCATGAATTGTATTTACGATCACATTAATTGATTTATTTGTTGGGACATAATCGTTCTTGGAAGTCTTCTGGGATGATTTTTCTATTAGATGGCGAACAGGGAATATCCTGTCAACATCACACCTTTATTGATGTACGGCTCTGAGTTTAGGAGTTCAGACAACTATGGAGAATTAGAGAAAGCACAATAGTATGCATGTAAGCGCTTTATGTGCGATAAGCAGAAAGCATAACCTTTTGCCATTTCAGGAGATTGTGCTCGTTACCCTATGTATATGACATCACGAAAACGTTGTAAAAACTATTGGTTAAATGTAATAAGGATGCCACAATCACAATTTGTATACAAGCATAAGATTAATCTTACAGAGAAACGGTTTTGGGATAGTATTGCCAAATCAAATGGTCGTATCAGAACCTGTATTCTTTAAATTGTTTGTGAACAGACTTAAAGAGTGTTTCCTTCAAGAGTGTAACGCATCAATAAACTAAACTAAATTAGTTAGTTATCACATGTATACAAATAAATTCAGTTGCGAAAAAAAAATACCTTGAAGTATTAGACATACGAACATTTCGATATATTTATGTAAATTTTAGAGGTGGAGCACATGCACTTGAGATTGCATTAGGTCGTTTTCAAAATATTCTTAGAAGAAATAGGTTTGTAAATTATGTAACACGAATGTCATTGAAAATGAGTACCATTTCTTGCTTTGTTGTGACTTATATGATGACGTTAGAAAATCATACATTCCTAATAAATATTACACCATACCTAGTATACAAAAGTTGAATATTATAATGTCATCGCAAAATGAAAAACTAATTAAATGTAGATTTATTTTTATTAAACAAATTTAAAGTGGTTATAAGTGAGTTGAGAAATTCAGAATATATTTTATTGTGTCACCCTGCGTAGCATGGTAGGCACTTAGCGATTACTTTTTTTTGTCCGGGGTCTGTTTGTCCACCCGTCTGTCTGTCTGTCTGTCTGTCTGTCTGTCTGTCCGTCACACTTTCAATGAGCAGGTGACACACGTGCTCCGCAGAGCACTCCATTCCATGCTACAAAAACTAACTTTCGCTCAATTACATTTAAATGAATCAATATATGTACGTGTATATTGTACTGTTGTGTACATCATATCTTAGTATTACTAATACCCAGGGTAAAAAGTGTGGGTACTTTTTTACAAATCCATTTTGATGACTTTGTCTATTATAATAATACATGTCATGGATAAAAAAGACTAGTTTGTACAACAAATAGAACAGTAAATTAATTCACCCTTTTACTGTTCATGCACAATGCACAGGATTAGATTAGCTTTTAAAAAGAATTCGCTCATGCCATGCTGATGCCACATTATAGAAAACAAGAGAAACGTCGTGTGCTAATATTGCTGGCGTCTGTTACCTTCGTTGGTGACGTCGCATGGCAGTAAAACTGTCATAGGAATACTATTTAATTCTCAATGTTCCATTTCGACAAAAACGAGACGTTTCTGACAGGCCCAGGGAAACAACGCTAGACAATACCGTTATATAACCCTTAAACGTCAACGTTTCAAAACGGTATCAAGTACGGCGGTTCAGCTTGGTATCAGTACGCAAACTGTATCGAACCGGTTGCGAGCCGACATAGTTCCGATTAGACCCAGGAGACCGTATGCTGTAAGTTTTCAAAATGGTTACATACTACAAAATAAATCAAAATTGTAGCAGATCTATAATCATTACATGTTACAGGTTTTGAAAAGGAAATTTTTCAACACATGTTTTGCTTTTAATTTCAATAAATCATTTCTCATTGTTCAATATTAGTATAATGAACATGATGACAGGGAAAACAATTTCCCACTATTATAAGCCTGTCTGTGATATGATGCTTTAAAAGAAACCAAGAATGATGGAGATATACGCGATAAATAAGAAGAAAAAGGTCATATAAACAGTAAGTGATAAAACAAGTCATTAAAAACCCCACTGTAATAAGCCTTATAAAATCCGGTGTCAAAATAAACTTGAACCCGATTGACGAAAAAAATCAATAAAAAAATCGGCAATTTCCGTAATATATACCGGAAGTGATGAAGTAAAGGTATATGCATTTCAGTCATTTATATTATAGATCGTGAACGACTCGTTATTTTTTTCGATAAATTTAAGAGATCATCTTCTGAAAATAGAATTTCAATAAAATTAAAAAATCACCAATAAAATGCATGACCAATATTTTGGAAACTTATTGCCCGCATACAACTGCATACATCATTCGACCCACTGCACTTGAAAATATGTGCATAATACATCGAAGAATCTTCATTAACTAAGCTTTGATTTGTAAACCAGCCTAGGAATATTCTTTATCCGACCGAGTCTACCTAATTGTGAGTCCAGTGATCCGAAAGGCAAGTCTGCGATCAAATGAATTTCACACAAATAAAGATACGACAGCTAGAACTTTGCAGAGGAATAGATAATGAGAAGTAAAGATAAATTTCTTCCACGATATCTCTCTTAACACTCAATGAAATCTATGTAGTGGGTACTCCAAAGAATCATCTCACCGACAGGGGTTTTGGGGTAAAATAAGGATTTAAAAACATAAAAAATACCCTTATTTCGAGCTCTTTAGAAGAATAACAAATGTACCCGGATGTTAATATAGCGTGACTGTGAAAAGTGGCCTGCAAGCGACACAAAAAGGCCTCCTCGAGATATAATCATATGCTGATTCGTGCGAGTTACCAGGTCCTTTATTTACTTTGCTAAGTGTTGTGAACATGCTGAAGTTAAAGAAAGGAGGTATACATAATTTAGTTTACCATTGTAAAACATCAACCTGCAACATTATTCTCACCATTTGTCTCTGATTGACTAGCCAATATTATACTCAAACCTTTTACCAAACTTGCAACTACTAGATATGGTACTTCCTTGTTTTCATCAATATTCATCTCTCCATACTGCTTGCTGTCTATACTGCAAATATGCTATATATCCAGTACATATATGTCAAGGCGAAACATGGATATTACAGCATGCATCTTGTTTCTTGTTAACACATATTCTAGGACAGTCACACTCATGGTAAATCATGACAAATACCATTTAAAGATTATGTAGAACACAGTGTGAGACTTTGCTCATTTTGAGAAAAAAAGTATTCTTCCCTCACAATTGCTTTTAAATGTCAGCAGCAGAAATATGCTTCAAAATCGATCAGTATAAGTGGAAGGCTCAATACCAAAGCTTTTGAAATTGCTTTAAGAGAAAAGTTTATTTGGGTATCCGAAGCTCGTAAGCAAAGGGTTGCCCAATTGAATACGTTCACCTTGATGAGTCTAAGCACTCAACAAATTACGCTGTCGATGCGTGAAGTGAAACTGTACATATTAATAAATATTTCAACACTTCTAAGGTAACTGCTAGTGTACTATCACCAGTGACAAAAGTGGGAATAATGACGTCATGAATGTATAATGCGTTACAATTATGCATGCCATATACTGATTTGACACAGCCCTTTCAACGCAATTAAATTACGGGAACCTATTTTGAAACTTGCGCTGAAATATGCATTTACACAATCCTTTAGTACTGATACACGTAAGTGTGTAGGATGTGTTAGTTATGTTTCTGCTGCAAGCTGCGTGTAATACCCGGAGATACAAACAACCTGTATACATTATGGATACATTCTGTTGGCAGGATAATAACGTACCACTGTTACATCTCAAATAAAGAATATAATAATCAATTATTTATCAACGTATAGTCATCAAAAAGAAAGTCTTAGAAGGGTTGGTCAATTGACATCATTTATTGGTACACACATGTTAATATAGCCTGTCTAATTATCCACAGAAAAATATGGTACAATGTGATTTATATCAAAAGTGTCTCTGTAATAACAATTATTACTTCTGTTTAGATGAGTTTTTGTTAAGTGGCTCACGAAATTTCAATCAGAACATTTGGCAATCCAATCATTTCGTAACCTTTATATTGCAAAGGCGGTTACGAAATATAAACTTTACGAAATGACTTTAATCCTAAAAATTGCATTCTGTCCAGGACAACCAATATTAGTGTACACATGTAAATATAACCTGTCCAGCGGTTACAGAGGAAAGTCGTGTTCGGCTAAATGTTGACGGCACGGAAGCACGCACGAGGGAAAATTTGCCATGACATAAGCTCGACTGGCTTTCAGCCAGTGGAGCTAAAACAAATAGTTCGTTGCTCGAGACGAAATATTATCAACTATGACATGATAAGATAGCATGCATGACTTGATCGATGTTCTCGCACATTTAATCAACACACAATAAATCAGTACAATTGTCATGAGGTACAATTTGGCTTCCAAGATAAACATGAATCACCTATTAGTGACAAGTTTCAGATAAGACTGAGTCAAGGGACAGACTGTTCTGAACCAACACTGTTCAGAAAGGCCATATCGTATCATTTACCTTGGACGGGCTCTAGGATTAGTGACACCTGTATACAACCAGCATAATATGAATATTCCCGTTAATTTATACCGATCGATAAAAGAACCGTATTGCATGTCAATATAGTTTGCCAGTCAACGCATTAACAAGCAGTAGTTGGAAACTCTTAGAGAAGAGCTTTTAAAATGTTACTTTATTTTCAAGTGGTTTGGTAGTTCAGTGTTCTTTGAGACAAGGGAATTAATATTTTGTGCAAAAACATATTCACACAACCAAATGATACACGGAGTAGACAGGAAGGTGTTTTCGGTATGTTAAAATGGTAATAAACTGAGAAGAAAAATAATGAGCTTAATGACAAAATAAAATGTGTATGGTCGGGGAGTGTATTACCATTGGTTGTACATATAGTTTACCGGTAACTTAAAAAAAAAGCATAGGGCAGGTATACAACAAAAATCCAATTGTATGTGCATTGTCCTATTTCATAATATATAACATTTGAATATGTTACAAACGATCTCATAGTATTACATATTTTAGCATACGGGGGAAAGAGCAGTAATCAATTTGTATGTATATTTTCCTATTTCATAATAATATAGAATTTGAATATGTGACAAACGATCTCCTAGTATTACATGTTTTTGCATACGGGGCATACAGCACTAATCTAATTGTATGTGTATTTTTTTATATTTCATAATAATATAACATTTGAATATGTTACAAACAATCTCATAGTATAACATGTTTTAGCAGTAATTGAATTGTGTGTGTATTGTCCTATTTCATAATAACATATTTTTTATATGTTAAAAAGATCTATTCGGTAGGTAATTGATATATACATGTATATCAAATATCCTTTAGCCGAAATATTGAATTTCTGACTTCAAATTTTCACAAACAGTTTAACCCTTTACCACATAAAGACGCTTCCTGACACATCTGCAGCGAATGGCCATTGAAAACATTGTGGCAAAAGGAGACATTGCTCATAATGAGCAATTACTCCTTTCGTCACAATACTTTCAACTCTATTCATTGAATATACTTTTATTCAGAGAGATTTTCCATGTTTTTGGCTTGAAGTTTTAAAAGTTGTCTCCCGCAGATTTGTTACATGTGGTAAAAGGATTAAGATGTATTTTTGTATGTAAAAGACATGATACATATGAGGAAGTTACATTATGTGTGTTCTACTTAAAACGGTTCTAATAAAAATTTCTCAGACCTAGATCTGCAAATTTATAACAAATCTAGTTTCTGTAATTTGTTTTATTATGGTTTTACGCCGTTCTCAAGATTATTTCAGTTATATCACGCCGACAGTTCACTTATTCATATTCCCTGTGTAAACAAACCAGTACTAGCCTAGAAAATGTACCTTGTCCAAGGGCTCTCCACTATGACCGTTGTGCCAAAACAAGGATTAAATACCATAACTGAACATATACGCCAGATGCGTTTTCTTTCTTCGTTGAAATGTTTGTCCCGTCCAAACGCGATAGGTCGGTTGGTAGTGATACAGATGCAGTGTGTTCGAAGCCCGGATGATGTTAAATGCCCGAGCATCATCAAATGAACGCGGCTTATATCCAATTGGCAATACATTCATGATACTCTTGTGAGCATTTTGACCATGTGGTAAAAGGATTAAGATGTATTTTTGTATGTAAAAGACATGATACATATGAGGAAGTTACATTATGTGTGTTCTACTTAAAACGGTTCTAATAAAAATTTCTCAGACCTAGATCTGCAAATTTATAACAAATCTAGTTTCTGTAATTTGTTTTATTATGGTTTTACGCCGTTCTCAAGATTATTTCAGTTATATCACGCCGACAGTTCACTTATTCATATTCCCTGTGTAAACAAACCAGTACTAGCCTAGGAAATGTACCTTGTCCAAGGGCTCTCCACTATGACCGTTGTGCCAATACAAGGATTAAATACCATAACTGAACATATACGCCAGATGCGTTTTCTTTCTTCGTTGAAATGTTTGTCCCGTCCAAACGCGATAGGTCGGTTGGTAGTGATACAGATGCAGTGTGTTCGAAGCCCGGATGATGTTAAATGCCCGAGCATCATCAAATGAACGCGGCTTATATCCAATTGGCAATACATTCATGATACTCTTGTGAGCATTTTGACCATGTTGAGAGGCACCTGCCTCTTTTCCAAAACATTCGCGTTATTTTGTTTGCTTAAAAACATATCCATTATGAACAGGTTAGATAAAGAGGTAATATTCATAGAACATGTATCAGTTTTAGAAATTGAACTACGTTCAAATTAAGTTTTAGCAATTATTGGGCATCTTCGCTGGCATTATCACCAATCATATTATTTCATGGAATCATTTCTAATTTGAATGGTTTTGTTGACAACTCGTACGTCTTTATACATATTCTATTAACACTCATCGCGTCTGGCCAATATGGTCAAAACAGGCTCGTTATAGCAAGGGTAAGATTACGCGATAACACGAAATACTAGCAATAAGGTAATTAATATCAAAATATCACAATGGACAACATGTATAATTCCAGCATTTAGTTAATTAAGATCATCATGGTGTAACATAAACATGATTGCCACCAGTAAGTTTGTGCAAGTTTGTATCTTTAATACGTGGCGAATATTTATAATTACACGCATTCAGAATCTTTTTAGCATGTTCGATCATTCAATTGTAACATAAACATGAATGCTACCAGTAAGTTTGTGCAAGTTTGTATCTTTAATACGTGGCGAATATTTATAATTACACGCATTCAGAATCTTTTTAGCATGTTCGATCATTCAATTGAAGCATTGCTAGTAGAGAAAAAGACATTTTTAATCTTTCCTTGTTTGGTCTTCCGTGATAATTTTTCTATAAAATGTCGTAAAGGGAAGAATTCTGATCTAAGTGCGACAAAGTGCAGGTTGTTGATCTGTATCTTTCCTGGTCGCAAAACCCGAAGGTCAGTTTTCGAGAAACGTTGGCCAATTTATACATGAGCCGTTCCACTAGAAAACCAATAGTATCGACTCTGCGTAAAGTATCGACCCGGATCAGCCTAAGCATGCCGCGCAGGCTAATCCGGGCAGACACTTTTCGCCTCTTGTAGATTTTCTGTTTCAGAAATCATTACTCTATACCTTTATTCCCCTTAGACGGAATGTGGGACGGCTCGGATTTGATCTGGATCGATACATTACGCAGAGTCCATAATGTTGGTTTTCTCGTGGAATAGCCCATATGCATTACATTCACAGGAACATGCTTAATCAACACTGATAACCTTTAGAAAATAGTTATAATCAACTTTACTATGGTTTTAAAAAACGGCTTTCTGAAAAGGATGGCAAGGTTATGCCTAATGACTCTAATGATGTATACCTTTGGTGGAATTAGAGCTTCACGTTTTTATGGACCATCCTTTGGAACAATCGAATCTGGTGACAGTTTTGAAACGAGAACGGTTTCTCACATCGAAGACTGCATAGAACAATGTGAACGATGGACGAGCTGTAAAGTTGTGAATTACCGAATACGAGGACGTATATGTTATCTGGTACACCATATTGGAGAAACGGCTGTTGATATCAAAAAGAATAAAACACCTGGATTTGTGTCTTGGACGAAACCCGAGGTAAATGTGGTTACATATTATTAATTCATTATACAAAGAATGGCGTTGTGTGTACTAAAAAGATGAGTACCCACAACATTGGATCGTATTCGTTAATTATATATAATAAGAGATAGTGTATCTCGCAGATACATATAAATGCATTTATGTGTATCTCGCAGATACATATAAATGCATTTATATGTCTCGGTTTATTAACGCTGTAATAACAAAGTAATGAGAGTATTCTTATTAGGAGACAATGCTTTTTTTATATATATTAATAACATGCATGCTTCATGTTGTCAAATATACAGTTGCAAATAACGTACTTAGTTCTCCTAAAGAAAGACACGATCATTTCTATTATTCCCAACCCTAATACACTAAGTCGTTGACTTTGCCATGATAAATTGAAATGATTTAATGTCTATTCTTAAAGTTACATTTGATTTTTGATTATTGTTAAACAGAATCTCTGAAAACGGCAAAATTGTGGACTCTGCGTTAAGTATCGACCCGGATCAGCCTAAGCATGCCGCGCACGCTAACCTGCAAATACGCCTTTCGCCTCCTGTGGATTTGCTGTTTCAGGAATCATTACTCTATACCTCTGAGGCAGAATGTGTCGGCCCGGATTAGCCTGTGCGGACTGCGCATGCTGATCCGGGTCGATGCATTACGCATAGTCCATAGTGTTGGTTTTCTCTCAGGAAGGCTCATTTGTAGATGTTGTATTAAATGTGTTACATTTTTCTGTTAGATTATTTAGACCAACATATTGTATAATGCTATTTATCATAAAAGATAATATACAAAAATTGTTTATAAAAACTTTTCTAAGTGAAACTTCATTTTTTGTTCATGATCTCGGTTGTTTCGTGTATATTTACTGTAAACCATTCAATAGCTAAACTATCTAAACATATATTTTCCCCACAACCCTTTACAGCAGCTGCTTATCCTGTCGAGCACGTTCATTTCGTGGTTTTGTAATTAGCGCACAATTCTCGACGTTTTAATGATAATAACGTTTACACATGGAAGTCAGTTTATTGTAAACTATAAAAATACAAACAAACAGCTTTCATTCATGAAACGATACCCGGTTGCGGCGACATTCTTTCGGGCGATGTTTTCCATTGCCTCTCACCTCTGATCTATGTGAGAAAGTAGTCAGTGGCTTCGAAAGAATGTTGTGTAAGTACTGGTGTGGGAAAGCCAGGAAAACATGGGTAGGTGCACTGACCGCCGTGATATGACCAAAGCTGTTGAAAGCGGCGTTAAACTCCAAACAAACAAACAAACATTCATGAAATGAGTTCGTCAGTGTAAAAAAGGTACAATATAGATTGATTAATTGATTTTTGTTTAACGCTGTTTTCAACAATTATTGAAGTCGTATCACGACGGTCAGTTCACATACCCGTGTGTTTCTCACACCAGTACTACGCACAATAGACTCTCATATTGAGTATATTGGTGGAAGACGAATTACACTTGTCACAGTGACTCTTGGCAAACGTCTGAAATAATGTTGGCCGAGTACAATATGGTGAATTTGAGAATATTTCAGGAATATTTCCAGTTCAGATCTGTTCATCCGTTTTATTTGATCTCAGTATTCACAACTAACCATACGCTTCTAAAGGGCCGATGACAATAGATCAAACTGCGCGTTTATTAGTTTGTGAAACATTTCCTAATGTATTACCTGTTTACTTAGACTCGTTGCTTGGCATATTGCTATAGCTAGTTTTTATATGCCTATAGAGAGATCCATGTACTACGTTGTCCTTTACAGTTGTAGTCCGCTCGAAGATATTGATTTAACATTTCAGTCTTTTTTCATAATTATATCGCCGTTGCAGTTCGTTTGGTAGACAAACTATTGAAAGACTCCCTACCGAGTTCATGTGTACTAGGTTTGATGTCGAATAGAAAAACACTAACTACTTATACTTTCTTTGCTCGTGCTCCTTAAACCATGACGACATAATACTTTGTCTGTTTGTTCAAATTGTCTTTTACGCCGCTTTCTACAGTATCTTGATAAATCAGATACGTAGTTATGACTCATCCCGGGATCGAACCCTGATCTTCTACTCACGTAAGAAATCAGACGAAAATAATCTACTTGGAAGCCTTTCTAGTATAGTTTACATTTATATTTGTAGTTAACAACTACAGAAAACAGTGTTTTTCCACAATGTAACGCGACACAAAGTTGTGAGGTAAATCCGACAGATGGAACCTGCAAGATATCAGGCATGTCTAATATATATATCTGTCTGTCTGTCTGTCTGTCTGTCTGTCTGTCTGTCTGTCCGTCCGCATGAGAGAGTACTTGTGGGGTGCGTGTTTTTCCTAAAGCCGCACCCCACAAGTAAATATCAAAGGAAATAACCCCACAAGTACTCTACCATGAGTCCGTCCGTCCGTCCATCTGTCCGCCCGTCCGTCTGTCTGTCTGTCTGTTTCTCTCTCCTTTTTTCTCTCTCTCTTTCTCTCCCGCTCTCTCTCTCTCTCTCTCCCGCTCTCTCTCTCTCTCTCAACTATGTATTCAAAGTATTTAGGCCACCAATCCATAGCATTCGATATAAAAACAAATATAAAGATATTGATAATAAATATCATAAGTCTTCGTAAGGTATATGATCAGGTTGAAATCGGTAAGTAATCCAACTCATTGTTTTCAGCGTGTGGAAACCCACCAAAATATGTTGAGATTACCATAAAGGGTAACATGTACACAGTGGGGAGCAAACTTGCTTACATATGTTACGATCATGAGAATGACGAAAAATACCCGCATATCATTGAATGTGCCGCAGATGGAACATGGACAAATTCGCAGAGTATTTGTGGATACACCAAGTACAGTCTAACAAACGGGACAGCCGTAATGTTGAAGTTAGTATGTCAAGTCAGTTATACAACATATAAGAAAGTTACGACTAACACATAAGGTAGAAAACATCCCTAATGTTCCGGATGATAGCCCCTTTAACCGTTTACCTCATATATTCTTTTTCTGACGCTTATGCAGCAGACGGCTTTTTGAAAACATAGTGACACAAGAAGAAATTTATATATGTTTTGGTGAAGGTGACCTGTACCCAAAGTTTTCTCTTCAGCCATATCAAGCAAAACTGCTCCGCCCCCTTGCGGCCATGTTTTATGAATAAGCAACATGGCGTGAAGGAATCTGACAGGGGATCACGCAATGAACATTTCTACAAAAGCATTTGAAAATTGGCCCATCAGTTTGGGAGGAGAAGTATTTTGATCTGTTTTTCCTTTGGTTGTCATGGACAAAATTGAATGGATCCAAAGATTATGAAGGAATTTTGATGAGGTTAATCATGCTCTGGAGTTTCGTCTCAAATGACCCATCGGTTAAAAAAGAGAAGATGCTGACGGACAAAGGGCGATGACAATAACTCAACTTGAACACTTCGTGCTCATATGATCTTAAATGAACAACATATGTTAAACTGTTTGATATGTTGAAATACTTTATTTATGAAATGTGTGCGTAGTATTTAAATAAATCTAACACAAAATGAAGAAACCATGTCAAATGCTCAACATCCACCAAAACCATGGGATTACATCCCAAAGAACTAAAAACTATTGCTTATTAGCAAAGCTTGATATTAATCATAATCGCTCACCCGGGGCTTCCTGTCTGAATGTACGACTAGAATAGCTACGAGCAAAGATCCGAATCAGCATCGCCGTCTCGAAGACCGATTGAGAACTTCGATGGTCGCACAGTTCTGAAGGTCGGTTTCTGTGTGACCTTGTCAAATATGATCTTACTTTATTATAGATAATGTTATAAGTATGTTAACAAACTCTATTCCGTAGATAATTAATATATATAGTTCATCATGTAAGTCTTCATGTTCAATACTTTTAAAATGGACGCAACATGTTCTGTGTGCTATTTGTTAAATATAACCTAAAGAAGGCCTATGGCCGAAATATTGAATTGTAGAGTGTTTATTTGTTAACTACATAATGTTATATTATATTTTATAGAGTACTTCAAATAGCGGTAAATCAGACAACAGCAATGCAGAAATGTCAGACTGAGGGTTCATCGCTTACTACTGTGTTGTCAATTGAGAAGCTAAAATTATTGACTAATATTGTGAACGTAACACAAGGTAAAAATTACTCGAATTCTTAATGTCTTCATGTCGGAAAATATGAAATTCAATTGTACATTGGTAAACGAACTTTACCTGTCACTCATTAATCTTCGGTCTCCTGTTGTTGGGAGGTCCATTTATAGATAGGGACGAATATTCTTGTAAACCAATGCATGTTATGTTGGGTTTATCATAAACCATGTTTTACGTGTTTGCTTATATCCTATTGTACATTAGCTTAAATGCTTGTTTTATTTCTTTCATGTTAAGTATCCCATACATTACATTGTATATATTGACAAATAGTATTGCTGTTTAAGATTCAAATTTAAATGTTTACCTTGCATCGTTTACAGTTGTAAGCGAATTTGTTTAAGCGTCCAAAATGACCATAGATTTCGACGGGCCTTAAAACCCTATTCATTCATTCAGTAATATTCGACTGTCTGTGTTACCATGTCGAAGGGTAATAGATTGAACTAAATAAGTTAGTTACCACAGGTGACTGGAACATCGATGTCGTGATACGCTCCACGTTTAACCCTTACCCTCATACGACAATTCTGCATCAAACGAATTTGAACATATTTTGTCAAAAAATAGAAAATCTCTATAATTGAATTGATAACCTATGACTAAAAGTGGAAAACATTGTGGCAAAAGGAGATATTACGGAGAAAAGAACAGTATACGCCTCCTAATCTTGACCTCTGATTTATTTTTAAATAGGAAGCCAGTTGACAACAGCCCGAAAAAGATGCAGAGACTCCATAACTAATTGTGCTGAGTATGGTAACGACCGTTGTGCCAAGAAAACATGGGCCGATAACTGCAAGAAAACGTGTAACCTCTGTTATGGTAAGGGGAACCATTTTATCCATTTAGATTTAATCATCATCCGACACCTCCGCAGTAGATGACATGTGAAAAATAATTGGAGAATGAGAATTATCTTGAACATTTTGTGATTTTAAGAATAACTTTATTACAGTTAAACGTTTAAGCCCCAGTCCCACCGACCTCCCGGACTGTCCCGGACTAATATTAGGCCGATCCGGGGTCAGATCCTTGTTGGATCCGGGCCTTTCCGTGATAATCCAGGACAGTCCGGGATGATCCTGGATGGTCCGTCATGGTCCGGGATACCGGCCCGGCAATTTCAAACTGTTCAAAATTGCCGCGGTCATCCGGGACCGTACTGAAGGATTTTTCAATCCGGAGTGGTCCGGGACGGTCCGTGTAACGACCGTGTTGGCTCCGAGAAGGTCTGTAGTGGCACCGTGTTGATCCTGGGCAATCCGGCATGTTGTGTTGGATCCGGGACAGTCCGAAGCTGATCAGGGATGATCTGGGTCTTTCAGGGACGGTCCGTGGCGCTGCTGTTGTGGTACCGGGGTCAGATCCGTGTTGGCTCCGTGTTCGCTCCATGTTGATCGGTGTTAATCCGTTGTGGTGCCGTGTTTGATCCGGGACCGTCCTAGAGGATTTTTCAATCCGGGTAGTCCTGGACGGTCCGTGTAGCGAACGTGTTGGCTCCGGGAATATCCGTAGTGGCACCGTGTTGATCGTTGGCGATTCGACATGTCGTGTTGGGTCAGGCGCGGTCCGTGTTGGGTCCGGGACAGTCTGTAGCTGATCAGGGATGATCTGGGTCTTTCCGGGACGGTCCGTGGCGCTGCCGTGGTGGTACCGGGTCAGATCCGTGTTGGCTCCGTGAAATGGGCCGATAACTGCAAGAAAACGTGTAACCTCTGTTATGGTAAGGGGAACCATTTTATCCATTTAGATTTAATCATCATCCGACACCTCCGCAGTAGATGACATGTGAAAATAATTGGAGAATGAGAATTATCTTGAACATTTTGTGATTTTAAGAATAACTTTATTACAGTTAAACGTTTAAGCCCCAGTCCCACCGGACTGTCCCAGACTAATATTAGGCCGATCCGGGGTCAGATCCTTGTTGGATCCGGGCCTTTCCGTGATAATCCAGGACAGTCCGGGATGATCCTGGATGGTCCGTCATGGTCCGGGATACCGGCCCGGCAATTTTAAACTGTTCAAAATTGCAGCGGTCATCCGGGACCGTACTGGAGGATTTTTCAATCCGGAGTGGTCCGGGACGGTCCGTGTAACGACCGTGTTGGCTCCGAGAAGGTCTGTAGTGGCACCGTGTTGATCCTGGGCAATCCGGCACGTTGTGTTGGATCCGGGACAGTCCGAAGCTGATCAGGGATGATCTGGGTCTTTCAGGGACGGTCCGTGGCGCTGCTGTTGTGGTACCGGGGTCAGATCCGTGTTGGCTCCGTGTTCGCTCCATGTTGATCGGTGTTAATCCGTTGTGGTGCCGTGTTTGATCCGGGACCGTCCTAGAGGATTTTTCAATCCGGGTAGTCCTGGACGGTCCGTGTAGCGAACGTGTTGGCTCCGGGAATATCCGTAGTGGCACCGTGTTGATCGTTGGCGATTCGACATGTCGTGTTGGGTCAGGCGCGGTCCGTGTTGGGTCCGGGACAGTCTGTAGCTGATCAGGGATGATCTGGGTCTTTCCGGGACGGTCCGTGGCGCTGCCGTGGTGGTACCGGGTCAGATCCGTGTTGGCTCCGTGAAATCTCTTGATCCGGGGTGTTTCGTGTTAATCCGGGATGCTGCGTGTTGGGTCCGGCTTCGGTGTGACTGTACTTTGCATGACATCAAATCTACAACAGACGACTTTCAAAACATACCCGATAAAAATTGGAAACTCCCTTTAAATGTTAGTACATTAATTGAATAGAGTTGAAAACATGGCGACAAAAGGAGAAACTTTTTTTTTGCTTTTAAAAAGCTGTCTGCTGCAGAGGTGTCAGAAAGCGTCTATATGCGGGAAAGGGTTAAGAGCACGATTTCAAAGATCTGTGTTAACTATTCGTGGGGATTCTTATACTTGGCCTGTACATGTTCTTCATCTCTGAATCTCTTATTTGTATGTTACTTACATATGCTATTTACCACTTTACGTTAGTCATTTTAAGACTGTCATAACATTATAGAAATAATGTTATATCTCTAAAATGAAGAAAGATAAAAACATCAAAAGCTATTTCTAGACAAAAGAAACCTACGTACTGAGCCAATTGCGTTATCCGTGGAGAACCCGTTTTAGATTTGATATTGTGTTGATCATTGTCTCCAAAATTTACATTTGGATAAAAACGTCACCGATTTTTCTGAATGCCAAGGCAAAATTGTAATAATAATAATAAGACTCAGTTTAGCTCAGTGGTTAGCGGAATGTAGTTATAACATCTTTATTGCGGCTCTGCTATCCGAGGTAATGGGTATGCATCGCTTTTATTTTATATTCCAATACTTATTGTATGTTATTTTTGTATGGCAATACATTTATTTTATGATATCTTTTCATTATGTCTGTTTCTGTTTTTAAAATTTATTGAATAATAAACACATCACAAATAGAACACTTTTTAAATACAAAGCGCGTTTCGTTTCTGAACAATCGGATCATTTAGTACCAGTGTCTGTTTCTTCACTGTCACTGATCTCCACTTCGAAACTCTCCATAGCACGCTCAATAGCCGTGATACTCATCAACAACCGCTCCTCTACATCCCTTACAGGCCTACAACAAGTATCCCAGTCCTCTGTTTCTGAACCTGATGTTCACCCATGACGTCATGAGAGGAGGCGCAATAAACGTCGGAATCTGTTAGAGCTGATTAGATAAAAAAATAAACGGTCATACAGAGTTTTTTTTACAGAAACGTACCAAATCTTTTAGCATAATAAGGGTTCAGAAGTGAATCAAGTGACGATCAGTATGCATACGTGTCTGTCATTGACTAAAAAAGATAATCATACAAAATTGATTGTTATGTATTCCTAAAAAGTATAGCTTAACAGCATTGACCTTATAACTCGTACAGCTTTACAACATACATGAACAGTTATTGTTCTAAATCATAAATCTGCAAAAGTTCGGGGACAAAACTCATTACGACTAGCGACGTTCGTCTTGCAACACTGAGCTAAATAGTCTGTGTGTGAAGGTAGCCTGGGAAGAATTGTGTGTGGAGTACTGATGCTAAAAAGCCAGGGAAACACGTCAGTAAACTTGTCGCCGTAATATTTCTGAAATATAGTTGAAAACGGCGTTTCTTGTGGCCCTTCTTGTAAACATTTTTGTTTTTGTTAATTGATTAATTAAATATAATGCCAAGAATATATACTATGCTAGGTTATACAATTATGTAACTTGGTTACAGTGTACGACATCTCTCGCAACTAGTGCAAGAAAAGGAATACTGCTTAATCGGTATGCGAGATCATAACCCCTTAATTTACGACTAAACTAACCTAGACTGCCATCCCCCGAAACAACCCCTAACCCCACGCCGAAAAGGAAAATGAACAGATAAACAACAAAAGAGAGGGAAATAATGTTGAATCATTAGGATTCGAACCACAGATAGCTGCATAGCGAAGCCAATACGTGGATATTCAAGTATACCGGAACATATCATTGTAATAAACAATACCCTACTACCGTATTTCAATTTATGATTGATCTGAGAAAACCAACAAATTTATTTCAAAGTATGTCTACATTGTTAGTTGGAAAGGCCAAGTAGTAGTAGTAGTAGTAGTAGAAGTAGTTGTAAAAGAATAATTAATATTGTTAGTTATGGTGATTGTTTTCATTATCCTCATCTTCACAATCCTCCTCTTTTTTGTCATCATCCTCCTCCTCGTCATTTTGATTATATGTTTTATCATCATCGTCACCATTGGTATATTTATTGTTATCATCGTCATTATGTATTTCAGAACAATACTGGATAGATACACATCGATTTAACGAAACCTTCTGGCATACTTCAGACGGACGAGAGCAACCGATGGACGCTGGTATGTGGTTTGACTCTCGTCAAGCGAGCCACACACAGGATAACTGTTCGCTACTAGAACTTCGTTTTAATCAGAATAAGTGTGAGTTAAATGACCGAAAATGTTTCGCCCGTTACCCTTATGTATGTGAACTTGAACAAGTTTAGTCTCATCACGACGAAGTAACGAATAGAGACTAAGGCGTTGTTCTCTACCGGAGGCGTCGACAAACATTTACATTTTTACGTTTCGTTCAAATTTAAAGTTTTCAAAGTCTTTAATATGATTTGAGTAATTATTGTATGATTGGCAGATGGAAAGATAGCCGATTTACAGGACCAGGCTAACCCCGTGTTGGCATCAGACATTATGAGTTATTTGAAACGTATCGATGAAAAACTGACCAATGTGGACATACGTTTAAATACCCTGGATTTAGTTGAAAAAAAGGTTAGCAAGCTTGAAATCGATATAAGTAAGCTTTGGAGTTTTGTGCATGATAACATCAAAAGCATCGATGAAAAGGTTACCAAAATAGATGACAGGGTTGACAATGTCGAACTTTCATTAGGCATGACGCGAGATAGTATTACACGTTTCGAAAAGGAAAGGGTCAAATTGCAGGACGATTTATTATATGTACAATCACAAAGCATGCGGAACAATCTTGTATTTGCAAACATAACAGAGGATCAACACGAGACTCCCGTACAAACTGAGCGCATATTAAGGCAGTTCATTGTTGACAAATTGAAACTTGCTCAAGACATTGTAGACGGGATTCAATTTGAACGTGTTCACCGTATGGGTCAACGTCCTTATGCTGGTCATATTTCCCGCAAAATCATCGCCAAGTTCACCCTGTTTAAGGATAGGGAAACGGTCAAGAGACAGAAAAGGGTACTCGAAGGCACCAATTTTTTCGTCCATGAGCAGTTCCCTCGTGAGATTGCTGAACGCAGGAAGGCACTGTTACCTAGGCTCAAGACGGCTAAACGTGAGGGAAGGTCTGCGTGGTTAAGCTACGATACTCTGTATGTAGATGGCGCTCCAGTGCGTAACAATCAGGGGTAGGGGTGTTTGGAGGCTGGACTATCTGTTCTGTCATGGAACATACATGGACTTACCCGATCACTGTTAGAGGATCAGGAATTTATTGATAAACTGTATAAGCATGATATAATTTTCTTATACGAATCATGGGGGAACAGTAGATCGAAATTTGACATTAAGGGATACAAATGTTATAACCTTTTCAGAAAGTTTCAAAATAGAAGAGCACGGCGTTGTAGCGGGGGCATTGTGATTTATATAAAAAACTGTATTAATAAAGGTATTAAAATTGTGAAGAATCATCACGATACAATCATATGGCTGTATTTGGACAAATCGTTTTTTAAAATAGATAATGATATTTTTCTGGCAGGTGTATATTTGTGGGTAGAGAATTCACCAGCATACAATTTTATTAACGATGATCTGTTTACTTTATTACAAAACGATATATATGCGTTTGAGTCACGTGGTACTGTTTTGATTACCGGTGACTGCAACGCACGTGTCGGTAACGGTGATAGGAAGGATTACATTGTGTGTGATAGTTCAATAAATTATATTGATGACGATTCATATTGTCCAGACGTACCGTGTGATAGAGTATCTATGGATACTGTATGCAATCCTCATGGTAATAAACTATTAGACTTATGTAAAGCGAATTCATTTCGCATAGCTAACGGCAGATTAGGCTCTGATCATGGTGTTGGTAACTATACATATACAGGTACATTGGGGTCTAGTGTTATCGATTATTTACTATTGCGGGATTGTGATTACAGTACTATAAACAGGTTTAGTATTGAGCCGTTCTGTGAATGGTCTGATCATGCGCCCGTAGTATTTTCTATTGTATGTAATATTGTTGATAGCATCACTAATAATCAGTACGTCCGTACTGATATTAAATGGAATGCTGACCTACGTGATAATTTTAGACGTGGTCTAATTTCCAAACTATCGGCATTTAATGCAGTTACGGAAAATGTTAACTTTAATAATAGAAATGATGTTCATAATTGTATATCTACGTTTACAGACATTATAAAAAATGTCGCCGAACCGTTATTTTGTAAACATTCTGTTGTATATAGTAAACCACGTGCAACTAGTGCATTATGTAAAAAGGCCGAATGGCTCGATAGCGAGTGTTTAAATGCCAAAAATATTTATTTAGATGCCGTTGATAGATTCAATATGTTTAAAATCGATGTTAATAGAATTGAAATGTGTTCACGTAAAACCACTTATAAAAATTTGATTAAACTCAAGAAACGCAGTTTTGAAAATAGAAAATTGAAAAATATTGAGAGCTTGCGGCATTCTCAGCCTAAAGCATTTTGGAAGCTTTTTTCACATAAAAATAAATCAACAAATGATAACGGCATTACTATACAGGAATTTCAAGAGTATTTTTCAAATTTAAATATTAATTTGCCTACTGCTTCGAATAATAATGCGGAACAGTTTTGCAATACTCATGATTTTAACGAGAATGACTGTATTTTTGAAGAACTCGACAAACCGATCTCATGTACGGAAGTGGAGTCTGTTATACGATCCTTGAAAAAAAACCAAGTCATTTGCAGGCGATCATTTATTGAATGAATATTTTATCGAATCAAGTGATATATTGTTGTCACATATAGTCGATATTTTTAATGGTATTTTGAATAGTGGATTATTTCCTGAGAGCTGGATGGAGGGTATTATTGTTCCCTTATTTAAAAAAAATGACCCCTGCAATGTTGACAACTATAGGGCCATTACATTAGTAAGTTGCTTTTCTAAAATATTTACAGGGGTTCTAAACAAAAGGATAACTGATTGGGTTGCCAATAATGATATTATAAGTGATGCTCAGTTTGGGTTTAAAAAAGGGTGTTCAACTATCGATGCTATTTTTGTTTTAAACTCTGTTATAAGTAAAGTATTATCTGACAAAGGTAGAATAGCGTGTGCCTTTATTGATTTTTCTAAGGCCTTTGATAGTATATATCGAAAAGGGTTGTGGTTTAAAATGTACCAGTTAGGTATTTCAGGTAAACTATTACGAATTATACGAGACATGTATTCAAAGGTTAAATCACGTGTCAGGGGTTGTAGATCGTATTCCGAATTCTTTGAATGTTCGGTGGGTTTGAAACAAGGGGAGGTAATTTCCCCGATATTATTTTCACTCTTTTTAGAGGACTTAGAGTTATCGTTATTAGATGGAATTCACAGTGGTTTGTCCCTGGAAGATTTGTCCCTTATATTGATGTTGTTTGCGGACGATATGGTCATCTTTGGTAAGTCACCAGCTGATTTGCAGCATAGTTTGGATCTATTGAAAACCTATTGTGGTACATGGGGTTTACAGGTTAACCCTGAGAAAAGTAAGATAATCGTTTTTAGGAAGAGGGGGCCTTTACTGGATACTGAAAAGTGGACCTACGATGATATGCCATTGAATACTGTCGATAATTTTAATTATTTGGGGACAGTGTTTAACTATACGGGTAATTTTTCACTGAATCAGGAAACATTAGCTGGTAAAGGATTGAAAGCTCTTTACACCCTGTTAGCAAATACACGTGATTTTATGTTGAAGCCTAAAACCATCTGCCAGTTATTCGATGCATTCGTTGGCTCTACTCTAAATTATGCATGTGAAGTATGGGGATTTGGTAAATCAAAAACCATTGAACGTATCCATCTAAAATTTTGCAAAGTGCTACTAAAAGTAAAATCATCTACATGTAATATGGGTATATATGGGGAATTAGGGAGATATCCTCTGTATGTGAATAGGTATGTGCGTATAATTAAATATTGGTGTAAGGTTGTTAATACCAATAATGTTATTGTAAAGTTCTTATACAACGAATTAATAAAAGGTTGTCAGAGAGGTGTAAATAATTGGGCAAGTAATGTTAAATCTCTACTAGATACGTATGGGTTTTCATATATATGGAATAACCAAACAGAATCAAACCTGAAACGTTTTCATTTAGAATTTAAGAAAAGAGCTATTGATGTATTTATACAGTCTTGGTATACCAATATGGACAACAGTGGTACATTGCTCACATATAGAACATTTAAAACTACTTTTATGTATGAACACTATTTGGACATTTTACCCACTAAAATCAGAGTTGTATTTTCACGGATAAGGTTATCTTCTCATCAACTAAGAATAGAAACAGGAAGGTATGGCAATGGTAGAATTGAGCGCAATTTGCGTACTTGTACCTTTTGCAATACTTGTGATATCGAAGATGAGTATCATTTTATAATTGTATGCCCATCTTATATGGATATACGGAAACAATACATTCGTCAGTATTTCTATGTTAGACCGAGTGTATATAAATTCACTGAACTTATGTCTTCCCACAAAAAAACAGTTTTGTGGAATCTTGGTAAATACATGTACCATGCTATCCGATTAAGACAAGCTAATGTCAACACTGTTATATGACTACAATTTTGGTTGTTACCTGAAATAGTGTTCCAGACATATATTTGTTTATGCGTGATGTTTGGTTCACCCTCCAAATATAATGTTGCTTCAGTTTATTGATTGGTTGAGTTGTGCTGTGAAGATTCGCAGCAGGGCTCAATTATCAATATACTTAACTATTATCACTAGGATTTGAATCGAATTATTATCATTTTGACTATATATGTTATACTATTATTATTACTAGCTTAAACATACTGCTGAAATTATGTCACGTTGATATCTAAAATGTATATACACTTATGATGTAACAAGAAACATGTATGTTTACGTTACGAAATAAAGAAATTTGAATCTAGAATCTTGAATCTTTGACATTGCCCCTTCTGTTTTCCATTTGAAAAAAGGATTCAGTATCTGTTGATAAATAAACAGTGAGGTTTCAAAACACCCTTCCAACCTTTGATGAAGTAAAAGACAAGCCTTCAATGTTTACATAATAGATTTACATCTATACCACACGATGAAAAACTCGCCAAACATACAAAAAACATATTTATAGAGTTAAGAGTAATTTCTGACGTTATAAATGTGACGTTTAGATCAATGACATAGCTATACATGTGTCGATTCGCTGTACATATTTACATACATGTACGCTATACATACCTTTAGAGGATTATGACTGTCGCTTACAATTTAGATTTATCTGACTTAAACGTTACCATCATACTCAAGAGGGATTTAATGACTGACCGCCATGATGAATAAGCATTGTATTGTTTTAATGGTAGCTATTCTGAGTATTGAAGCTTACTCCCATGTGTGGGGGTTTTCAACGGAAAATAGAAAAGTGTGTTTTAGGCCTACGGAATTACAGTGAGGTCAAACTGGGCATTTAAATGTTAATACAAAACAAGAATATCCTTGCGATAATAGCATGAAAATATATTACTTTCGGAATGTAATCCGCTATTGGAAAAAATCGTTACACATCTTTCGTATCATGTTGACCAGGATATCCTTTTGAGTCGAAAGAAAATGGCGTAGCCGTACATTTGTATTTTCCACGATCAAACCACTCATCAGAAACAACGAGAACAATTGCGTTAAAAGTGGTAAATGAGAATTTAACAAAATAATTAGAAATTAAAGAGAAAATTCTAAATGATCTTAGTAATAAAACTCATAAAAATGACAAATTTAAATAAACAATATCAAAATATACAATAAAAAGGTTATTCGATGGTTATGAAAAATAATAATGTTCGGTCTCGTTTCTTCTGCAGAATCCAGTCAAAGGAATTCATCCAAGACAACCTTTTCCCATACATATGCAATGAGCTTTTCATTATTTATTTTGATATTGTCTATCTAAAAATTTCCATTTTTTATGTTCTAACTCGTAAACGAATTTATGGCCCTGCAATTGCTCTCGATTTGATTTAGTTAAAACAATAATTTTGTTCTATACATTTTCGAGATAGCAAGCTGATCTCGTTTTTCACTTTTTTCAAAGTTTTTGAATATTATTCACAAAATCAACATTGTTTTTCACATTGTTTGCGACTCCGTTTATAAAACTTTACTGACATTTATAAGTGGAGAAAATATGTAGCTCTGTCTGCATACTCAATTGCACTAATGGACCTTTTACGCAGGCGTTCTTTTAGGGATGCTAGTCGTGTGTCGATGTTCTTGTATTTCCTTCTCTTGGTCGGTCTTTTACCTCATATAGCATACTGAACTACCTTGATACAACTTCCTGGATTGTTCTAAGGATTGAAAAGATGTTCGGATAAGAATGCTGAACAGCTTTCTTCAACATTCTATGCATGTTTGTCACCCTCAACCCAGTACTCATTTACATAGTATGTGAAAGTTTCAACGGCTGCTGGAAGGTCATTGAGTGCTTCGAACCACACACCTTCAACTGTGTTGATTGGTACAAGCGGTAACACTGCTGCTCGTCTGACTAGGTGGTGAATGGCTTAATTAGTTCTGTATTCGTTTGTCAAACAAGTAGATTGTACCTTACTCTAGATACACTGTGGAAGAAGCAAGCCTTCACGTCCGTCAGGAATCCGCTTTGGTCGAGTGGTTAGCGTCGGGGATTTCGAAACCGGGTGTCCCGGGTTCGATCCCCAGTCGCGGCACTACGGTCATGGTGGAGTGCCCTTGGGCAAGGCACATTTTCTAGCCTAGTACTGGTTTGTTTACCCAGGGATCATGAATAATTAAAGTTAATTGCGCGCTAAATGACCGTAGCTGCCGATGCGCCATAAAACAATATACATTCACTTCACGTCCGTCGTCTGGAAGACTCGTCTAGCAAGTTTTCTTGACTGTCCTGGCGTTGCATAGGTCCTCCAGAACTTTCTGCGTGGCGAACACGAGCATTTTGCTTCCTTCACCCACGTCTATAAGCAGAAACTGCTCACCAGCTGATTTCTCTGCCCACTTCCCTTCCAGTCGTATATCCTGTCTTTTCTCTCTGAAGCAAGTCAGTCGTGAGGCAAACCCTACAAACCTGAGCGTCAAGGAGGGCAGCCATTACTACCATTGTTTAAAGTATTTGGTATGACCCAACCGGGGATCGAACCCGAGACCTTTCGCACCCGATGCGGACGCTCTACCACTACACCACCGAGGCAGTCCTAAATAATTAACATATATTGCTTAAAAGTTTGCCGAGATTTAGAGATTTATTACTGATCTATATTTGTGTAAACGCGCTTGTTTCCACATTGAGGAAAGTTTATCTCTTCTAAATGATATATTAAAAAAAAAAAAATACAAAGTGCCTTAGTGGTGTTGACAACTCATATGCAAGTAAAGTGTAACCTGTGTAAAAAGACCACCTCTGGGAAGACAACAGTATGGCATTGTTTCACATGTGGTCTTTACTTACTTGGTCAGTTATGCTGAAAATGAGTAATTTTGAAACTAAATGTGTGGTTGCTAAAGACAGGGAATTCCTATTCCAATGTGGTCGTAATCACTAGATTGACTGTACTTAAAAGAGTGTGGACAAGAATAAACATTAAAAGTGATTTCTGAGAATCTTAATTATAACAATATGATCATTTTAGAATGAGAAATGTCTAGCCACGAAGTAACGCATACACATTTTGATAAACAGTTTGAATGGTGGCTTTGTTAAAGCGTTTAAAATTTAAAAGTGTGTTCAGTGACATTTACTGAACCTAGGAATTGATAAGGACATATTATAGTGTGCATGACAATCTTACTTCATATGAACTCCTTGATATGTTATAGCACTGATATGAACGTTGCAATATCATAGACATTTCAGTTATGCTCGACGTTACAAAATTTAATTACTTAACGTCATATTACCTTTTTACACATGAACAGCAAACACTGTTAAAACACTTTTGATTTAACAGGAATTCAAAGAAAAATTGATATTAGACAGGAGAACATACGATGGGCATTTGCACCATATAAATAGTCGGCGTCTAGTAATGCTGTAACTTGTAAATAAATCAGGGAAAATACACGAGCATCGCACATATTTTCGGTGAGAAATAATTCAATAGGTTAACCTTTAACATTAAAAATGTCGGCAGTTGTATGTTAAATTATTGGAAATAATTATTTTGCCAATGGAAATTCAGTTTAACGGTCGATACACACATGAACATAGAACAAACTGTAATGCGTTTGAGTGATGAATTTTTCTGACCATTGATGATATAAATAAATGTTGAATAAATAAATTAATTAATGCATTAATGAATAAGTGAGCCACATCATGCACAAAGACCGACTTTTGTACTTGCGAAAACAGCGAAATTGCAGTCTGACTTGAATCTTTCATGTACGCCATATTGTCAAATAGGTATTTAGGACATGGTTATGAAACAACCAGACTATTTTCAATATGCAAGATATGGCAAATTGTCAATTATTGATAATTGGTTTTCATTATAAACAGTGTAAAGGGTCCACGAAGAGCTGTGTTGACTTGGAGGTTACTATTCGACAGTGATCAGTATCACAGCATCGACCTAACGCTTTCTCACATATACTAACATTTCAGCAGACGACTTTGAAAACATAGTGACAAAAACCTGAAAAAAAATCAATAAAGTTGTTAACATTGTGGCCAACGGAGAAATTGCTCATCATGAGCAATTTCACCTTTGGCCACAATGTTTTTAAAACTCGTCTGCTACTATTGCGTCAAAATGCGTCTGCAGGTGGAAACAGTTAATATTATTTGACCCTTGCATGCTTCTTGTTTGTATTTGAGGAATAATGTCCAATATATATATGAGATAAGACGTCACTGTGGCTCCATGGACAATTTATTATTCTTTTCTGACGAGGTTTTAAATTTTACAAAGAGACTATGCTTGCGGATTGCCTCGCATCTTCCTAAACTGAGTTCAAAAGGGTCAACTAAAATACCTTACCCGGTAACTTGTTATTGCTTTTATTTTTCTCAAAGAATTGCACAATTAACAATATATTCCAGCTATATAAAATGTATAAAAACACAGAAAATAAATCTTAAATCAATATCCTTGCTTCTAAAAGCTTAAAGGTTTATCAAAAATAAAGGTAAAAGTGCTTTAAAGTCGCAAATTAAGTGAAGTGTCCATAAACCCGCTACAAAAAAAATAACTCATGGAAATATTAAAAAAACCAAAAACATTTTGAGACAAAGGGAAACTTTGTCAGATAGGAAAACATTCTATCCCTACATCTGTAATACTTGAAACTTTGAACTGGTGTCAAAACAAAAACAGGAGAACCCAAGAGAGATTCATGCACCATCAAGTAATAACGTTTATTAAATATGAATTGCAATGTTCTGCCCATTATTCCTTGTTGACATGTAGGGCAGCAACACCTGCTTTCCACTCATGTCTGTTATGGGCCTTCTTTGTAACTTATACCCAAGTACGGTTGGTTTTCCCTCGGGAGCGGGAGGTTGCGTGTTCGATCCCCGGCCGGGTCATACAAAATACTTAAACAATGCAAGTAATGGCTGTCCTACATGGCGCTCAGGATTACGTGGTTAAACATTCCGGCCAACTGGCTGGATTCAGGATAAAAGACCAGTAGTTCTGGTAACTTAGCCAGGATACGCCGTAAAATAATTGAGATATTGTTGAAAACGGCGTAAAACATAAATTAAATGGTTTTTTTTTTTTACTTTCCTTCTACCTACGGATGTCCAATGCAGGTGTAATTGTAACTGCAGACATTTTCACTCCGTTTATAGGTACATGAAAGAACTGGAATTACCATGCCGGTAACCGATTGTAAACTGTGATACGTATTGTATCTGTAAGACGGAAACGAAGAAACATATCATGTTGCGTTAATTTGCAAAACAATTCTTACTAAATCTAGTTCCGCAATGCGCTGTAAATGAGTATACGGGATGCACAGCTGAGATATTGAGTGTACGTTATACTTTGTGTCTAAATGAGTTTCATCTATTGAATGTTGAAATAGATTTAGTGAACTTTGATGTTTTGTACTGGTTTAGATAATGTGCAAAATCGACACGTGGTCTCCATTGTAAAATTGGTATTTCTAGCATTTGTCAAAAGGCATCATAATCGAGATAGCATTGAAGTTGAGCTAATGTTATTGCATTTCTGTTCATGTACGTAATTGCAGAGTACATGTATAGTAGGTGAGTGACATTGATAGATAGATAAACTATTGACTGTCACATTCAAAACACGTGGAAAAGATGGTAAATAATGTTTTAAAACTTGGGGAAAACACTGTGAACAACAAAACGCACATATGGGTAAATTCTCTTATATCGCATCTGCGAACACTTTAACCTTTGCGACCTTAGACCTTAAGTTGTGTTAAACTGATGTTAAAATACACAAACGTCGCGATGAAGTAGTTGACTCTTTGGCTGTGTACGACCGACCCTTAACCCTTTCCCACATACAGCAAATTTGCAGCAAATGGACTATGCAAAAATACAGAAAATCACTAAGATGTAGGTTTAGTCACTGAAAAATGTTGAAAACATTATGGCAAAAGGTGAATTTGTTCGTTTTGAGCAATTTTTTTGTCAGAATGTTTTCAATAGTCGTCTGCTGCAGAGGCGTCAGACAGCGTCTATATGTGGGAAAGGATAATAGTCACATGATAATAGTCACATGATTCCATACCATGACAAATATCAATTCAAATTAATTAACGAACCAAATAGCAAAATACTGTCATAAAGATTCATTTAAAATCTCATTAATACAAGAGTAGGTAAGTGTTATTAAACCCTGCACATAGAATACACATTCAGATGTATGGTTTCCACAATCAAAATACCCCGAAAGATGAATGAAGTTGGACAGAAGAAGACGACGAAGAAGACAAATAAGAAGAAAAACTTCACATAGCGATGCGTGTTCTGGTTTTCTCGCACCATTACTCGACACGACACTATTCAAAGTCAAATGCCCTTTTACGGAAGACTGATAACGCTTGTCATAATGACTTCTGTCAGTAAACGGAAATAATCAATTTTGAATAAAAAATCTCACCAGAGCGTTCACTGTTTGCCTGCATTTAGAATAGCTACATATGAGCCGAATAACAAGAAACCCAGCATTGTGGACTCTGCGTAAAGTATTGACTCGCGGATTGCGTAGCCTGATCTGGGTCGATACATTACACAGAGTCCGTAATGTTGGTTTTCTCGTGGAACGGCTCTTATATAGTTTCTGACGACAATGTAGAATTATTGCCCACTCAGATAGCTCAACGAGATTTGATATTGGTGCAGTTTGCGATGGAAATCTTGATTGTAACCCCAATGGGACGGCACCTCTCAGATATCCCCTCATGCAAGATCTGATTTATAATTTCTGATGACAAGATAAAATTGTGGTCCAACTGGTTTACTTCCGCATCCCTTTATGCGAGGCTTTATGCGAGGCCTAAACAGGATATGATATGGATGCAGTTTCTGACAACAATATAGAAGTGTAGCTCCAAATATATCACTCCCGTATCCTTTAGTGTGATGTCAAAACGGGAAATGATACAGATGTAGCTTCTCGCGACAATTTAGAATTTCAGCCATAGTGGTAGCCCTCCCAACATATTCATTCATTCCAGACCTTAACGGGATATGATACTGATGAAGTTTATAACGACGATATATAATTAAAGAAAACCATTAGTATCGCTCAGATAACCTTATATGTGATGACAAAATGGTATTTGATATGAAATTATCATTTTCGAATCAGTCAGTTATCAACGGTTTGTTTTATTTATCAACCCGTTCCCGCGTGCACAAAATCTGTAGAATTTTAATCATTTCAAACGTGTTCTGCTGCAGACTTTTCAAAATACGTCTGCAAAAGGAAAATTGGATAGGCTAAATTGTTTAGTAAATTGGTAGTACCGGAAAGTTTACTTTTAAAATTGACAATGCTCGTTGTAAACATTTACCGATTTTGTTACCATGTGTTAAACAGTCTTCTGCTGATGGTGCGTCAACTAACACATGTCTGTTCGTGGGAACTGGTTATATGAGGTTGGAAAACGACAAATCTTTTCTGCTGAATCTTAAAAAACCGGTGCTGTATTTAGCGAAGGGATTAAAAGAGGTTAATAATTTATATGTCGTTCGTTAGTTGACACTTCAAAGGCGTTAACATGATAGAGATAAAACATATCATATTAATAAACAAGAGAAAGTTGATGTAACGCATCAATGTCGCCAGAAATCCATACTGCAGTTATGCATAACACTTACATTATAGTAGTTGAAAAAACAGTTATCAACTGAGCGGCATATTGTAACATCAGGGTAGGGGTCAAGTGAAAATGTCTCATAACTTGCATTTTTTTGTCAACGAAGTGACTTCATTGTTTATATTATTCGCTGATGACCCCATGAGCATACAGTCGCAAATTGATAGTATATATCAATATTCTGAAAAATGGGGTCTAAAGGTCAATGTAAGTAAAACAAAAAAATGTGTTTTTGAAAAGCGCAAGTCAAATAATAACTGCCATTTTCATATAAATAATGAAAAAATTGACGTGGTAGAATCTTTTACATATCTAGGTATGAAATTCTCATATACTGGCAATATGTTAAAGCACTGAATGACCAAGCGCTAAAAGCATAACACAGTCTGTTAAAATTATTGACATAATTAGTTTAGACGTTAAAACAAAGTTGACATTATTTGATACTATGGTCTTACCAATTATGTTAAATGGTAGTGAAGTTTGGGGCGTTTATAACTTCAAAAGTATTGATAAATTGCACCTAAGATTTTGTAAATATATTATTGGCTTCAAAAAACAGACACCAAACAATGCAGTGCTAGGAGAGCTTGGTCGTTTTCCCCTATCTGTTTTATGTCGAGAAAGGTCACTTAAATTTTGGTGTAAGATAATGTCAAAAACAGATTCTCCTATTTATTTTATGTATAAAGTTCTATGCGACAACGTCAGAAGTAATTGTTGGACATCACGGATTAAGACTATCATAGATCACCTAGAATATAGTCAATAAAGGTATAACTTTAATGCCAACTCAAACACTTTTCACAATATGAAACAGAAACTACGATATCAGTTCTTACAAGAATGGAATACTGACATAAATTCGTTACCTAAACTAGATTATTTTTTGTAAATTTATGGAAAGTTTTGAATTAGAAAATTATTTAAAAGTTATAACTGATGCCAACTTGAGAATACACATGAGTAGTTTGCGCTTAAGTTCCCATCGTTTAGAAATTGAACAGGGTTGATTCAATAATATTAACAGAGAAAACAGAATATGCAAAATATGTAACCAAAATGTAGTGGAAACAGAATTTCATTTTCTTTTAGTATGTACAAAATATAGTTCACTTAGATCTAAATATATAGGAAATGTAACATTGCCCTCAATGCAAAAGTTTATAGCAATAATGTCTTAAACAAACAAAAAGAAACTTTACAATATTGCTAAATATATCAAGGAAGCTATGTCAATTAGAAAAAATACCCTTAATGATATTGCTGTTTCTTAATGTATATTCAAATTGAATTGTTTGTATTTGTATGTAATTTGATGTATTAATGTATTATGTCTGTCTTGGAAATATAATTATTTTGTAAATGGCCAAAGGCAAACATATTGCTGATTGCCAATAAATATGAATGAATGAATGAATTGAAATATAATTGAAGCCTTTCATTGTTTATGATCAATCTCCATCCTAAAGTAGGTTGACCATAGACATAGCCAATTAATTATTGATCATAAACAGTAATGGAAATGAATAATCTTGCCAATCATTAGTCTTAGTATGTATACAGTGCTTTCATTAAGGAATCATTATAATATTTGTGAATAATAAAACCACAAAACAGACAATTTAGGATTTGCATGCAATAGCACGTCATTTTTCTTTTCCTCATCGGACACCTTTGCAGCTATCTACTTTTAAAACAATGAGAAACATAACAGTCTGCTGCAAATTTAATAGGGACTGATTTGTCTTCGTAAATAAAACAAAAACATTTATTTTTTTATTTTAGTTACGTCATAACTTAGTGTTTTTAAACAAACGCAATTGTAATATCTTCATGACATTTAAATTCGTTTTTTTTCTAATAATAACTTGTCCTCCCATGTTATTTCCGAAAACCTATTAAAAATATAAGTCGCGGGCTTTTGCCCGGCGACTAATAATATGTAGCAAACGATTTGAAAACATCGATACAAAAACTTAAATAGATTATAATTTTGAATAGAGTTTTAAACGATGTCATACTGTTACGTGCCACCCGTCTGGCCTGTCTGTTGGTAGAATTGATAGGGTTAAGCCATTCGATGGAACGAAATAAAACGAGAGGAAAAGATCGACGTTTCAGTTTTCCTATAACTCTGGTAATACCGTTGAAAAGGGGATAACAAAGGGGAGTAACTGTGCATATATAATTCCAATACCGGACCGTAGTTACTTCCCTTTTAATAAACCCTTTCCTATCTTAAGACAAAATTAACAACTGCGCGACCGTGGCATACCATAATCTAACAATCAGCTCGGACGTATGCAATATAATGCATGTGTAGACTATTTGGTTGACAAAGAATCTCTAAAACTCAGAGAGAATTAAATGGACTGAATGCTATAATTACTATACTAAGAATTTAATTTGTAATGTAGTGGACGTGGATCTATCTAACCTGGACTCGTGTTCGAATGAGAGTGTCTTGTGACCAAAGTTCCAGTCCTTTTATAGCCCCACAGCGACTGTGACCGGTAACGTGTCACACAGTTCGGGAGCCTTGTCACAACGGCTCGTCGGTCACATTTGTGACCAAAAAATGTCCAAATCGGTCCCAAGTGAGCAATATTCTGTCCACATAGAAATGGGAAAGGCTCTGAAAAGATGTCATCTGCACATTAGAACTGTGGTGTCTGTCAAATGCAACAATGACTAAAGGATGCACAAATGGTATATTCCAGGGACTGTCGCAACAACGGATCAGTACCCTTAACAATAACACGATTAATTAAATACAATTACACAAATAAAACAACTCACACAATAGCATACCGATGACTGGCAAATACAAACGGGAAAACAGAGTGGAAAAGGCACTAGCTAGCAAACGGATATCACCACCTATTCCCACACTGTTTTGTATGACATATAGATAATACCAATCACCAAAATACACTTATTGTACGGTACCATTTAAGCTTCCATAATTGAGATGATCACCGTCAACCAATGGGGTGACATTTCTCATCACTCGTCCTGAGTGATGGCTACTGTTTATTTCCGCAATGTCTTACCATGCAAATAATATTGATTCGACTTGGTGCAAGTTAGCCGCCTACCCAGGCGGGACCTATCAATACAATATGAAATTTGTTATTTTTAGAAATTTCCTCTTTTTGCAAAAAAGTTTTGTTCCAGAAATTATAAAATACGTCTGCAAATGTGGAATGGAATAGGCTAAACACATGATTCGACATTGACTTTACTTTTAGAATTGACAATGCTCGTTGTAAGCTGTAAGAAACGTAGACTATTATTTAAGGAATGGAGAGCTTTTTTTTTCATTTTCATGGGGGTATGAACAAAAAAACCTGATCACTCTCTATGAAATCGCGAAGCGGTTTCATAGAATGTGTGATCACGTTTTTTTGTTCATACCCCCATGAAAACGAAAAAAAAAAAACCCGCTCCATTCCTTATATTTTAGCATTAATATGGCTATTTCAGTGAGTAATACAACATAGTAGTATTTTACAACTTTATTTTCCATAAAACAGCACGTCGCCAATGTTAATTTTTTTTATTCACGAGGTTATGAACAAAATATTTCAGCCAATCACAGACAAGCAAAAGTGATGAACACAACAAAACCTAAAATATACAACAATGACAAAACATGAAACAAAAACATAGTATTTCATATCATACCATATATACATATTTTCAATAGTAGTATAAATTGATGATTGGGTGAGTCGGTGAATAAAATAATGTAAGCTAATGCTGTGATTTATATTTTTATCGTGGTGTGCAATTGTAATTGCTAGTATGTATATGTATATGCATGGGTGAAAGCACACGCAATAATGTACATTCATGCACATAACACATACCCACATTTAGGTGCAATATTTAGCTGTGTATCCTTGTCGCAACGAAAGTCAAGGAAAGACGATGAAATATGTATGTGATAAATCCCGACATAACAAATCTTTTCGTGAAAAGATTCAACAATGGGTATGATAGATTTCATTCGTTTGGAAACGCCTGATTGTGTATATGAAAACATAACAAAATATATATTTATATATAAACAAATGAAGCAATTATGCAAATGTACGATTGATACGGGAATGTGTCTATATCAAAATGCTATGCTCATATAAACAAATACATACACGTACATTCATCAGTTAAATAAACAGTTTCATTTGCTATTCTAATATCAAAACAGATAACCATGCAATATTTTATTAAATTATTTTAATATCTAAAACGGGTGCTGTGGTATCATTACAATAAAGACATAAACACCAGGCTTTTACATAATGTATGAATATACTTTAAACAAATTTTAAAACAAATCCCCCTGGAGTGATCCACTAATCGATCTGAGATGCAACCAGATAATAACTCAAAATTTTGCTCATGCGGGGTCATACTTCATTGTCATCTCCCAGTACATAGAATAGCTTAGTCCACAATTCCTCACGTATGTGTTCCTTATCGGAGCAAAAAGGTAATAAGTGTGTACCAATACACATAACTGTCTGCTTACAATCAGGACAGGACATGTGATACTTTTTGGAAAAGAACCTCGATAAAACATGCATCACTGTAAAGCAATTATTCAACTGACTTCTATATAGTGTACTGAAATGCTATAAGTTACACAGTACGAAGTCACTGTGAATAAATGTTAAGCTATGTAAAGCATGATTGCTTTCTATAGTGCTGTATATATAATTGTCCATAAATTGTGTAAAAGACCGATTGACAATCTTCTTCCATGGGGGTGCTGTTTGGAAAAGACGAATTAGACAGGTACTCTAATAATACTCCTGTTAAACCGTATTTACCCATAATGTGAATAAATATCGGGCATAAAACCTAATGCTTTACTCGGCTTTTGCATGAACAAGAACAGTCGGAAGTTAAACATGGTTTGAATGCGTTTAGATGTGTCTAATCTACACAACTGTCCGCGTATTACTAGTTTTCTCTTGTTTATAAAACATTCCAGTGACATCATACCTTAGCAGCCAACTGTTGTGCGCGGCATCCTTTGAATGTGATGTATACACTGCGTATATGATTGTTCAAGGGGCTGAATCTGTGTGTCATTTAGACCATTCCGTAAAGGGCCTTAGACAAAATAAAAAAAAATATTCGTAAATACGCTTTATGGAACATGGATGCATACAATCACGACTAATACCAGATTCATTTAAACTGAAGTACGTTTTTCTTAGTTTAGAGCAACTTTCTTGAACAGAATTATCAAGTGACATATTCTTTTCATTAAGAACGCCTAAATGGCGAAATATGTCACTCTCATCAAGTTACTACTTCCAAGGCGCCATTCACATTTTGTCTTTTTGTAGTCTGATAAACTCTCGTTATATACAATTACTTTACATTTCGAGGAATTGTAAGTGTAAACATTCTGTAAAGAATTATATTGGCAAACGTCATTAAGTTGTTGTAAACCATTTTGTGTATATAAACATTAACATCATGTCGTCTGCCACAGTCGGAAAACCATATTGTGTTGCATTTAGCTTCAAACAGTTTTCATTGATGTCTAAAACATCCATCAAATCATTAATATTAAGTAAGTACATTGTTGCACTCAGTATTTGGACCTGTCTTGCGCCCTTCTTGATCGGGAACCAGTCCGATTTTAAACCGTTCGATCGCACGCAGCTATATATATCCGTAAGTCAACTCTGAATAAGTTTAATTGATTTTATTCCAATACCGTTTTGAAATAATTTCATTAAAAGTAAGTTATGGTTTACGTGATCAAATGCTTGTTTAACATCTACTTAGCATGTATGCAATTTTGAATTCTTCTCAATTGCACTATAAATTGATTTCCGGACGATAAAGAACGTCCGGCTGAAAGACAAATTCTTCTGAAATCCTCCCGGTTAACTATTTATTTTGATTTCATGATATTATTATTATTACAAGAGTAAATGTGTTCGAAGTATGTTTCCCAGCCACTATTAATATCTTTGGGTGATTGACATTGTTTGTCATTGAATCCCAGTAAACAAAATACGTTGGATTGACGTTGTATAGACGGTTGATTTTGGTTGAATTTGCCAACCGTTTAGACGTCATAATCTCGACGTCTATCCAACGTCAGATCCCGATGTGTATCTAACGTCAGCATCACGACGTCTATCCTACGTCAGATCCCGATATCCATCCAACGTCAGAATTCCGACATTCATCCAACGTCAGAAATATGACCAATCACGACTAATATCCAAACCATTGCCTAGCAGCAATATGACCCAAATCCAACTATTTTTAAACCAAAATGTAATCATGGTTTAACCCTTTCAAACATCCCAATAGCATAGTGGTCAAAGGATCCGCTTCTGGAGCAGGAGGTCTAAGGTTCTGTCAAAAGGTGTGACACTATAGATGAACAGTTTACTTTTGCAGAAAAAACTAGAAGTTAAAGTATAATTATTGCAAACAGTTGATTAAATAGAGTTAAACAGTGTGGCAAGGGAGAAATTGTTCATTAAGATTATAAGCAATTTTTCAATATTCCAAAGAGTTTTCAATAGTCGATAGCTGCAGCGGCGTCAGTAAGAAATCATTTATATGTAAAGAAATAAACATAACACTTCAGGTTTAAACATAGTATGTAGATGGTTTCAACTTAATTATTTTGAAATCAGACAAGCACTTACCCTGGCTGTACAATTTCAATGGATTCCATGGAAAACCTGGATGGAAAAATTGTCAATGTAACATTGGAACCGAATTCCATGGAAGAAAACAAAGATGTGTCAGTGGATATTGTCTTCTTTTTCCATGGTCAGTTCAGGATAATTGTCCATGGACAGATTTGCCCATGCTTCTGTCCATGGACAAATGGACCTTGTTTTTAACTTATTCATAGATACCGAAAAGTATCAGTCCAGCGACATTGTAATGGATTACAATTTATAATTTAGAAAACATAACATATTGCAATTTTTATTCAATTTAATTTTCTTTACTTTATATTGCAGGAAGGACAGCTAAACTTTTTTAGTGGGTTCTTTTAGCTCTATATGATGGGCCGAGCCCCGGTAGCTCAGTCGGTAGCGACGCGGGTTGGCAATCCAGGGGTTGTGAGTTCGAATCCCGGCTCGGACAACTTTGTCAACAAAAGTCAATGCGACATGCGTCATTCGTCTTCCACCAATGGGCTAAGTCTATGTGGAAAAGCAGCCAGTTGCTTGGGAAGATTGTTGTGTGGAGTACTGGTGTGAGAAAACCTGGAAATGCATGAGTAGGTAACTGGCCGCCGTGATATAACTGAGAAATTGTTAAAAACGGCGTTAAACCCCAATCAATCAATCAATCAATCAATCAATCAATCAATCAATAGCTCAATATGACTTGATTTTGTTCATTTACTCTTGAACCATCATCGATGACACAAAAACGAATTTCTTTGCCTTGATGTTTGAAACATACAATTATAACATACATGTTATTAAACCTTTTCCTTTTCAGTCCACATTAGGCCATAGGCTTTATTCAAAAATCTCAACTGAATGGCTTTGACAAAGTATTTGCTTCACATGTGAGATTTAATTTAAATATTGGTCATGACCTTGAACAGAACCAACATGACTATTTAAATATTGGCTTCTGCACTCTCAATGAAGTAAACATGTTTTATTTGAAAACCTTAATCATAACAATGTTCATCTACATGTATCAAGTGAAAAAGTAACAGCTTTATCAACAAAAATAGAGTGTTGCACTCTAAACTTGTTTGTATCGATTTAAAACGAATTATCGGAAAACAGTTGATGTAACAACATTACCAATTACATTAAATAATTAACTACTGCAAATTCATATATTTTCATCATAATAGTATATGGTGTTTTTCCCCTACAATTGTTTGCATTAGTTGCACAGGCATCACAAATCGTCTACTCTGGAAAAAGGTTAATGTTTTTTGCAGTGGGATGATCCTCTATCACCAACGGTGTATGAGGCTATTCAAATTTAAGGAATATTATGATGAATTATATACATTTCCCACAGATAGACAATTCCTCCGCAGCAGACTTGTCACAGTGTGAGCAAGTATGAGCAAGTTTCTCTTTTGCTAATATATGTTTTCAACTTTATTCAATAATTTTACCTACATTTACACAGATATCGTCTTCTTCAAGTGTGTTTTATGGGGAAAGGGTTAATACACTGGCTTTGCTAAGTATCAATATAGGTTTCTGAATGTCCATCTCATGTGTTATAGTGCACATTTTTGTGATAAATGAATAGCTATGTAAATCGACATAGAATCAAATACCTTTCGGAGATTAGTACAACTGGCTCCATGTCTCTATTTCTAATGTCAAATAACACCTTATGACATCACAAACTTAATCCTTGTTATGTCATTTACTGCTGTCGAATCTGCTTATTGGGTGGCAATTCCTGTAATGTCAGATGTCTGAAAGTTGATAGATAAATAGATCAATATAATGGAATGAAAATGTTAACAGACACACCAACAAACATCATAATTCGTCACTTATCATTTTAATCCACCATAACATCTATTTGTGACCAATCAAACATATATACGTTCATATTATTGAGCAAAGAAAATATAATTAGGGCGTAACGACCAGGTACAAACGGGAATAGGGGCAAAACCACTCAGACTGCGAAAGAAATTCGGGGCGAAACGACCTGGATATCATTCTTGTGACAACAAATGATAACAATTGCGTCAAACTGCACACGTTCTTCACGTAAACACAATCTTTCCATATATGCTGGAATACTCGCATGCGTTTAAGACATGTAAACAAATTAAATTAATGTACAGAAAACACATCGAATAGAGAATCACAAAATCTAAACTTGTTCGCCATTTTACTCCGTATACGTTCTATGAATTTGATTGGCTAATATCATTTCGCCAAACCAATAATTTTATTTATGTGTCGTGGTTACGTCTGCATGACGTCAGTAAGTGGTTTGGCGGGACAAATCCGGTAATTCCCGGAGACAACATTGATAAACATTCTTTTACGGATGTAGCCGTAGTTAGAATGTTTCCTTTTACATTTGGCGTGTTTAATATGACCAATTATTCCATTATTCCCTGTCCATCTGAATAACAATTATCACATTTATAAGTATTTGCTTTTGATAAAAGTTTCTTTGAATTTTTTAACTTTTGAAGTTTGAAGGGTCTAACTGCAGGTCACGGGTTACAGTGTAATCGTATCAGCGGATAGAAATTAAGCAATCTAGCTACGCCCAACGGGGAAATATGCCAACGAATATAATTATTATCTTTTTGTCAGAAAAGGTATTCTCATAACATATAGAAATTTGTTCTTTGTCGTTCTTTTTCTAATCATTATCTAATGTATTTTGTGAAAAACACACATTGCACAAACGTCGGATGGACGTTAGATATTGGTCAACGATGTCGCGACCAAAATCCAACGCTGGTACGACGTCAACCCAACGTCAAACACAAACGTTGTTTGGCGTCATTAATCCGACGTCGGATAGACGTTGGTTTATGGTCACCGACGTAGCAACCTTAATCCAACTTAAATTCTACGTCGGTTAGAGGTCGGGTGTTTAATGGGATATTATTTCAAATGTTGGCTTTGGTTTCGTTTTCCTCTGTGTATTCATAAGTTTCAAAAAGGCACTGCTATGCGTTTCCGCATTTCGATCAAATTCTTCTTCTAAATCACTAAGATATTTGTTAGACCTTTTGTCTACGGGCTCTGCGGAACTCACGTTTTGCAAGATTCATATTGTATATACAATGTTTGATCCTGACGTGGTTGGTTTTCATTAATCCATCGCGCACGTTGATGTTTAACATTAGTATTTAGAGAGGTGAGGTTATCATCCCAATAAGGTTTTATGAATGGCTTATAGGTCGACTTGGGTATACATTTTGCATCCGCGTCTTAAAGTATCGATACAACATTTTCGTAAAGACAGTCGATGACCTGTTTACTTGTAATTTGAAATTCAACCGTTCGTTATGTCTCTTCAATGGCATTAACATGGTAGAGACAAATCATATCATATAAATAAATAATATGAATCAAACGAATTTGAAAACATCGATACAAAAACTGAAATAGTTTATAATTTTGAATAGAGTTTTAAACGATGTCAAACGAGATGAAATTTGTCATTTTAGCAATTTCCTCTTTTTGCAACAATCATTTCAAACGTATTCCGCTTCAGAATTGATAAAATACGTCTGTAAATGTGAAATTGTACAGGCTAAAAACATACTTCGACATTGATTTCTATAATAGTTTCGAAAAAAGTTTACTTTTAGAATATACAATGCTCGTTGTAAACAATTTTCCATTTTGTCACAATGTGTTAAATTTATTTTTGCTGATTATTTGTCCAACAATTATGGTTAAATGAGGTTGTAAAACGACATTCCAAAACTTTACTGCAGAATCGTCAAAAGCTTGTTTTTAGTTAACGCCGGGATGAAACGTGGTTAATAATTGATAATTTTATGGTTCGTTACTTGTCAATTCAATGGTAGAGAATACAATATAAAATTGATACAATCGACTGTAACTGCATCTGATACATGTAGCATTGCTGTGTACATTTATGGTAATACATTCTAAGGAGACACAACAAATATTGTTTTCAGTATTATGTTGGACTTCATTATACACAACATATTACTATAATTGTATGATATGACAAATAAGTTCGTTCTATGACCGAAGCTGTATGAAAACCCCAGCCACTAGAAAATTAATCTTGAACTTTACCAAGTTCTCTTTCAAATTGTATCAAACCACTTTTTACACAAAATAAAGCATCATTAGCTTGCGAAAAACATACAAGAAGGTATTAACATGAGTTAAAATATTCGAAAATTGCGATCTACCCTGTCCACTGGAAGACACATTTTGACGCATACCTGGCAGGCGACCATTGAAAACATTTGGACAAAGGGATAAATTTCTCGTTGTATTACAGTTAACGAATCCTTGGCTTTTAAGGGGTCAAATATTGAATAAGTGAGTGTTTTAAACATTACCTATCCCTTCTTCTTTCGCATCGATTTTATTGTAGGCAAAGGATTGATTGATTGGGGTTTAACGCCGTTTTCAACAATTTATCAGTCATACCACGGGCAATTCACCTACTCACATGTTTCCTGGCTTTTTTATACCAGTTTTCCTCACATCAGTCTTTTAAAGCAACTTGCTACTTTACCGCATATACTGTTAGCCCATTGGTGTTAGAGAAATGACGCAAGTCACATTGACTTTTGTAAAACTTCGGAAATAATGATGGCCGAGGTGGGGTTCGAGTTAGTAAACGAATAAAAGCCTATACTACTATCATGGTTCATAAGTAAGCCCCTAATCGGCTATTTATAGTAGACGCCATTAACTTCAAATGATGTATAATAAAATATGATATGAACTTTGAAACGTTATATCACCTTTTTTATTTATTTGTTGGCTCATCATTAACATATGGATGTCAAATTGAAGGTTTTTCCAGACTATAAGCCGAACGATTCCTGGATTTGTTAAACAGAGATAATTTCATATCCTTACACAAAATTGATCATCTTATTTTAATAGTAGATTTACATTGAGAATATTTATAAATTAGACATTGTAACTGTAGCAACTGTAAAGATGTAATCAACTAGCTTTCTCTGTGACACGGTAACTGCACTGTACATTTTGACAGGCGTAGTTAACCTGTACATAGAGTTGGACATCTGACCAATATTAATGGACTTACTTCCATAATGCAGTTAGGCATTTAGTAATATAACCACTGAATTCATATGAAAGACAGCCAGTTTTTGGCCGTGAGTTTAAGGAATGTACATCTCTTAATAAACAAGTTAAAATGTATTATGAGTTGTTACTTTGTTACATAACCCCGTAAATGGCGGATATACACTATCAACTGATTAAGCATTTACCTTTTCGGTCCCTTTCTTGTTTACTTGACGTTTATAATCATGTTTGGCGAACGGTAAATTTCGCGAGATCTTGGAAAGAGGCCATCGTTATTCCAATTCCCAAGCATGGTAAAGATACAACTGATCCTGGGAATTATCGTCCTATAGCCTTAACTAGCTGTATATGTAAAACCATGGAAAGAATGGTGAACGACAGACTTGTTTGGTTTCTCGAAAAGAACAAACTTATTACTACTTTCCAGTCTGGTTTTTGTAAACATAGAAGCACAGTGGATCATTTGATCCGTTTTGAAACTTTTATCAGAGAAGCATTCATTAAAAAGGAGCACGTTGTCTCCGTCTTCTTTGACTTAGAAAGTGCATATGACACTACCTGGAAATATGGTATTATGAATGACCTCTATGATTTTGGCATAAGAGGTCGTCTTGCTTATTTCATTTCTGCTTTTTTAAATGAACGTCAGTTCAAAGTTCGTGTTGGTGATACTTTGTCTGAACCACACGAACAGGAAATGGGTGTTCCCCAGGGATGTATTCTTTCTGTTACACTTTTTAGTGTTAAAATTAATAACATTATTAAATCTGTTAACCCTGGAGTTAAATGCTTTTTATATGTTGATGATTTCTGTATTTGTTACAGATAAAAAAATATGCATACAATTGAAAGACAATTGCCACAAGTTTTGAATAATTTACAAAATGGTCAAACGAAAATGGCTTTAAATTCTCTAAAAGCAAGACCAAATGTATGCACTTTTGTCAACTTCGTAAACACCACCTAAATCCAGATTTAACACTAGATGGCACTCGTATTGAAGTTGTGCCTGAATTTAAATTCCTTGGTCTATTGTTTGACCCAAAACTGACATTTATTCCTCACATTAAATATCTTAGAAATAAATGCCAGAAAGCATTAACTCTTTTACGCGTTGTATCCCATATGGATTGGGGAGCTGACCGTAAAGTCCTCTTGAGACTTTACAGGTCATTAATACGATCTAAATTAGACTACGCATGTATTGTTTATGGCTCAGCACGAAAGTCATACATTGCAACACTTGATACCATTCACCACCAGGGTTTACGCCTAGCCCTGGGCGCTTTTCGAACATCGCCCGTGAAAAGTCTCTATGCAGAAGCCAATGAACCATCGTTATATTTGCGCCGTCAAAAACTAGCTATGCAGTAATTTTTAAAACTTAAGTCTTATCCTTCAAATCCCATTCATAGAGTTATTTTTAACCCTCTATACAAGGAATTATTTTTAAAGAAGGAACAGGTAATATCGCCTTTTGGTATCCGTTACGGTCCAGAAGTTGCTAAACTTAATGTTCATCTTGACGACATCGCGAAGCAGGAGATTTCATATTCTCCACCTTGGACTCTAAATAGCCCATCATTCATTTATGATCTTGCGACCGATAAAAAGGCCTGCACAGATCCTATTGTTTTTAAAGCCAAGTATATTGAAATTAAAAATACATATTATAACTTTGAGCGTATTTATACGGATGGTTCTAAGGATGGCGAAAATGCTGCTGCCGCTGCAGTTGCTGATGGCGATGTGATAACATTTCGGTTGCCAAATAATGCTTCTGTATTTTCTGCCGAGTTAAAGGCTTTGGATTATATTGAATCCGAAGGTTATTGGCGATATATTATTTTTACTGACTCATTGTCTGCTATGCAGGCACTTCAGAATGACAAAATAGATACATACTGACTTGGCAGCAAAGTCTGCTCTTTCCCAAGATATTTTACCTTTTAAAATACCTTATTCCGATTTTAAACCTTTAATAAATGTTTTACTTTACGATAAGTGGCAAAGTGATTGGAATGAGCAAGTAAATAATAAACTGCACTCAATCAAGTCAGTACTTGGTGAGTGGCTGCCAGCTTTTGGATCCTGTCGCCGAGAAGAAATTGTCCTTGCTCGTTTACGCATTGGGCACACATGGTTAACTCATGCATACTTACTGAAAGGTGAGGAAGTACCTCAATGTATTCCATGTTTTACACAACTTTCAGTACAGCACATTCTTCTGGACATGCATTACTTTTACAGATCCTGTTCGACATTTTCTCAGATATTGTTTATCTTTATGTTAAGTATTACATAGTAGTGTTTGGCTTGTTTGCCTAAATTCTGTTTTACATTGGCTTACATGTCGTTTTATGTTAATGTTAAGTATCGCATACATCATGTTTGATTGTTTTGTCTAATAAACTGGTTAGTTATATTTCAATTTTAATTATTTCATAATTTACAGTAAGTAAATTATAAAGCGCCCAAAATGACCTTAGTTGTCGATGGGCCTTAAAACACCATTCATTCATTCATTCATTCATTCATTCATTCCGTAAATGGCGCCGATGACCTGGACTTGGAGAAGTACTACCTATACATTATTGAGGAACGTAGTAAGTGAATCGTTATTATACTTTGGATTTCTGTTTCAGACTGACATATGGTAGGTGGTGAATTGGCATTGGCTATTCAAAAATTAACAGAACAACTAACACATTTTAGCTTAAATGAGTTTTCAAATGATATACCAGTTTTCGATGGAAATACATCAACATTTAAGATATGGATTAAAGCTATTGAAAAATGCGCCATTCTAAATAACAATGAGACTAAAATACCATTTTTGGCATTCAGATATAGTACAGGTCACGTTTCTGATTACATTTTGCGACTTTTGACTATAACTCCTACACCAAATTGGCAGCAATTAAAGACAGCACTATGTGAACGTTTTTCAGAGATAACAGACGGTCATGTTCAGTTTTAGTTAAGCAAAATTACGCAATTCGAATCAGAAAACATCCAAGCATTTGCTGAAAGGGTTATGAGTTTGTGTGAAGAATTGTATAAGGGTTTTGAACAAAATACTGCATTAATCAGCAAACTGTAGGTATTTTTTTTATAAATGGTTTATATAATAATGATTTGAGGCAAACTATGATTAAAAAACAACGCAATTTCATTCCAACAAGCTGTAGATTTAGCTACACAATAAATATCAATTCGAAAACGCTATGAACTTAGAAAAAGGGGAACTTATGAAATTTCAATTATAGAAAATTACTACCTTGATACAGATCCACATCTAAAACTTTCAAATGCTTTAGTGACACTTACTAACTACCGTAGAGTACCAATTAGCATATTAAACCTATCAAACAAAACTGTAACACTTCGTCGCGGTTGTGTTATGGGTAAATTGCATCAGATAGATAAAAAGTATGACATTTGATTGATTGATCAGCCGAAAGAACCACAGAGTTTATCGCAAGATATCTCTTCAGTCGAGTATATCAATGAAAATGTTGATAATGTTATCAATAAGATACATACAGGCAGGTTAAATACGTTAATTCCAAGTTATTACTCAACCAGTATAGACAGCGAAGATACATTTCATTGATTGATCGGCCGAAGGAACCGCAGAGTTTATCGCAAAATATCTCTTCAGTCGAGTCTATCAATGAAAATGTTGATGCTGTTATACATAAAGGCAGGTTAAATACGTTAATTCAAAGTTATTCCTCAACCAGTCAAGACAGCAACGAATATTCCATTAAGTAAGTTACAAGCACGTCTTAGGCCTTTAGAACACGAGCGTATTCACGGTACAGACGGACAAAATGAAAGTGATATGTCTGTTCTTAGTGAACAAACACGCCAATTAAATAGGCAATTGTCTACTTTTGATGACAAGTACCTGTCAGCTCCATTTTAAACGACATGGAGATTGACAGATGTTAAATTAATATTATAAGCGTTCTAGCTATATATAATATTGTGATGGTTATCAACAGGAGATTGATATATTTAACATTAAGCATTTTAGCAAGATATAGGTTTATACCTATTAATTAAGTTAAATCAGTTACCTAATTAGAAGTTGAATATTATAAGCGTACTAGCTATATATAATATGGTGATGATAATTCATAAGTGAAATGGAAACGCGGTTTTATAACAAGACTTAACGGTATACTTATGCGTAAATAAGAGTTAAATAAATAAATGCATTCTTGCCTGTAATGTTTACAAGAAAATTGTTGAGCATTAAATGCTATTGTAAGAATTATACTTAATCTAGCATATGGGAGAACAAGTTCGTTATTGGTTTAAGCGTGTTATTATTGATATATCATATTTAATTGTATCCGTTATACTATCTATGATAAATTGCTTACTACTAGTATCAATTGACACTCATATTTATTCTTTTGCACATTGCTGAGGTATCACTATTAATTCATTCTGTTAATTCAAGAATAAGACATGCTATAAAACCTTTCTAAGAGTCAGCTAAGAGCATTTATTCGAGTGTAAGATTCACTGCCACCTCGCAGAAGGCCGATGATGCAGCCATTACAATTGTTCCGGAGAAATTCCTGTTTTGTCGGAAGAGCTCATCTAACCTAGTGATCCGTTCCATGATGTTTCCATTATACACATGTACCCAAAGGCACTACTACACAGAATATAAACATATGCCACGGAAGAATAACATAGTTTCAACCATAAGGATCTCATTTTTCAACTATTTCGAGAAAATGACAATACTTCTATCTCCTTATACGCTGGACTTAAACCTTAATACTACTCTATCACTTTTCGTTATCGAGTTATACAAGTTCAAAAAACCAACCAATCAGAGCGCAGAAGGGGAGATTATTTTGCAACAAAGTGACCCAGAGTTATAATTCACTCTTTCACATTGCCATTTATCTATGTTCCAAGTTTCAATCAATTCCATCAAGTAGTTTATGAGTTCTGCTCTGGACAAAGTTTACACTATTAAAATATTGAACAAGGGCAGATAACTTTGCAACGACGAGGCTCAGAGTTATAATTCTTTCAAGGTGTACAACTTCACATTGCCATCTATCTATGTTCCTAGTTTCAATATTATCTGACTATTCGTTCACAAGATATCGCTCGGACAACGATTGGATAGGAGAAAAAAAAAAAAAAATAAAGAAAGAAAGAAAGAAAAAACAGTATAAAAACAATACGATTCCCATCCAAATATTATCTGACCATTCGTTTACAAGATATCGCTCGGACAACGATTGAATAGGAGAAAAGAATAAAGAAAGAAAGAAAAAAAGAAAGAAAAACAGTATAAAAACAATACGATTCCCCCAACCAAAGGTTGGGGAATCGTAATAACATGTATTCAAAAGTACGCTCTACGTGAATACTATTTGAATGTTTTACCCAATAATACATCCATCTTGCAATACTTGGGTTATCGTCTCACAATTATGTGTGTCGGCTCCTCTAATGATTGCAAGTGAACACAGTTGTTGTAATTTCTTTAAGGAAAAAGGTACTGAGGCGAATATCTGTCTTCATTTATTTATATGTCCAGCATACTCGGATATCGGTTCTGTTAAATCAGGTGAGCGATGTAGCACCATCATGGTTTTCTTGTTTAGTCATCAACTGCAGATTTGTTGTATGTGGAAAATGGTTAACAGACTATTCAAATGGTAACAATTATTGCCATGACAGTATTATTTTCTTTTTACAGTGAACAGTGTGTTTTTGACATGAAGAAAGAGAATGGAACGAAAGTAGCGAAGAAATATATGTTATGTATGCCAAGAAGATTATGCTTCAAGACACATTAAAAGGCACACCTCACATTCAGCTGCTGAGAATACAAACATTGAATTTAATACGACATTATTTTCTGAAGCGGAAGTTATCAAGGATGCCACAGATGGAATTATCTCAACATTAGTTTGTGATTACCATAGTCATACAGAAGAATGTTGTATGTCTTCCAACTCATCTGATAGTGAGGAAGACATATATGATGAACAAGATTTAGATGAATATATATCAGATTATAGTATTGAATATGAAAAGGATATTATATCGGACTATATTTTTTCAGTTTTAAAGGTGTTACTTTCTTGGGAATATTTTGACCCATTTTGAATGACAATCATTGATCCTATGCATAATTCATTTCTTGGAACAACAGAACATATGTTATCACTTTGGAAAGAAAATGAACTTTTAAAGCAAGAAGACTTTAAAAGAATAGAAAATCAAGATGATAAAATACTTTGCCCATCATATGTAGAGAAATTAACTCAGAAAATTGCTAATAGTTTTGGTGCATTCAATGCAGATCAGTTGGATTTGTTCTCTATTTTTGACTTCATATGTGTTTTACCAAATGTTTACTTATAGTATTTGAGAAAGTTTGTATAAGCATGTTAATTTATATGTACTAAAACTTTGTCAAACAATAATGTTTTTTTTGGCAAGTGGAGAGAATTTTTGGAGCTGATAATATCACTCCAAATATGCATATGCATGTTCATTTAGGTAAATGTTTGTACGGCTACGGATCTGTTTATTCTTCTTGGCTGTTTAGCTTTGAAGGGGAAAATGGTGTTTAGGTTATGTACCAACAAACAAATGAGATATTGAACTTATGAGGACAATTTTGAAAAACAGCCATACTTCAGAATTATTTTGCAACAAAAGTTTAAATGAAGATTTTGTCCAGATTTCCTTAGGCTTATCACATTACACAATGAAAGAGAACGAGGAACACTTGTCCAAATGACGGAAAGCAGATATTATGATTTGGTTAAAATGTCATCTAAGAATACTCGAGTAGACTCAGTTAATTGGATGTTTGAATCTCTTGATGCTATCAAATGGTCATCTTTAAAAACCTATAGTTTAAATGGCAGAGATCTTGAACACCTGCGTGTGATGTATGAAATTCTTTATCCGACTATTAATGTAAATAGATCAGAGATTTGTAACACTTATAGATTGAGTAAATATGCAGGGATAAATGGCCGATTTTCAGATAATTTTGTAGAAATGTTCCTTGAGTGACCCTCTTTCAGATTCCTTCAACCCATGTAGATTGGTAAAAAAAACATGGCCGCCAGGTGGCGGGGCTGTTTCGCCTTATATGGTTATAGTGGAAACTTTAAACTTTAAATCTCATCCGAACATGTAAGGCCAATTTTCCAAATATTTTTTTAGAAATGTACCTTGACCCTCTAGTAGACCAAGGGGCGAGAAAACCTGTTCTGGCTTTATTCATTCATTCACACAAAGCTATTTCACTCAATCGTATATTCACTCACCCATCCAGTTATTTATACACTTATCCATCCATCCATCAATTACAACCTATCAATCCATTCATCCATCCATTTGCAGTGTGATTTCTCGTCATCTCGTTTCGAACGAGATTTTAAATTCTGCTTTACTTATTCATACATGTATCATTTACTAGAATGCAGGTTATATTTAGTCCTGCAATCAGAAATATTTTCTTTTTATTGGAAAAGTTGTGTTTGTTTTTTGGTGCGTTTCTGACTGTGTGTTATATGTTGTATGTAATTGTAATTGTCCATCTTCATTGTCTTGTGTTTGTATTTAAGCTCTCTGTAAAATACAGGAAATAATAGTTAGCGGTTTGTTTTGTCGAAAAAACATACAAAAGTTTAAAATTAAAATGTTTTCTTTTTAAATTAAATTTAATTATTAATCATAAGCAGTTTTGGTGTCGGATAAATATAGAATAAATATATGAATGCATGTTTGGGCAAACAAATGAATAGAGAAAAAACCAGAGTCTAATAATTAAATTACTCTAATATAATTGAATGTTTGTGCACACAGAAAAGAACCCATATGCAATTTAATTAAACAAGGAAAGGATAGCATGTTTGGAAAATAATGTCAACTTGGAATAGGAAAAACAAGCAGACTGTATTCTCACATTTCCTTTACCACTCTTCACCAAATCCGCATTAAGGGTAAATGGCATTTTCAGAATATGGGACAATCGGGCAGACACCATCAAAATGATCATATTTTTTATTAAGACCCAGGAAAAATAGTGTGTGTACGTTTTTACAAATTCAGTTTGATAACTTTGTCTATTAGACTCAATTTAATTTTCATGGATGAAAAAGACTAGTTTGTACAATAAATAGAACAGTCAATGACTCGACCCTTGTACTGTTCATGTACAATTCACAGGATTTGACTAGCTTTAATAAAGAATTCACTCAGGCATAGCATGCATTCAGTTGCAGTCACTTGAGGTAATTTTGACATTTCTATTGTCCTATAAATTGAGGTTAGGTATAATGCTATATTAAGCATGTGAAAATCATGTTTTATTCTTTTCTCGCGATTTCAAGGTTGTATCAGAATCAGGGAAATTTGTTCTAACAAGAGAAAAACACATATTATTTAAAAGTTTATCACGAATAGCGATGCCACACAAAGGCAAACAAGAGAGACTTCGTGTGCTAATATTGCTGGCGTCTGTAACCTCCGTTGGTGACGTCGCACGGCAGTAAAACTGTCAAAGGAATACAATTTCTATCTCAATGTTCCATTTCGACAAACAGGAGACATTTCTGATAGGACCAGGTCAGGTTGACAGAGGGAAACATCGCTAGACCGTTACATAACTCTTTAGCGTCAACGTTTCAAAACGGCATTAAATACGGCGATTCAGTTCTTGATATCAGTGCGAAAACTGTATTGAACCAGCCGCGAGCAGATATATATTTATTGCATGAAAGGTTTTGAAAAGGACATTTTCAACACATTTTTGGCTTTTAATTTCAATAGATCCTTTCGTGTTTTTCAAATATGAGTATAATGAACATGAAAGCAGGAGGCAACCAAGAGTGATAAACATATACGAGATACATAAAAAGTAAAAGGTCATAAGAATAATAGATAATAATTTGCATGAGAAAAAACAACTTTAATAAGCATTCTAAAATCCGAATTACGAAAAAAAAAAAAAATCGGCAATTTCCGTAAAATATACCGGAAGTTATAAAGTAAAGGTATATGCATTTCAGACATTTACATTAAAGATCGAGAAACCTCGTTATTTGTTTCGAGAACTTGAAGAGAACATCTTTGAAAATACCATCGAATAAACTTAAAGAATTAAAATCACCAATAAAATGCATGACCAATATTGTGGAAACTAATTGCCTGCATACATCATTTGACCCACTGCACTTGAAACTATCTGCATAATACATTGGTGAATCTTCATTAACTAAGTTATGATGTGTACACCAGCCTAGGATTATTCACTAACCGACCGAGTCTACCTAATATTGAGTCCAGTGGTCCGAAAGATTTCACCAGTCTACGATCAAATAATTTCACAAAAATAAAGACATGAGAACTAGAACTTTGCAGAGGACTAGAAAAAAAGATGTAAACATGTCTGTCTTTCACGATATTTCTCTTAACTCTCAATAAAACGTATGTTGTTGGTACTCAAAAGAATCATCTCACCGAGACGATTCTTTTGAGTACCAACAACATAGATTTTTGAGGTTAAATTAGGATTTGAAAACATGAAAACATACTCTTACTTAGAGCTCTGTAGAAGAAACAAAAGTCCCCGGCTGTACGTCACTGAATGGTAATGTAACGTGACTGTGAGAAGTTATCTCCACATGTTAGCCTGCAAACGACACAAACAGGCCTCCACAAGATATCTTATATGCTGACTTGTGCGAGTTAACATGACCTTTATTTTCTTCGCTAAGTGTTGTGAAAAATTTTACACAATTTAATTTAGCATTTTAAAACTTCAACTTGCCACATTATTCTTACCATTTGTCTCTGATTGACTAGCCAATATCATACTCAAACCTTTTACCAAACATGCAATTTCTAGATGGTTAATATAGTACTTACTTGTTTTCATCAATATTCATCTCTCCATACTGATGTCTATTCTGAAAATATGCTATATATCAAGTACATATATGTCAAGGCAAACCCTGGATGATCTGTAATACTAAATACAGCATGCATCTTGGTTTGTCTACTTAATACATATGCTACAGTCACACTCAGGGTAAAAATAATGACAAATACCAGTCCGATTTTAAAGATTATGTAGAACACAATGTGAGATTTTGCTCATTTTGAGACAAAAAAGTATTCTTCACTCCCAATGGTTTTAAATGTTGTCAGCTGCAAACACATGCGTCAAAATTGATCAGAAAAACGGGAAGGCTTAATACCAAAGCTTTTGAAATCGCTTTGTGAGAAACGTTTATTTAGGTATCCGAAGTTCGTAAGCAAAGGGTTGCCCAATCGAATACATTCATCCTGATGAGCCTAATATAATTACACTGTCGATGCATGAAGTGAAATTGTGCATATTAATTAATATTTCACACTTCTAAGTTAATTAACTGCTTGTGTACTGTCACCAGAGACAAAATAAGGAATAAAGACTTCATGAATTTAGATTGCTCTACAATTATGCATGACATATGAGCTGTCCCGCGAGAATCCAACATTATGGCCTCTGCGTAATGTATCGATCCAGATCAGCCTGCGCAGCCCGCACAGACTGATCCGGGCTGACACATTCCGTCTCAGGGGGATTTAAATGTTGTCAGCTGCAAAATCATGCGTCAAAATTGATCAGAAAAACGGGAAGGCTTAATACCAAAGCTTTTGAAATCGCTTTGTGAGAAAAGTTTATTTAGGTATCCGAAGTTCGTAAGCAAAGGGTTGCCCAATCGAATACATTCATCCTGATGAGCCTAATAGAATTACACTGTCGATGCATGAAGTGAAATTGTGCATATTAATTAATATTTCACACTTCTAAGTTAATTAACTGCTAGTGTACTGTCACCAGAGACAAAATAAGGAATAAAGACTTCATGAATTTAGATTGCTCTACAATTATGCATGACATATGAGCTGTCCCGCGAGAATCCAACATTATGGCCTCTGCGTAATGTATCGACCCAGATCAGCCTGCGCAGCCCACGCAGACTGATCCGGGCTGACACATTCCGTCTCAGGGGGATGGAGGTATAGAGTAATGAGACCTGAAACAGAAAACTCACAGGAGTCGAAAAATATCTGTCCGGGTTAACCTGCGTGGCATGCTTAGGCTGATCCAGTTCGATACTTTACGCAGAGTCCACAATGTTGGTTTTCTCGCGGGACGGCTCATATTATGATTTTACACAGCCCTTCCAATGCAATGCAATTACAGGGACATACTTTTTGAAAATTTCAGTGAAATATGCATTTTCTCAAACCTTTAGTACTGATACACGTAAGTGTGTAGGATGTGTTAGTTATGTTTCTGCTGCAAGCTGCGTGTAATACCCGGAGATGCAAACAACCGGTACATATTATGGATACATTATGTTGGCAGGATACAAACGTACCACTCTAACAGCTCTAAAAATGGATATTATAATCAATTAGTTATCAACGTATAGTCATCATAAAGACAGTCTAAGAAGGATTGGTTAATTGTAAACATTTATTAGTTCACACATGTAAATATAACCTGTCTAATTCTCCACAGATAAATATGGTACAATGTGAAATTATATCAAAAGGGTCTCTGTAATACAAATTATGACTTCTGTTTAGATGCGGTTTTGTTAAGTGGTTCACGAAGATTCAATCAGAACATTTGGGAACCAATCATTTCGCAACCTTTATAATGCAAATGCGGTTACGAAATATAGATGTTACGAAATGACTGTAATCCTGAAAATTGCATTCTGTTCAGGACAACCAATGAGTTTATATTTTCACTGATAATCTGTTGTAGATCAGAATGCATTGCAGGGAAATGCGACGGCAAGCATACAAACTAACGTTGTCTTGCGTTGCTTCAACGGACAAAGTCAACTAGGCAGCATTAAGTAAAACTATTTCATAACATCAAGCATACACTCCGGGAAATCTAATTTGAACGACATCTTTGGCATGTCGGTGCAAGATTCACGACGTGCTCAAGCTGAGCTATTGTGATAACCTTTTGTCCGTCGTGCGTCGTCAACTTTTGCAGGCCACAGTTTGCATCTAATCTTCATGAAAGTTTAATAGAACATATATCGCCATCAAAAATGGGTCATATGAGGTCAAAAACTAGGTCACAAGATCAAATTGAAGGACGATTTTGTAAACATTCCGGAGGCTGCATTACTTTTGCTTCAGCATCATGTTGAAACCTTTTCAGAATAATTGACTGGATGATATCTAGGCTCAGTTCGAGTATAAGTCATTTCCAGTCAAATTGAAATAATTCTTTTTATGTTAACATTCTAGAGAACGAAATGTCTTGCTTAACAGTTTGAAACCTTGTCAGAGTGTTTGTGTTAATGAAATCTAGGCCAAGTTCGAATGATATCATGTCTAGTCAGTAACAGGGTCATTAAGCTGAATTGTAGTTGAAAACCACTAGATGAACTATTAAATCAGTTATATATGATTGAAGGCAATGCACACGATCGTTTAAAACATTCCTACACTCTCGGACATCACTTTCGCAGTGGCCCGGGTTTTCTAGTTTTTAGGGGGAATGGCCTGATCAAAACGGGTAAAATGGACCGTAATGACCAAAACATGTTCATATCCACCAGCTGATATCTCCAAAGACAAAAAGCCATACACATAGGGCATGTGTGTTTTGACATTCGCAGCGTTTCCGATGATTTACACTGAGGTGGCGTGTGTCAAGTTGTAGCAAAGGAAGATTCTTTGATTTCCAAGACTTGATAGAATTATTCAAATCTCCATGCCGTGCGATCGTTTTTAAGGTTGTGAAAACAGTTTCCAGCCCATTGTTGCTCATCATCAATGCGATGTAACATGGAGGTACATCGCTGTCTTTCGTTTATATAATGTATTACAGTATTTTCATCCTGTTCATCATGGTGTTGAGTATCATGCTCAACATCTGAAATTTCCTAATATATCTGACCGTAGACAATTGAGGATATACTCCAAATCATTAAACAAAATAATACCATCCTCATTTGAATTTTAAGTTTTGTAACATTTCCTGTTAATACGTTGATTAAGTGATAGTGTACATACCGCTACGACTCGAACGAGTTTACTCTAATTTATTCAGGGTTCGATTCATTGTTTCTTGTGCGTTTAATCATATGTTATTTTTAAATTTATGTTGAGTATAACGCATTCATGTTTGGCTTGTTTGATTGACTAGTCTAATAGTCTTGTTATGTTTCAATTTCACAATTTTATTATTTCAGTATTGACAGTTGTTATCGAATTATATTAACCGTCCATTAATTACCTTAGATGTCGACACTCCTTAAAATCCCATTCATTCATTGTTATAAAACCCCACGAACATTATAGAAATAGCTAACTGTTTTCCCAGTTCTATAATTCATAAGTTCGTTCCGATATGTGATTTCATGGTAGTGAAATTGAATTCCCTCATTGGTGCTCAGGATTGTGTGGCTACATTACGACCGAGTGCTAGTATCCTTCACAGGAAAGGCTGCGATATTACTGACAAACCGTTTTTAAAGCGGCCCAAAAACAACATACACAAGAGGGCCAGTATCGCTCCACTGCCACTTTAGCCATATAAGGCAAACAACCCTGGCGGCCATGCTTTTTCGACGAATCAAGATTTACTTGAGGGATTCTCGTAACGAGTCATCAAAGGAACATTTCTACATCATTATTGAACAAAAAGACCAATGGTCACCATGACGGTCGTGCCTGGATCTCTCAGCTGAGTAATGCAATGTGATTTGTCATGGCAACCACAGTAAGGTGTTTTTTTACCAATCAACTTGGCTTTAAATAGTCTCGTAACACAAGGAACATTTCTATAAGGTATCTCGTAACACAAAGAACATTTCTACAAAGTAATCTCGTTCACACAAGGAACATTTCTACAAAGTATTTTAAAATTGACCAGATACTTTCGGAGAAGATTTTTTTTATATTCTTCATTTTAGTCATATACGGAATAACAGCCACACCACTGGCTACCACGTTTTCCCAGAAAATCAACATGGCTTGAGGGAATCAGTTAGAAGATTACCCAATGAACATTTCTTCAAAATTATTTGGAAATCAGACAGATACTTTCGGAGAAGAAATTTTCACTATAGCCATCTAAGGCAAAACATCCCAATCAACATGGCTTGTAGGAATCTGATAGATGTTCACCCAACAAACATTCCTACACAACTATTTGGAAATCGGACAGACTTCTGTAGTAAAAGATTCTTAAAGTTTTCACTAAAGCCAAATAAGGCAAAACAGCCCCGCCGCCTCGCGGATTCCTTTTTTGACCAATCAATATGGCTTAATGGAATCTGATAGTGTGACAGATCTTTTTGGAGAAGAAGTTTTTAAAATTTTCACTAAAGCAACTTTAGGCAAAACAGCCCCGCCCCCTATCAGCCATGTTTTTCTACCAATCAACATAACCTGATGGTACCTGATAGAGGGTCGGTCACGCACGGATTATTTCTACACAATTATTTGGAAATCGGACAGACTTATATAGTACAAGATTCTTGAAGTGTTCACTAAAGCAAAATGGCAAAGTAGCCCCGCCCCCTGGCGGATTCCTTTTTTTTTTACCAACCATTAAGGCTTGAAGGAATCTGATAGTGGGTCACACCAAGAAACATTTCTACAACATTATTTGAAAAATCAGACAGATCATTTTGGAGAAGAAGAATTTTAAAGTTTACACTACAGCTATTTTAGGCAAAACAGCCACCGCCCCGTGGCAGCCATGTTTTTCTACCAATAAACATGGTTTGATGGCATCTGATAGAGGGTCACCCAAGGATTATTTCGACAAAATTATTTGGAAATCGGGCAACCGGTTTGGAAGGATTTTTTTTTATAAAGTTGTGTTCTTTCGGTTGGCATGACAACCAGTATTATTCATGTATAAAAACAGATTGAATTAAAGAGAGGACATGGAGAGGATACTATATTTGAAGTATCATGTCCATTCGTCTAGCGGTTACAGAGAAAAATACGTTTTAAGCTAAATGTTGCCGGCACGGAAGGACGCACGAGGGAAAATTCGCCATGACATAAGCTCGACTGGCTTTCAGCCAGTGGAGCTAAAAACAAATAGTTCGTTGCTCGGGACGAAATATAAACAAATATGGCATGATGAGATAGCATGCATGCCTTGATCGATGTTCTAGCGCATATACCCAACACACAACAAATATATTAGCCTGTTCATTGGAAAAGGTACAATTTAACTTCCAAAATAAACATTAATCACTTATTAGTGACACACGCTTGTTTAAAGCGTCTGGATACGACTGAGTCAAGGGACAGACTGATATGAACCCCAGTAGCTCAGTCGGTAGAGACGTGGGCTGTCAATTCAGGTGAGTTCGAATCCTAGCTCGGCCAACATTCTTTCCGACGTTTGAAAAAAGTCACTGTGACAAGCGTCATTCGTCTTTCACCAATGGGCTAACAGTCTATGTGAAAAAGCAGCCAGTTGCTTGGAAAGTATGTTGTGTGGAGTACTGGTGTGAGAGAACCAGGAAACATATGAGAAGGTGAACTGGTCGCCGTGATATGACTGACAAATTGTGGAAAACGGCGTTAAACCCCAATCAATCATTCAAACGATCCGAACCAACACTGTTCAGGAATGCCATATAGTAGCCTTACCCTTGGAAGGGCTCTATGGTTAATGACACCTGTATACAACCAGCATAATATGAATATTCCCGTTAATTTATACCGATCGATAAAAGAGACTTAATACATGTCAATTAAGTTTCTCATTGGACTACAATTCCAGTATTTAGTCAATCAAAATGATCATAGTGTTGGCAACAAGTAAGTTTGTGCACGTTTGTATCTATTATACGTGGCGAATTTACAAAATCTCACGCATTCAGACTCTTATAAGCATATTCGATCATTCAATTTAAGCATTGCTATTGGAGAAAAAATAACATTCTTATCTTTCCTTGTTTGGGGTAGAATCTAGTTTGCCGGTCCCCGGAAATGAAAATACAAAGTATGTTCTGCGCATGTTCACATTTTGTTAACAATGCTCGCGGATGCGCATTTTATTATTATTTGACTCCGCCTACTACATGTCAATATAGTTTGCCAGTCAACGCATTAACAAACAGTAGTAATATAGCTTTTAAAAGGTTACTTTATTTTCAAGTGGCTGTTCGGTCGTCCAGTGTTTCTTTGAGACAAGGGAATATAATATTGTGTGCACAAACATATTTCACACAACTAAACGATACACGGAGTAGACAGGAAGGTGTTTTCGGTATGTTAAAATGGTAATAAAAAGAGAAGACAAATAATGCGCTTAATGTTAAATAGAATGTGTATTATATGTTCGGGGACTGTATTACTGATGGGCAGGTATACAACAGCAATCTAATTGTGTGTGTATTGTCCTATTTCATAGTAACATAACATTAGAATATGTTACAAACAATCTCATAATATTACATGTTTGAGCATACGGGCATACAACAGTAATCTAATTGTATGTATATTTTCCTATTTCATGACATAATATAAAATTTGAATAGGTTACAAACGATCTCATAGTATTACATGTTTTAGCATACGGGGCATACAACAGAAATATAATTGTATGTATAATTTCCTACTTCATAATAATATAAAATTTGAATATGTTACAAAGAATCTCATGGTAGTTCATGTTTTAGCATACGGGCATACTACAGCAATTGCACACTGTATGTATTGTCCTGTTTCATAATAACATAATATTAATATGTTAAAAATATCTATTCGTTAGGGAATTAATATATACATGAATATCAAATACCCTTTTGCCGAAATATTGGAATGTAGAGTGATTATAATTGTAGATAACTGTATGATGATTTCTGTCTTCAAATTTCCACTTCACAGTTTACCCCTTTCCCACATATAGACGCTTTCTGACAGCTCTGCAGCGAACGGCCATTGAAAAGATTATGGTAAAAGGAGACATTGCTCATAATGAGCAATTACTCCTTTCGTAACAATGCTTTCAACTCTATTCATTGAATAAACTTTTATTCAGCGATAATTTCCATGTTTTTTGCCTAGATGTTTCGAAAGTTGTCTGCTGCAAATTTTGTATATGTGGTAAAGGGTTAAGTTGTATTTTTGTATGTAAAAAATATAATACATGTGATGAACTTACAGTATATGTGTTCTACTTGTAACGGTTCTAATAACATTTTCGCAGTCGTAGATCAGTAAATTTATCACAAATGAGCCGTCCCGCGAGAAAACCAACATTATTGCATCTACGTAATGTATCGACCCAGATCAGCCTGCCTAGTCCACATTGTTGGTTTTCTCGCGGGACGGCTCAAATCTAGTTTCTGTATGCACCAAGAATACTTTTTCAAGTTTTCACGAATTTGGTTATAACAGGCTCCGTGATGTTAACTATTTTAAATATTTGAAATTGAAGGAAGTCATAGGAAATCAACATTTATTGCAATTATGAAAACAGGGTTAATTTGTTTTGTTTTATAAGGGTTTTACGCCGTTTTCAAGATTATTTCAGTTTTATCACGGCGACAGTTCACTTATTAATTATACCTTGGTAAACAAATCAGTTCTAGCCTAGGAAATGTGCCTTGCCCAATGGTACTCGACCATGACCGTCGTGCTAAAACAAGGATTAAATACCATAATTGAACATATACGCCAGATGTGTTTTCTTTCTTCGTTGACAAGTTTGTCCCGTCCAAATGCGATAGGTCGGTAGTGATACAGATGCGTTTATTCAAATGAACGCGGCTTATATCCAATTTGCAATAAAATTCATGGTACTTTTGGTGGGCATTTTGACTCGTGTTGAGAGGCACCTGCCTCTTTTCCAAAACATTCGCGTTATTTTGTTTGCTTTAAAACATATCCATTATGTACAGGTTAGATCAAGAGGTAATATTCATAGAACATGTATCAGTTTTAGAAATTGAACTACGTTCAAATTAAGTTTTGGCATTTCTTGGGCATCTTCGCTGGAATTATCACCAACAATATTATTTCATGGAATAATTTCTAATTTGAATGGTTATGTTGACAACTCGTACGTCTTTATACATATTCTATTGACACACATCGTGTCTGGCCAATATGATTAAAACATGCTCGTTATAGCCAGGGAAAGATTACGCGATAAACACTAATTATAATCTTTCCTTGTTTGGTCTGCTATATAATTTCAGCCACGTATATGCGAAAAGCGACCATCGAAGGAATTGACAAAAATAGTATTTACGGTTACATTACATGTTTGTATATTCAGTTATTGGTCATATTATTCCGTGATAATTGTTTTATTAGATGTCGAAAAGGGAACAATTCTGATCTAAGTGCGACTCAGCGCAGGTTGTTGATCTGTATCTTTCTTGGTCGCGAAACCCGAAGGTCAGTTTTCGTTAAACGTTGACCAATTTATATATGCGCCGTTCCGAGAGAAAACCAACAGTATTGACTCTGCGTAAAGTATCGACCCGGATCAGCCTAAGCATGCCGCGCATGCTAATCTGGGCAGACACTTTTACGCCTCCTGTAGATTTTCTGTTTCAGAAATTATTACTCTATACCTTTATTCCCCTTAGACGGAATATGGGGCGGCTCAGAATAGCCTGCGCGGACTGCGCAGGCTGATCTAGATCGATACATTACGCAGAGTCCATAATGTTGGTTTTCTCTTGGAATAGCCCATATGCATTACATTCACAGGAACATGCTTAATCATCACTGATAACCTTTAGAAAATAGTTATAATCAACTTTACCATGGTTTTAAAAAATGGCTTTCTGAAAAGGATGGCAAGGTTATACCTTATGGCCCTTATGGTGTATACCTTTGGTGGAATAGGAGCTTCACACTTGTATGGACCATCCTTTGGAACAATCGAATCTGGTGACAGTTTTGAAACGAGGTCGGTGTCGCATATTAAAGACTGTATAGAACAATGTGAACGATGGACGAGCTGTAAACTTGTGAATTACCGAATACGAGGACGTATGTGTTATCTGGTACACCATATTGGGGAAATGGCTGTTGATATCAGTAGGAACAAAACACCCGTATTTGTGTCTTGGACGAAACCCGAGGTAAATGTGGTTATATCTTGTTAATTCCTTATAAATGCATTTATATCTTGTTAATTATATATAAATGCATTTATATGTCTCGGTTTATTAACGCTGAAATAACAAAGTAATGAGAGTATTATTATTAGGAGACAACGCTCTTTTTGATATATTAATAAAACGCATGCTTCATGTTGTAAAATATACAGTTGCAAATAACGTAGTCCGTACTTAGTTCTCCTAAAGAAAGACACGATCATTGCTATTATTCCCAACCCTAATACACTAAGTCGTTGACTTTGCCATTATAAATTGAAATGATTTCATGTCTATTCTTAAAGTAATATTTGATTTTGATTATTGTTAAACAGAATCTCTGAAAACGGCAACATTGTGGACTCTGCGTAAAGTATCGACCGGATCAGCCTAAGCATGCCGCGCACGCTAACCTGCAAAGACGCTTTTCGCCTCCTGTGGATTTTCTGTTTCAGGAATCATTACTCTTTACCTCTGAGGCGGAATGTGTCGGCCCGGATTAGCCTGTGTGGCCTAAACATGCTGATCTGGATCGGTGCATTACGTATAGTCCATATTGTTGGTTTTCTCGCAGGAAGGCTCATTTGTAGATGTTGTATTAAATGTGTTACATTTTACTGTTAGACCAAAATATTGTATAATGTTATTATCATAAAAGGTAATATACAAAAATTATTTGTAACAACTTTCTAAGTGAAACTTCATTTTTTGTTCATGATATCGATTGTTTCGTGCATTTTTACTGTAAACCATTCAAAAGCTGAATTATCTAAACATATCTTTTCCCCAAAACCCTTCACAGCAGCTGCTTATCCTGTCGAGCACGTTCATTTCGTGTTTTTGTGATTTTCGCACAATTCTCGACGTTTTAATGATAATAACGTTTACACATGGAAGTCAGTTTATTGTAAACTATATATAAAAAAACCCAGCTTACATTCATGAAATGAGTCCGTACACTATAGATTGACTAATTGATTTTGGTTTAACACTGTTTGTCAACAATTATTTAAATCATATCACGACGGCCAGTTCACATACCCATGTGTTTCTCACACCAGTACTACGCACAACAGACTCTCCGAGCACTTGGCTGATTTTCTAGATATACTGATAGCCTATTGGTGGAAGACGAATTACACTTGTCACAGTGACTTTTGTCAAACGTCGGAAATAATGTTGGCCGAGAACAATATGGTATTTGTGAATATTTCCGGTTCAGATCTGTTCATCTGTTTTATTTGATCTCAGTATTCACAACTAACCATATGCTTCTAAAGGGCCGATGGCAATAGATCAGACTGCAATGCGCATTTCCTCATGTATTACCTGTTTTAGACTCGTTGCTGAGTATATTGCTATAGCTAGAATTGATATGCCTATAGCGAGATCCATGTACTATGTTGTCCTTTATAGTTGTAGTTCGTTCGCAGATATTGAACTAACATTTCAGTCTGTTTTCATATATCGCCGTAGCAGTTCGTTTGGTAGAAAAACTATTGATCAACTCCCTACCGAGTTCATGTGTACTAGGTCTGATGTCGAATAGAAACGCACTAACTACTTATACTTCCTTTGCTCGTGCTCCTTAAACCATGACGACATAATACTTTGTCTGTTTGTTCAAATTGTCTTTTACGCCTCTGTCTACAGTATCTTGATTGTCAGATACGTAGGTATGACTCATCCCGGGATCGAATTCCTTATCATCTACTCACGTAAGAAAACAGAGGAAAAACAATCTACTTAGAAGCCTTTCTAGTATATTTTACATTTACATTTGTAGCTATCAACTGAAGTTTGTCCACCATGTAACGTGACACAAAGTTGTGAGGAAAATCAGACAGGAGGAACCTGCAAGATATCAGGCATGTCTAATATATATATATATATATATATATATATATATATATATATATCTGTCTCTGTCCCTTTGTCTGTCTCTTTCTATATGTCTCTCTATGTATCTCTGTCTGTCTGTCTGTCTGTCTGTCTGTCTGTCTGTCTGTATGTCTGTCTGTATGTCTGTCTGTATGTCTGTCAGTATGTTTGTCTGTCTGTCTCTCACTCACTCTTTCTCTCTGTCTCTCTCTGTATATGTATCTGTCTCTCTCTGTATATGTCTCTGTTTCTCTCTGTCTCTGTCTGTCTGTCTGTCTGTCTGTCTGTCTGTCTGTTTGTCTCTGTCTATATCTCTGTCCCTGTCTCTGTATGTCTGTATGTCTGTCTGTCTGTCTGTCTGTCTGTCTGTCTGTCTGTCTGTCTGTCTGTCTGTCTGTCTGTCTGTCTGTCTGTCTGTCTGTCTGTCTGTCTGTCTGTCTGTCTGTCTGTCTGTCTGTCTGTCTGTCTGTCTGTCAGTCTGTCAGTCTGTCTGTTTGTCTCTCTGTCTCTGTCTCTCTCTTTCTCTCTATATATATCTCCCCCTCTCTCTCTCTCTTTCTTCCCTCTCTCTCTCAACTATGTATTCAAAGTATTTAGGCCACCAATCCATAGCATTCGCTATAAAAACAAATATAAAGATATTGATAATAAATATCATAATTCTTCGTAAGGTATATGATCAGTTTGAAAGCGTTAAGTAATCCAACTCATTGTTTTCAGCTTGTGGAAACCCACCAAAATATGGTGAGATTACCATAAAGGGTAACATGTACACAGTGGGGAGCAAACTTGCTTACATATGTTACGATCATGAGAATGACGAAAAACACCCGCATATCATTGAATGTGCCGCAGATGGAACATGGACAAATTCGCAGAGTATTTGTGGATACACCAAGTACAGTCTAACAAACGGGACAGCCGTAATGTTGAAGTTAGTATGTCAAGTCAGTTATACAACATATAAGAAAGTTACGACTAACACATAATGTAGAAAACATCCCTAATGTTCCGGATGATAGCCCCTTTAACCGTTTACCTCATATATTCTTTTTCTGACGCTTATGCAGCAGACGGCTTTTTGAAAACATAGTGACACAAGAAGAAATTTATATATGTTTTGGTGAAGGTGACCTGTACCCAAAGTTTTCTCTTCAGCCATATCAAGCAAAACTGCTCCGCCCCCTTGCGGCCATGTTTTATGAATAAGCAACATGGCGTGAAGGAATCTGACAGGGGATCACGCAAGGAACATTTCTACAAAAGTATTTGAAAATTGGCCCATCAGTTTGGGAGGAGAAGTATTTTGATCTGTTTTTCCTTTGGTTGTCATGGACAAAATTGAATGGATCCAAAGATTATGAAGGAATTTTGATGAGGTTAATCATGCTCTGGAGTTTCGTCTCAAATGACCCATCGGTTAAAAAAGAGAAGATGCTGACGGACAAAGGGCGATGACAATAACTCAACTTGAACACTTCGTGCTCAGGTGATCTTAAATGAACAACATATGTTAAACTGTTTGATATGTTGAAATACTTTATTTATGAAATGTGTGCGTAGTATTTAAATAAATCTAACACAAAATGAAGAAACCATGTCAAATGCTCAACATCCACCAAAACCATGGGATTACATCCCAAAGAACTAAAAACTATTGCTTATTAGCAAAGCTTGATATTAATCATAATCGCTCACCCGGGGCTTCCTGTCTGAATGTACGACTAGAATAGCTACGAGCAAAGATCCGAATCAGCATCGCCGTCTCGAAGACCGATTGAGAACTTCGATGGTCGCACAGTTCTGAAGGTCGGTTTCTGTGTGACCTTGTCAAATATGATATTACTTTATTATAGATAATGTTATAAGTATGTTAACAAACTATATTCCGTAGAGAATTAATATATATAGTTCATCATGTAAGTCTTCATGTTCAATACTTTTAAAATGGACGCAACATGTTCTGTGTGCTATTTGTTAAATATAACCTAAAGAAGGCCTATGGCCGAAATATTGAATTGTAGAGTGTTTATTTGTTAACTACATAATGTTATATTATATTTTATAGAGTACTTCAAATAGCGGTAAATCAGACAACAGCAATGCAGAAATGTCAGACTGAGGGTTCATCGCTTACTACTGTGTTGTCAATTGAGAAGCTACAATTATTGACTAATATTGTGAACGTAACACAAGGTAAAAATTACTCGAATTCTTAATGTCTTCATGTCGGAAAATATGAAATTCAATTGTACATTGGTAAACGAACTTTACCTGTCACTCATTAATCTTCGGTCTCCTGTTGTTGGGAGGTCCATTTATGGATAGGGACGAATATTCTTGTAAACCAATGCATGTTATGTTGGGTTTATCATAAACCATGTTTTACGTGTTTGCTTATATCCTATTGTACATTAGCTTAAATGCTTGTTTTATTTCTTTCATGTTAAGTATCCCATACATTATATATTGACAAATAGTATTGCTGTTTAAGATTCAAATTTAAATGTTTACCTTGCATCGTTTACAGTTGTAAGCGAATTTGTTTAAGCGTCCAAAATGACCATAGATTTCGACGGGCCTTAAAACCCTATTCATTCATTCAGTAATATTCGACTGTCTGTGTTACCATGTCGAAGGGTAATAGATTGAACTAAATAAGTTAGTTACCACAGGTGACTGGAACATCGATGTCGTGATACGCTCCACGTTTAACCCTTACCCTCATACGACAATTCTGCATCAAACGAATTTGAACATATTTTGTCAAAAAATAGAAAATCTCTATAATTGAATTGATAACCTATGACTAAAAGTGGAAAACATTGTGGCAAAAGGAGATATTACGGAGAAAAGAACAGTATACGCCTCCTAATCTTGACCTCTGATTTATTTTTAAATAGGAAGCCAGTTGACAACAGCCCGAAAAAGATGCAGAGACTCCATAACTAATTGTGCTGAGTATGGTAACGACCGTTGTGCCAAGAAAACATGGGCCGATAACTGCAAGAAAACGTGTAACCTCTGTTATGGTAAGGGGAACCATTTTATCCATTTAGATTTAATCATCATCCGACACCTCCGCAGTAGATGACATGTGAAAAATAATTGGAGAATGAGAATTATCTTGGACATTTTGTGATTTTAAGAATAACTTTATTACAGTTAAACGTTTAAGCCCCAGTCCCACCGACCTCCCGGACTGTCCCAGACTAATATTAGGCCGATCCGGGGTCAGATCCTTGTTGGATCCGGGCCTTTCCGTGATAATCCAGGACAGTCCGGGATGATCCTGGATGGTCCGTCATGGTCCGGGATACCGGCCTGGCAATTTCAAACTGTTCAAAATTGCCGCGGTCATCCGGGACCGTACTGAAGGATTTTTCAATCCGGAGTGGTCCGGGACGGTCCGTGTAACGACCGTGTTGGCTCCGAGAAGGTCTGTAGTGGCACCGTGTTGATCCTGGGCAATCCGGCATGTTGTGTTGGATCCGGGACAGTCCGAAGCTGATCAGGGATGATCTGGGTCTTTCAGGGACGGTCCGTGGCGCTGCTGTTGTGGTACCGGGGTCAGATCCGTGTTGGCTCCGTGTTCGCTCCATGTTGATCGGTGTTAATCCGTTGTGGTGCCGTGTTTGATCCGGGACCGTCCTAGAGGATTTTTCAATCCGGGTAGTCCTGGACGGTCCGTGTAGCGAACGTGTTGGCTCCGGGAATATCCGTAGTGGCACCGTGTTGATCGTTGGCGATTCGACATGTCGTGTTGGGTCAGGCGCGGTCCGTGTTGGGTCCGGGACAGTCTGTAGCTGATCAGGGATGATCTGGGTCTTTCCGGGACGGTCCGTGGCGCTGCCGTGGTGGTACCGGGTCAGATCCGTGTTGGCTCCGTGAAATGGGCCGATAACTGCAAGAAAACGTGTAACCTCTGTTATGGTAAGGGGAACCATTTTATCCATTTAGATTTAATCATCATCCGACACCTCCGCAGTAGATGACATGTGAAAATAATTGGAGAATGAGAATTATCTTGAACATTTTGTGATTTTAAGAATAACTTTATTACAGTTAAACGTTTAAGCCCCAGTCCCACCGGACTGTCCCAGACTAATATTAGGCCGATCCGGGGTCAGATCCTTGTTGGATCCGGGCCTTTCCGTGATAATCCAGGACAGTCCGGGATGATCCTGGATGGTCCGTCATGGTCCGGGATACCGGCCCGGCAATTTTAAACTGTTCAAAATTGCCGCGGTCATCCGGGACCGTACTGGAGGATTTCTCAATCCGGAGTGGTCCGGGACGGTCCGTGTAACGACCGTGTTGGCTCCGAGAAGGTCTGTAGTGGCACCGTGTTGATCCTGGGCAATCCGGCATGTTGTGTTGGATCCGGGACAGTCCGAAGCTGATCAGGGATGATCTGGGTCTTTCAGGGACGGTCCGTGGCGCTGCTGTTGTGGTACCGGGGTCAGATCCGTGTTGGCTCCGTGTTCGCTCCATGTTGATCGGTGTTAATCCGTTGTGGTGCCGTGTTTGATCCGGGACCGTCCTAGAGGATTTTTCAATCCGGGTAGTCCTGGACGGTCCGTGTAGCGAACGTGTTGGCTCCGGGAATATCCGTAGTGGCACCGTGTTGATCGTTGGCGATTCGACATGTCGTGTTGGGTCAGGCGCGGTCCGTGTTGGGTCCGGGACAGTCTGTAGCTGATCAGGGATGATCTGGGTCTTTCCGGGACGGTCCGTGGCGCTGCCGTGGTGGTACCGGGTCAGATCCGTGTTGGCTCCGTGAAATCTCTTGATCCGGGGTGTTTCGTGTTAATCCGGGATGCTGCGTGTTGGGTCCGGCTTCGGTGTGACTGTACTTTACATGACATCAAATCTACAACAGACGACTTTCAAAACATACCCGATAAAAATTGGAAACTCCCTTTAAATGTTAGTACATGAATTGAATAGAGTTGAAAACATGGCGACAAAAGGAGAAACTTTTTTTGTCATTTTGCTTTTAAAAAGCTGTCTGCTGCAGAGGTGTCAGAAAGCGTCTATATGCGGGAAAGGGTTAAGAGCACGATTTCAAAGATCTGTGTTAACTATTCGTGGGGATTCTTATACTTGGCCTGTACATGTTCTTCATCTCTGAATCTCTTATTTGTATGTTACTTACATATGCTATTTACCACTTTACGTTAGTCATTTTAAGACTGTCATAACATTATAGAAAGAATCTTATATCTCTAAAATGAAGAAAGATAAAAACATCAAAAGCTATTTCTAGACAAAAGAAACCTACGTACTGAGCCAATTACGTTATCCGTGGAGAACCCGTTTTAGATTTGATATTGTGTTGATCATTGTCTCCAAAATTTACATTTGGATAAAAACGTCACCGATTTTTCTGAATGCCAAGGCAAAATTGTAATAATAATAATAAGACTCAGTTTAGCTCAGTGGTTAGCGGAATGTAGTTATAACATCTTTATTGCGGCTCTGCTATCCGAGGTAATGGGTATGCATCGCTTTTATTTTATATTCCAATACTTATTGTATGTTATTTTTGTATGGCAATACATTTATTTTATGATATCTTTTCATTATGTCTGTTTCTGTTTTTAAAATTTATTGAATAATAAACACATCACAAATAGAACACTTTTTAAATACAAAGCGCGTTTCGTTTCTGAACAATCGGATCATTTAGTACCAGTGTCTGTTTCTTCACTATCACTGATCTCCACTTCGAAACTCTCCATAGCACGCTCAATAGCCGTAATACTCATCAAAAACCGCTCCTCTACATCCCTTACAGGCCTACAACAAGTATCCCAGTCCTCTGTTTCTGAACCTGATGTTCACCCATGACGTCATGAGAGGAGGCGCAATAAACGTCGGAATCTGTTAGAGCTGATTAGATAAAAAAATAAACGGTCATACAGAGTTTTTTTTACAGAAACGTACCAAATCTTTTAGCATAATAAGGGTTCAGAAGTGAATCAAGTGACGATCAGTATGCATACGTGTCTGTCATTGACTAAAAAAGATAATCATACAAAATTGATTGTTATGTATTCCTAAAAAGTATAGCTTAACAGCATTGACCTTATAACTCGTACAGCTTTACAACATACATGAACAGTTATTGTTCTAAATCATAAATCTGCAAAAATTCGGGGACAAAACTCATTACGACTAGCGACGTTCGTCTTTCAACACTGAGCTAAATAGTCTGTGTGTGAAGGTAGCCTGGGAAGAATTGTGTGTGGAGTACTGATGCTAAAAAGCCAGGGAAACACGTCAGTAAACTTGTCGCCGTAATATTTCTGAAATATAGTTGAAAACGGCGTTTCTTGTGGCCCTTCTTGTAAACATTTTTGTTTTTGTTAATTGATTAATTAAATATAATGCCAAGAATATATACTATGCTAGGTTATACAATTATGTAACTTGGTTACAGTGTACGACATCTCTCGCAACTAGTGCAAGAAAAGGAATACTGCTTAATCGGTATGCGAGATCATAACCCCTTAATTTACGACTAAACTAACCTAGACTGCCGACCCCCGAAACAACCCCTAACCCCACGCCGAAAAGGAAAATGAACAGATAAACAACAAAAGAGAGGGAAATAATGTTGAATCATTAGGATTCGAACCACAGATAGCTGCATAGCGAAGCCAATACGTGGATATTCAAGTATACCGGAACATATCATTGTAATAAACAATACCCTACTACCGTATTTCAATTTATGATTGATCTGAGAAAACCAACAAATTTATTTCAAAGTATGTCTACATTGTTAGTTGGAAAGGCCAAGTAGTAGTAGTAGTAGTAGAAGTAGTTGTAAAAGAATAATTAATATTGTTAGTTATGGTGATTGTTTTCATTATCCTCATCTTCACAATCCTCCTCTTTTTTGTCATCATCCTCCTCCTCGTCATTTTTATTATATGTTTTATCATCATCGTCACCATTGGTATATTTATTGTTATCATCGTCATTATGTATTTCAGAACAATACTGGATAGATACACATCGATTTAACGAAACCTTCTGGCATACTTCAGACGGACGAGAGCAACCGATGGACGCTGGTATGTGGTTTGACTCTCGTCAAGCGAGCCACACACAGGATAACTGTTCGCTACTAGAACTTCGTTTTAATCAGAATAAGTGTGAGTTAAATGACCGAAAATGTTTCGCCCGTTACCCTTATGTATGTGAACTTGAACAAGTTTAGTCTCATCACGACGAAGTAACGAATAGAGACTAAGGCGTTGTTCTCTACCGGAGGCGTCGACAAACATTTACATTTTTACGTTTCGTTCAAATTTAAAGTTTTCAAAGTCTTTAATATGATTTGAGTAATTATTGTATACTTTGACATTGCCCCTTCTGTTTTCCATTTGAAAAAAGGATTCAGTATCTGTTGATAAATAAACAGTGAGGTTTCAAAACACCCTTCCAACCTTTGATGAAGTAAAAGACAAGCCTTCAATGTTTACATAATAGATTTACATCTATACCACACGATGAAAAACTCGCCAAACATACAAAAAACATATTTATAGAGTTAAGAGTAATTTCTGACGTTATAAATGTGACGTTTAGATCAATGACATAGCTATACATGTGTCGATTCGCTGTACATATTTACATACATGTACGCTATACATACCTTTAGAGGATTATGACTGTCGCTTACAATTTAGATTTATCTGACTTAAACGTTACCATCATACTCAAGAGGGATTTAATGACTGACCGCCATGATGAATAAGCATTGTATTGTTTTAATGGTAGCTATTCTGAGTATTGAAGCTTACTCCCATGTGTGGGGGTTTTCAACGGAAAATAGAAAAGTGTGTTTTAGGCCTACGGAATTACAGTGAGGTCAAAATGGGCATTTAAATGTTAATACAAAACAAGAATATCCTTGCGATAATAGCATGAAAATATATTACTTTCGGAATGTAATCCGCTATTGGAAAAAATCGTTACACATCTTTTGTATCATGTTGACCAGGATATCCTTTTGAGTCGAAAGAAAATGGCGTAGCCGTACATTTGTATTTTCCACGATCGAACCACTCATCAGAAACAACGAGAACAATTGCGTTAAAAGTGGTAAATGAGAATTTAACAAAATAATTAGAAATTAAAGAGAAAATTCTAAATGATCTTAGTAATAAAACTCATAAAAATGACAAATTTAAATAAACAATATCAAAATATACAATAAAAAGGTTATTCGATGGTTATGAAAAATAATAATGTTCGGTCTCGTTTCTTCTGCAGAATCCAGTCAAAGGAATTCATCCAAGACAACCTTTTCCCATACATATGCAATGAGCTTTTCATTATTTATTTTGATATTGTCTATCTAAAAATTTCCATTTTTTATGTTCTAACTCGTAAACGAATTTATGGCCCTGCAATTGCTCTCGATTTGATTTAGTTAAAACAATAATTTTGTTCTATACATTTTCGAGATAGCAAGCTGATATCGTTTTTCACTTTTTTCAAAGTTTTTGAATATTATTCACAAAATCAACATTGTTTTTCACATTGTTTGCGACTCCGTTTATAAAACTTTACTGACATTTATAAGTGGAGAAAATATGTAGCTCTGTCCGCATACTCAATTGCACTAATGGACCTTTTACGCAGGCGTTCTTTTAGGGATGCTAGTCGTGTGTCGATGTTCTTGTATTTCCTTCTCTTGGTCGGTCTTTTACCTCATGTAGCATACTGAACTACCTTGATACAACTTCCTGGATTGTTCTAAGGATTGAAAAGATAAGAATGCTGAACAGCTTTCTTCAACATTCTATGCATGTTTGTCACCCTCAACCCAGTACTCATTTACATAGTATGTGAACGTTTCAACGGCTGCTGGAAGGTCATTGAGTGCTTCGAACCACACACCTTCAACTGTGTTGATTGGTACAAGCGGTAACACTGCTGCTCGTCTGACTAGGTGGTGAATGGCTTAATTAGTTCTGTATTCGTTTGTCAAACAAGTAGATTGTACCTTACTCTAGATACACTGTGGAAGAAGCAAGCCTTCACGTCCGTCAGGAATCCGCTTTGGTCGAGTGGTTAGCGTCGGGGATTTCGAAACCGGGTGTCCCGGGTTCGATCCCCAGTCGCGGCACTACGGTCATGGTGGAGTGCCCTTGGGCAAGGCACATTTTCTAGCCTAGTACTGGTTTGTTTACCCAGGGATCATGAATAATTAAAGTTAATTGCGCGCTAAATGACCTTAGCTGTCGATGCGCCATAAAACAATATACATTCACTTCACGTCCGTCGTCTGGAAGACTCGTCTAGCAACTTTTCTTGACTGTCCTGGCGTTGCATAGGTCCTCCAGAACTTTCTGCGTGGCGAACACGAGCATTTTGCTTCCTTCACCCACGTCTATAAGCAGAAACTGCTCACCAGCTGATTTCTCTGCCCACTTCCCTTCCAGTCGTATATCCTGTCTTTTCTCTCTGAAGCAAGTCAGTCGTGAGGCAAACGCTACAAACCTGAGCGTCAAGGAGGGCAGCCATTACTACCATTGTTTAAAGTATTTGGTATGACCCAACCGGGGATCGAACCCGAGACCTTTCGCACCCGATGCGGACGCTCTACCACTACACCACCGAGGCAGTCATAAATAATTAACATATATTGCTTAAAAGTTTGCCGAGATTTAGAGATTTATTACTGATCTATATTTGTGTAAACGCGCTTGTTTCCACATTGAGGAAAGTTTATCTCTTCTAAATGATATATTAAAAAAAAAAAATACAAAGTGCCTTAGTGGTGTTGACAACTCATATGCAAGTAAAGTGTAACCTGTGTAAAAAGACCACCTCTGGGAAGACAACAGTATGGCATTGTTTCACATGTGGTCTTTACTTACTTGGTCAGTTATGCTGAAAATGAGTAATTTTGAAACTAAATGTGTGGTTGCTAAAGACAGGGAATTCCTATTCCAATGTGGTCGTAATCACTGGATTGACTGTACTTAAAAGAGTGTGGACAAGAATAAACATTAAAAGTGATTTCTGAGAATCTTAATTATAACAATATGATCATTTTAGAATGAGAAATGTCTAGCCACGAAGTAACGCATACACATTTTGATAAACAGTTTGAATGGTGGCTTTGTTAAAGCGTTTAAAATTTAAAGGTGTGTTCAGTGACATTTACTGAACCTAGGAATTGATAAGGACATATTATAGTGTGCATGACAATCTTACTTCATATGAACTCCTTGATATTTTATTTTATAGCACTGATATGAACGTTGCAATATCATAGACATTTCAGTTATGCTCGACGTTACAAAATTTAATTACTTAACGTCATATTACCTTTTTACACATGAACAGCAAACACTGTTAAAACACTTTTGATTTAACAGGAATTCAAAGAAAAATTGATATTAGACAGGAGAACATACGATGACATATAAATAGTCGGCGTCTAGTAATGCTGTAACTTGTAAATAAATCAGGGAAAATACACGAGCATCGCACATATTTTCGGTGAGAAATAATTCAATAGGTTAACCTTTAACATTAAAAATGTCGGCAGTTGTATGTTAAATTATTGGAAATAATTATTTTGCCAATGGAAATTCAGTTTAACGGTCGATACACACATGAACATAGAACAAACTGTAATGCGTTTGAGTGATGAATTTTTCTGACCATTGATGATTATTTCCCTTACTAGTCCGGTTACCTGTCCCTTGTCAGAATATATGGAAATGTATAAAACAGTATTATATGGAAACAATGGAACATAAAAATAAATGTTGAATAAATAAATTAATTAATGCATTAATGAATAAGTGAGCCACATCATGCACAAAGACCGACTTTTGTACTTGCGAAAACAGCGAAATTGCAGTCTGACTTGAATCTTTCATGTACGCCATATTGTCAAATAGGTATTTAGGACATGGTTATGAAACAACCAGACTATTTTCAATATGCAAGATATGGCAAATTGTCAATTATTGATAATTGGTTTTCATTATAAACAGTGTAAAGGGTCCACGAAGAGCTGTGTTGACTTGGAGGTTACTATTCGACAGTGATCAGTATCACAGCATCGACCTAACGCTTTCTCACATATACTAACATTTCAGCAGACGACTTTGAAAACATAGTGACAAAAACCTGAAAAAAAATCAATAAAGTTGTTAACATTGTGGCCAACGGAGAAATTGCTCATCATGAGCAATTTCACCTTTGGCCACAATGTTTTTAAAACTCGTCTGCTGCTATTGCGTCAAAATGCGTCTGCAGGTGGAAACAGTTAATATTATTTGACCCTTGCATGCTTCTTGTTTGTATTTGAGGAATAATGTCCAATATATATATGAGATAAGACGTCACTGTGGCTCCATGGACAATTTATTCTTCTTTTCTGACGAGGTTTTACATTTTACAAAGAGACTATGCTTGCGGATTGCCTCGCATCTTCCTAAACTGAGTTCAAAAGGGTCAACTAAAATACCTTACCGGGTAACTTGTTATTGCTTTTATTTTTCTCAAAGAATTGCACAATTAACAATATATTCCAGCTATATAAAATGTATAAAAACACAGAAAATAAATCTTAAATCAATATCCTTGCTTCTAAAAGCTTAAAGGTTTATCAAAAATAAAGGTAAAAGTGCTTTAAAGTCGCAAATTAAGTGAAGTGTCCATAAACCCGCTACAAAAAAAATAACTCATGGAAATATTAAAAAAAACAAAAACATTTTGAGACAAAGGGAAACTTTGTCAGGTAGGAAAACATTCTATCCCTACATCTGTAATACTTGAAACTTTGAGCTGGTGTCAAAACAAAAACAGGAGAACCCAAGAGAGATTCATGCACCATCAAGTAATAACGTTTATTAAATATGAATTGCAATGTTCTGCCCATTATTCCTTGTTGACATGTAGGGCAGCAACACCTGCTTTCCACTCATGTCTGTTATGGGCCTTCTTTGTAACTTATACCCAAGTACGGTTGGTTTTCCCTCGGGAGCGGGAGGTCGCGTGTTCGATCCCCGGCCGGGTCATACAAAATACTTAAACAATGCAAGTAATGGCTGTCCTACATGGCGCTCAGGATTACGTGGTTAAACATTCCGGCCAACTGGCTGGATTCAGGATAAAAGACCAGTAGTTCTGGTAACTTAGCCAGGATACGCCGTAAAATAATTGAGATATTGTTGAAAACGGCGTAAAACATAAATTAAATGGTTGGTTTTTTTGACTTTCCTTCTACCTACGGATGTCCAATGCAGGTGTAATTGTAACTGCAGACATTTTCACTCCGTTTATAGGTACATGAAAGAACTGGAATTACCATGCCGGTAACCGATTGTAAACTGTGATACGTATTGTATCTGTAAGACGGAAACGAAGAAACATATCATGTTGCGTTAATTTGCAAAACAATTCTTACTAAATCTAGTTCCGCAATGCGCTGTAAATGAGTATACGGGATGCACAGCTGAGATATTGAGTGTACGTTATACTTTGTGTCTAAATGAGTTTCATCTATTGAATGTTGAAATAGATTTAGTGAACTTTGATGTTTTGTACTGGTTTAGATAATGTGCAAAATCGACACGTGGTCTCCATTGTAAAATTGGTATTTCTAGCATTTGTCAAAAGACATCATAATCGGGATAGCATTGAAGTTGAGCTAATGTTATTGCATTTCTGTTCATGTACGTAATTGCAGAGTACATGTATAGTAGGTGAGTGACATTGATAGATAGATAAACTATTGACTGTCACATTCAAAACACGTGGAAAAGATGGTAAATAATGTTTTAAAACTTAGGGAAAACAAGTTAGTGTGAACAACAAAACGCACATATGGGTAAATTCTCTTGTCTCGCATCTGCGAACACTTTAAACTTTGCGACCTTAGACCTTAAGTTGTGTTAAACTGATGTTAAAATACACAAACGTCGCGATGAAGTAGTTGACTGTTTGGCTGTGTACGACCGACCCTTAACCCTTTCCCACATACAGCAAATTTGCAGCAAATGGACTATGCAAAAATACAAAAAATCACTAAAATGTAGGTTTAGTCACTGAAAAATGTTGAAAACATTATGGCAAAAGGTGAATTTGTTCGTTTTGAGCAATTTCTCCTCTTGTCAGAATGTTTTCAATAGTCGTCTGCTGCAGAGGCGTCAGAAAGCGTCTATATGTGGGAAAGGATAATAGTCACATGATTCCATACCATGACAAATATCAATTCAAATTAATTAACGAATCAAATAGCAAAATACTGTCATAAAGATTCATTTAAAATCTCATTAATTTAATACAAGAGTAGGAAAGTGTCATTAAACCCTGCACATAGAATACACATTCAGATGTATGGTTTCCACAATCAAAATACCCCGAAAGATGAATGAAGTTGGACAGAAGAAGACGACGAAGAAGACAAATAAGAAGAAAAACTTCACATAGCGATGCGTGTTCTGGTTTTCTCGCACCATTACTCGACACGACACTATTAAAAGTCAAATGCCCTTTTACGGAAGACTGATAACGCTTGTCATAATGACTTCTGTCAGTAAACGGAAATAATCAATTTTGAACAAAAAATCTCACCAGAGCGTTCACTGTTCGCCTGCATTTAGAATAGCTGCATATGAGCTGAATAACAAGAAAACTAGCATTGTGGACTCTGCGTAAAGTATTGATCCGCGGATTGACTAGGCTGATACATTACGCAGAGTCCATCAAATTGGTTTTCTCGTGAAACGGCTCTTATATAGCTTCTGACGACAATCTAGAATTGTTGCCCAGATAGCACCACTAAGATAGCTCAACGAGATTTGATATTTGTGCAGTTTGCGATGGAAATCTAGATTGTATCTCCAATGGGACGGCACCTCTCAGATATCACCTTATTCAAGATCTGATATAAATACTCAATTTCTGATGACAAGATAAAATTGTTGCCCCAATGGTATACTCCCGCATCCCTTTATGCGAGGCCTAAACAGGATATGATATGGATGCAGTTTCTGAAAACTATATAGAAGTGTAGCTCTAAAAAAATCACTATAGTGGTAGCCCTCCCAACATATTCATTCATTCCAGACCTTAACGGTATATGATACTGATGAAGTTTCTAACGACGATATATAATTAAAGAAAACCATTAGTATCGCTCAGAAAACCTTATATGTGATGACAAAATGGTATTTGATATGGAATTATCATTTTCGAATCAGTCAGTTATCAACGTTTTTTTTTTATTTATCAACTCTTTCCCGCGTGCACTAAATCTGTAGAAAACTATTTTGAAAACATTGAAGCAAACACAGAAAATAATAACAATTTAAAATAAAGTTGAAAACTATGTTATTACAGAAGAAAATTGTCTGTTTGAGCAATTTCTTCGTTTTGCAACAATCATTTCAAACGTGTTCTGCTGCAGACTTTTCAAAATACGTCTGCAAAAGGAAAATGGGATATGCTAAATTGTTTAATATGGTAGTACCGGCAAGTTTACTTTTAGAATTGACAATGCTCGTTGTAAGCAGTTTACCCATTTTGTCACCATGTGTTAAACAGTCTTCTGCTGATGATGCGTCAACACATGTCTGTTCGTTGGAACTGGTTATATGAGGTTGGAAAAGGACAAATATTTTTTGCCGAATCTTAAAAAACCGGTGCTGTATTTAGCGAAGGGATGAAAAGAGGTTAATAATTTATATGTCGTTCGTTATTTGACACTTCAAAGGCATTAACATGATAGAGATAAAACATATCATATTAGTAAACATGCAACGCATCAATGTCACTAGAAATCCATACTGCAGCTATGCATAACAATTACATTATAGTACATGTAGTTGAAAAACAGTTATCAACTGAGGGGCATATTGGAACATCAGAGGTGGCGTCAAGTGAAAATGTATCATAACTTGCATTTTTTTGTCAACGAAGTGACTTCATTGTTTATATTATTCGTTGATGACATAGTATTATTCACAACTGACCCCATGAGCCTACAGTCGCAAATGTATAGTATATATCAATATTCTGAAAAACGGGATCTGAAGGTCAATGTAAATAAATGATGAAGAAATTGACGTGGTAGAATCTTTTACATATCTAGGTATGAAATTCTCATATACTGGCAATATGTCGTCTGCAGTTAAAGCACTGAATGACCAAACGCTAAAAGCATATCACAGTCTGTTAAAATTATTTGACAGAATTAGTTTAAAACAAAGTTGACATTATATGAAACTATGGTCTTACCAATTATGTTATATGATAGTGAAGTTTGGGACGTTTATAACTTCAAAAGTATTGATAAATTGCATCTAAGATTTTGTAAATATATTCTTGGCGACACCAAACAATGCAGTCCTATGAGAGCTTGGTCGTTTTCCCCTATCTGTTTTATGTCGAGAAAGGTCACTTAAATGTTGGTGTAAGATAATGTCAAAAACTGATTCTCCTATTTATTTTATGTATAAAGATCTATGCGACAACGTCAGAAATAATTGTTGGACATCACGGATTAAGACTATCATAGATCACCTAGAATATAGTCAATTAACCTTAATGCCAACTCAAACACTTTTCACAATATGAAACAGACACTACGAGATCAGTTCCTACAATAATGGAATACTAACATGAATTCGTTACCTAAACTAGATTATTTTTGTAAATTTAAGGAAAGTTTTGAATTAGAATTGTTTTTAAAAGTTATAACTGATGATAACTTGAGAATACACATGAGTCGTTTGCTCTTAAGTTCCCATCGTTTAGAAATTGAGCAGGGTAGATTTAATAATATTAACAGAGAAAACTGAATATGCAAAATATGTAACCAAAATGTAGTGGAAACAGAATTTCATTTTCTTTTAATATGTACAGAATATAAATCACTTAGATCTAAATATTTAGCAAATGTAACATGTCCCTCAATGCAAAAGTTCATAGCAATAATATCTCAAACAAACAAAAGAAACTCTACAATCTTGCTAAATATATCAAGGAAGCTATGCCAATTAGAAAAAATACCCCCCTTAATGATATTGCTGTTTATTAATGTATAATAACATTAATGTATTATGTCTGTCTTTGCCATATAATTATTTTGTAAATGGCCAAAGGCAAAAATATTGCTAATTGCCAATAAATATGAATGAATTGAAATATAATTGAAGCCTTTCATTATTTATGATCAATCTCCATTCTAACGTTGGTTGACCATACACATAGCCAACACTTATTGATCATAAACAGTAATGGAAATGAGTAATCTTGCCAATCATTAGTCTTAGTATGTATACAGTGCTTTCATTAAGGAATCATTATAAGATTTGTGAATTCCACATACACTTTTCAAGATGTTTGTCAGATTATTTGAATTTTATTATTTATCAATAAAATAAAAAAACAGACAGTTTAGGATTTGCATGCAATAGCACGTCATTCTTCCTTTTCCCTATTAAAGTAAACATTGGACACATTTGCAGCAATCTACTTTTAAAACAATGAGAAAAGGGTTTAATCGCTGAAGACATAAACATATAAACATTTTAAATCACCTATAATTAATTATTTGTAAGTTAGTGTAAAGAACGGCTCTCTGCACAGGAGATTGATCTTCGCAGTCTGTATTCGCTATTCACGTGATCAACTATTTCAGCTTAGAAACAGTTCATATTTTAGATATACATGGATAAACATTATTAAATGCATTCATCACAAATCAACACATCTCTTTGAACATGAAAATAACTTCCAGTAAGTTAAAAATGCTATTAAAAGGGGTATTCGACGTGATTTTTAACTCGATATTGACACATAACAGTCTGCTGCAAGTTTAATAGGGACTGGTTTGTCTTCGTAAATCAAACAAACAAAAAACATAAATGCGAGTCAAAATAAAAAACTTAAAACATCGGAATATTTTTTTGATTTTAGATATGTCATAACTTAGTGTTTTTAAACAAACGCAATTGTTATATCTTCATAACATTTGAATTTGTTTTTTTTCTAATAATAACTCGTCCTCCCATGCCATTTTCGAAAACCTATTACAAATATAAGTCGCGGGGTTCTGCCCGGCGACTAATAAAATGAAGCAAACGATTTGAAAACATCGATACAAAAACTTAAATATATTATAACGTTGAATAGAGTTATAAACGATGTCATACTGTTACGAGCCACCCGTCTGGCTTGTATGTTGGTAGGGTTGATAGGGTTAAGCCATTCGATGGAACGAAATAAAACGAGAGGCAAAGATCGACGTTTCAGTTTTCCTATAATTCTGGTAATAACGTTGAAAAGCGGAGAACAAAGGGGAGTAACTGTACATGTATCATTCCAATGCCGAACTGTAGTTACTTCCCTTTTATTAGACCCTTTCATATATTAAGACAATATTAACAACTGCGCGACCGTGGCATACCATAATACGAATGATGCTTAGTACTTTTAACAATCAGCTCGGACGTATGCACTAAAATGTATGTGTAGACTATTTGGTTGACAAAGAATCTCTAAAGCTCAGAGAGAATAAAATGGATTGAATGCTATAATTACTATTCTAAGGAAGGCATTTGTAATGTAGTGGACGTGGATCTATCTAACCTGGACTCGTATTCGAATGACAGTGTCTTGTGACCAAAGTTCCAGTCCTTTTATAGCCCCACAGCGACTGTGACCGGTAACCGGTCACAAAGTTCGGGAGCCTTGTCACAACGGCTCATCGGTCACAAATGTGACCCAAAAATGTCCAAATCGGTCACAAGTGAGCAATATTCTGTCCTCATAGAAATGGGAAAGGTTCAGAAACGATGTCATCTGCACATTTGAAATGTGGTGTCTGTCAAATGCAACAACGACTAAAGGCTGCACAAATATAATATTCCACGGACAGTCGCAACAACGGACAGTACCCTTAACGAGAACACGATTAATAAATACAATTACACAAATAAAACAAATAAAACAACTCACACAATAGCGTACCGATGACTGGCAAATAGAAAAGGGAGAACAGAATGGAAAAGGCACTAGCTACCAAACGGATATCACCACATTTTCCCACACTGTTTGGTATGACACATAGATAATACCAAATCACCAAAATATACTTATTGTACTGTACCATTTAAGCTTCCAGAATTAAGATGATCACCATCAACCAATGGGGTGAAAGTTCTCATCACTCGTCCTGAGTGATGGCTACTGTTTCCGCAATGCTTTACCATGCAAATAATATTGATTCGACTTGGTGCAATTTAGCCGCCGGCCCAGGCGGGACGTATCAATACGAGATGAAATTTGTTATTTTTAGAACTTTTTGCAAAAATCATTTCAAACGTTTTTGTTCCAGAATTTATAAAATACGTCTGCGAATGTGGAATGGGATAGGCTAAACACATGATTCGACATTGACTTTACTTTTAGAATTGTCAATGCTCGTTGTAAACTGTAAATAAGTAATTATGTGTTGCCTCCACATATGGGGAGTACTATACGTCGTATACAGCATACACGAAACGTAGACTATTATACAACAATGACAAAACATGAAACAAAAACATAGTATTTCATATCATAACATATATACATATTTTCAATGGTAGTATAAATTGATGATTGGGTGAGTCGGTGGATAACATAATGTAAGCTAATGCTGTGATTTGTGTTTTTATCGTGGTGTGCAATTGTAATTGCTAGTATGTATATGTATATGTATATGTATATGTTATGTACATGCGTAAATGCACACGTAATTATGTATATGCATGCATATAACACATACCAACGTTTAGCTGTGCATCCTTGTCGAAACGAAAGTCAAGGAAAGACGGTGAAATATGTATGTAATGAATCCCTACTTAACAAACCTTTTCGAGAAAAGATTCAACAATGGGTATGATAGCTTTCAATCGTTTAGAAATGCTTGATTGCGTATATGGAAACATAAACAAAGACTTATGTATATATAAACAAATGAAAAAAGTATGCAAATATACGATTGATACGGGAATGTGTCTATATCAAACTACCATGTTCATATAAACAAACACATATACGTACACCAGTTAAATACACAGTTTCATTTGCTATTTCAATTTCAAAACAGATTTTATTTAATTATTTCAGTATCTAAAACGGGTTCTGTGGTATCATTACGATAAAGACATAAACACCATATTTCAACTGATTTTTATATAGTGTACTGAAATGCCATAAGTTACATGGTACAAAGTCACTGTGAATGAATTTTAAGCTATGTAAAGCATGATTGCTTTCTATAGTGCTGTATATATAATTGTCTATAAATTGTGTCAAAGACCGATTGATAATTCTTCCATGGGGTGCTGTTTGGAAAAGACGAATTAGACAGGTACTCTAATAAAACTCCTGTTAAACCGTATTTACCCATAGTGTGTATAAATGTCGGGCATGAACGCGAATGCTTTACTCGGCTTTTGCATGAACGAATACAGTCGAAAGTTAAACATGGATTTAATGCGTTTAGATGAGTCTAATCTACAAAACTGTCCCAGTGTTATTAGTTTTCTTTTGTCTATAAGACATTCCAGTGACATCATACCTTAGCAGCTAACTGTTGTGCGCGGCATCCTTTGCATGTGATGTATACATTGCGTATGTGCCCGTTCAAGGGTTTGAATTTGTGTGTCAGTTAGACCATTCCACAACTCACTTCCGTAAAGAGCCTTAGACAAAAAAAAAAAAAAGATTCGTAAATACGCGTTATGGAAGGTGCATACAATCACGACTAATACCAGAGTAATTTAAAGCGAAGTTCCTTTCCTTAGTTTAGAGAAAATTCTTGAACAGAATCATCAAGTGACATATAGTTTTCATTAAGAGCGCCCAAATGGCGAAATATGTCACTCTCAACAATGTTACTGCTTCCAAGGCGCCATTCACGTTTTGTCGTTTTGTAGTCTGATAAACTCTCGTTATATACAATTACTTCACAGTTCGAAGAATTGTAAGTCTAAACATTCTGTAAAGAATTATAATGGTAATCGTCAATAAGTTGATGTAAGCCATTTGGTGTGTGTATGACATTAACATCATGTCGTCTGCCTAAGTAGGGAAATAATCTTGTGTTGCATTTAGCTTCAAACAGTTTTCATTGATGTCAATCATTAATATAAAGTAAGTACACACTGTTGCTCTCAGTATTTGGCCCTGTCTTGCGCCCTTCTTGATCGGGAACCAGTCCGACTTTAAACCGTTCGATCGCACGCAGTAAACTCTGAATAACTTTAATTGATTGTATTCCAATACCGTTTTGAAATAGTTTCATTAAAAGTAAGTTATAGTTTACATGATCAAATGCTTGTTTGATATCTAATTAGCATGTATACAATTTTATACTCTTCTCAAATGCACTATAAATTGTATTTTGATTTCATGATCAATTGATCTAACATAATTTGTTCATACAGTTTTAATATTGTTGAACAGAGAGATATACCTCAGCATGAGTTTGGATCACATCTCTTTTTATTACCTCTCTTGTGAAGTGTAGTGATTAGTCAAAAATGCCGGACAGTATTCAAAATTACCCCTAGCGTTAAAAAAATTTGTCAAGACATGTATTAAACAATTTCCACCATACATAAGGTTTTCGTAAACAACTTCATCATTTCAACAGGCTTTGTTCTGTTTACAAATTTAGAATGCGGTTTTACTATTCTCTACTTCAATGTATACATTACAACACAATGTATTGACACGGTCACTTTCTTCGTTTAATGTATTAATTACATTTTTAGCACGTTTTGTGATATCATTATTATTTCTCGTCATCTCGTTTCGGATGGGATTTTAAATTCTGATTACTTATTCATACATGTATCATTTACTGGAATGCGAGTTATATTGCATATTTAGTCCTGCAATCAGAAATATTTTCTTTTTATTGGAAAAGTTGTGTTTGTTTGTTTTTTGTAATTGCTTCATTGTCTTGTGTTTGTATTTTATTAAGCTCTCTGTAAAATAGAGGAAAAAATAGATATAAATATTAGCGGTTTTTTTTGTCGGAAAAACAAATAAAACATTTAAAATTAAAATGTTATCTTTTTAAATTAAATTTAATTATTAATCATAAGCGGTTCTTTTCGTCGGATAAATATAGAATAAATATATGATAGCATGTTTGGGCAAACAAATGAATAGAGAAAAAAAAAGAGTCTAATATTTAAATTACTCTAATATAATTGAATGTTTGTGCACACAGAAAAGAACGCATATGCAATTTAATTGAACAAGGAAAGGATAGCATGTTTGGAAAATAGTGTAAACTTGGAAAAGAAAAAACAACCACACTGTATTCTCACATTTCCCTTACCACTCTTCACCCAATCCGCATTAAGGGTAAATAGCATTTTCAGAATATGGGACAATCGGGTAGACACCATCAAAATGATCATATTATTATTAAGACCCAGGGAAAATAGTGTGTGTACGTCTTTACAAATTCAGTTTAAGAACTTTGTCTATTAGACTCAATGTAATTTTCATGGATGAAAAAGACTAGTTTGTACAATAAACAGAACAGTCAATTACTCGACCCTTTTAATGTTCATGCACAATTCACAGGATTTGATTAGCTTAAATAAAGAATTCACTCATGCATAGCATGCTGACTTCACCGGTATTTAAATCATGTCATGATATTCTATTCAGTTTACGTGTTTTGCTTTCTCAAACATCTTAGTTATTCAAGAGAACCAATAATATGTGAAAAGAATTAATTAGTAAAAGAATAACGTGTTTATGACTCGTTATCGTGTAACTGTGTAACCAGTCGACCATTATTTGACAAATTGTCAACACTGAATGAATACACTAATACCATTCAGTTGCACTCAGTTGAGGCAATTTTGACATTTATATTATCCTATAAATTGAGGTTAGGTTTAATGATAGATTAAACATGTAAAAAACATGCTTTATTCTTTTCTTGCGATTTCAAGGTTGTATCAGAATCACGGACATTCGTTCTTACTAAAGAAAAACACATACTATTTCAAAGTTATCACGAATGGCGGTGCCACGCCATAGCAAACAAAAGAGACGTCGTTTGCTAATACTGCTGGCGTATGTAACCTCCGTTGGTGACGTCGCACGGCAGTATAGCTGTCATATGAATACAATTTCAATCTCAATGTTCCATTTCGACAAACAGGAAACATTTCTGATAAAACCAGGTCAGGTTGACCGAGGGAAACATCGCTAGACAAGACTGTTACATAACCCATTAGCGTCAACGTTTCAAAACTGCAATAAATACGGCGATTCAGCTTGATATCAGTACGAAAACTGTATTGAACCAGCTGCGAGCAGATCTATAATTATTACATGAAAGGTTTTGAAAAGGAATATTTTCAACACATTTTTGGCTTTAAATTTCAATAGATCCTTTCGTGTTGTTCAAATATGAGTATAATGAACATGAAGGCAGGGAAAACAATTTCCCACTATTATTAGCCTTTTCTGTGATATGATGCTTTAATGGAAACCAGGAGTGATAAAGATATACGCGATACATGAATAGAAAAATTTCATAAGAATAAGAAATAAGAATTTTCATGAGAAAAACCAACTTTAATAAGCATTATAAAATCCGGTGTCAAAATAAGCTCGATCGAGAATTACGAAAAAAAAAAAAGATCGGCAATTTCCGTAAAATATACCGGAAGTGATGAAGTAAAGGTATATGCCTTTCAGTCATTTACATTATATATCGAGAAACCTCGTTATTTGTTAAAATTAAAGAATTAAAATCACCAATAAAATGCATAACCAATATTGTGGAAACTAATTGCCTGCAAACAACTGCATACATCATTCGACCCGCTGTACTTGAAACTATCTGCATAATACATTGGTGAATCTTTATTAACTAAGTTTTGATGTATACACCAGCCTAGGAATATTCACTAACCGACCTAGTCTACCTAATATTGAGTCCAGTGGTCCGAAAGATATCATCAGTCTACGATCAAATAATTTCACAAAAATAAAGACATGAGAACTAGAACTTTGCAGAGGACTAGAAAAAAAGATGTAAACATGTCTTTCTTTCACGATATTTCTCTTACCTCTCAATAAAACGTATGTTGTTGGTACTCAAAAGAATCATTTCACCAAGACGATTCTTTTGAGTACCAACAACATAGATTTTTGAGGTTAAATTAGGATTTGAAAACATGAAAACATACTCTTACTTAGAGGTCTGTAGAAGAAACAAAAGTCGCCGACTGTACTTCATTTAATGGTAATGTAGCGTGACTGTAAGAAGTTATGTCCACATGTCAGCCTGCAAACGACACAAAAAGACCTCCACGAGATATCTTATACGTTGACTTGTGCGAGTTAACAGGTCCTTTATTTTCTTTGCTAAGTGTTGTGAAAAAATGCTCACGTTAAAGAAGGGAGGTTTACACAATTTAATTTAGCATTTTAAAACTTCAACTTGCCACACTATTCTCACCATATGTCTCTGATTGACTAGCCAATATCATACTCAAACCTTTTACCAAACTTGCAATTTCTAGATGGTTAATATAGTACTTACTTGTTTTCATCAATATTCATCTCTCCATACTGCTGGCTATTCTGAAAATATGCTATATATCAAATACATATATGTCAAGGCAAAACCTGGATGATCTGTAATACTAAATACAGCATGCAAATTGATTTGTCTACTTGACACATATGCTAGAACAGTCACACTCATGGTAAATCATGACACATACCAGTCCGAGTTTAAAGATTATGTAGAACACAGTGTTAGAATTTGCCCATTTTGAGACAAAAAAGTATTCTTCCCTCCCAGCTGCCAAAACATGCGTCAACATTGATCAGTATAACGGGAAGGCTTAATACCAAAGCTTTTAACATCGCTTTGTGAGAAATGTTTATTTAGGTGTCCGAAGTTCGTAAGCAAAGAGTTGCCCAATCGAATACATTCATCTTGACGAGACTAATCAATCATCGAATTACACTGTCGATGCATGAAGTGAAATTGTGCATATTAAGTAATATTTCAACACTTCTATGTTCATTAACTGCTAGTGTACAGTCACCAGAGACAAATGTGGGAATAATGACGTCATAAATTTATATTGCTCTAAAATTATGCATGACATATGAGCTGTCCCGCGGGAATCCAACAGTGTGGCCTCTGCGTAATGTATCGTCCCAGATCAGCCTACGCAGTCCGCGCAGACTGATCCGGGCTGACACTTTCCGTCTCAGGGGGATAGAGGTATAGATTTAATGATTCCTGAAACAGAAAATCCACAGGAATCGAAAAGAGTCTGTCCGGGTTAGCCTGCGCGGCATGCTTAGGCAGATCCGGTTCGATGCTTTTCTCGCGGGACGGAATGAATGAATGAATGTATATTGTTTTATGGCGCATCGACAGCTAAGGTCATTTAGCGCGCAATTAAATTTAATTATTCATGATCCCTGTGTAAACAAACCAGTACTAGGCTAGAAAATGTGCCTTGCCCAAGGGCACTCCACCATGTCGCGGGACGGCTCACATTATTATTTTACACAGCCCTTTCAATGCAATGCAATTACCCGGACCTATTTTGAAACTTGCGGTGAAATATACATTTTCCCAAACCTTTAGTATTGATACACGTAAGTGTGTAGGATGTGTTAGTTAGGTTTTTGCTTCAAGCTGCGTGTAATACCCGGAGATACAAACAACCGGTACACATTATGGATACATTATGTTTGCAGGGTACACACGTACCACTCTAACATCTCTAAAAAGGATATTATAATCAATTAGTTATCAAACGTATAGTCATCATAAAGACAGTCTAAGAAGGATTGGTTAATTGAAAACACTTATTAGTTCACACATGTACATTCTCCACAGGTAAATATGGTATAATGTGAAATTATATCAAAAGTGTCTCTGTAATACAAATTATGACTTCTGTTTATATGCGTATTTGTTAAGTGGCTCACGAAGATTCAATCAGAACATTTGGGAACCAATCATTTCGTAACCTTTATATTGCAAATGCGGTTACGAAATATAGTTGTTACGAAATGACTGTAATCCTGAAAATTGCACTCTGTTCAGGACAACCAATGGGTTTATATTTTCACTGATAATCTGTTGTAGATCAAAATGCAGTGCAGGGAAATTCAACGGCATGCATACAGACTAACGTTGTCTTGCGTTGCTTCAACGGACACAGTCAACTAGGCAGCATTAAGAAAAACTATTTCGTAACATCAAGCATACACTCCGTCGTCAACTTTTGCAGGCCACAGTTTGCATCTAATCTTCATGAAAGTTTAATAGAACATATATCGCCATCAAAACTGGGTCATGTTAGGTCAAAAACTAGGCCACAAGATTAAATTGAAGGAAGATGTTGTAAACATTCCGGAGGCTGCATTATTTTTGCTTCAGCATAATGTTGAAACCTATTCAGAATAATTGACTGGATGATATATAGGCTCAGTTCGAGTATAAGTCATTTCCAGCCAAATTCATTTTGTTTTAATGATAACACTCTAGAGAACGAATTTTCTTGCTTAACAGTTTGAAACCTTGTCAGAGTGTTTGTGTTAATGAAATCTAGGCCAAGTTCGAATGATATCATGTCGAGTCAGTAACAGGGTCATTAAGCTGAATTGTAGTTGGAAACCTCTAGATGAACTATTAAATCAGTTATATATGATTGAAGGCCATGCACACGATCGTTTAAAACATTCCTACACTCTCGAACAACACCTTTGCAGTGGCGCAGGATTTCTAGTTTTTAGGGGGAATGGCCTGATAAAAACGGGTAAAATGGTCTGTTATGACCAAAAATGTTCATATCCACCAGCTGATATCTCCAAAGACAAAAAGCTATACACATAGGGCATGTGTGTTTTGACGTTCACAGCGTTTCCGATGATTTACACTGAGGTGGCGGGTGTCAAGTTGTAGCAAAGAAAGAGTCTTTGATTATCAAGACTTGATAGAATTATTCAAATCTCCATGCCGTGCGATCGTTTTTAAGGTTTTGAAAACAGTTTCCAGCCCATCGTTGCTCATCATCAATGCGATGTTACATGGAGGTACATCGCCGTCTTTCGTTTATATAATGTATTACAGTATGTTCATCCTGTTCATCATGGTTTTGAGTATCATGCTCAACATCTGAAATGTCCTAATATACCTGATCGTAGACAATTGAGGACTCAACTCCAAATCATTAAACAAAATAATACCATCCTCATTTGAATTTTAAGTTTTGTAACATTTCCTGTTAATACTTTGATTAAGTGATACTGTACATATCGCTACGACTCGAACGAGTTTACTTCAATTTATTCAGGGTTCGATTCATTGTTTCTTGTGCGTTTACTTATATGTTATTTTTAAATTTATGTTGAGTATAACGCATTCATGTTTGGCTTGTTTGATTGTATAGTCTAATAGTCTTGTTATGTTTCAATTTCACAATTTTATTATTTCAGTATTGACAGTTGTTATCGAATTATATTAAGCGTCCATTAATTACCTTAGATGTCGACACTCCTTAAAATCCCATTAATTTAATCATTCAATTCAATTAAATTCATTTGTTAAGTAATAAGTACATGATACTTCTTACAATAACATAATGTAATGGAAAGACAAAAAAGTCTTAAATTAGGCGAGAAGCCTGAAAAAATAAACAAAGTATAAAATACAATACCATATAATACCTCATCTTATCTTTCTATTCTTCGTTTTCGCTCTAAAGAGGCAAACTATATATATTTACTTAAATTCAACAATTCTTTAACATTTTTTTCTGACATTAGTAAGTTTGAAAACTTTTGTAAATTTGGCCAAGTGTAATAGTATGTTTTCAAAAATTTGTTTCGCAGTTCAGAATATGCAGTACAAATTAGAAGGAAGTGATATTCGTTTTCAATCAAATTTCTATGGCAGGCTTTGCACAATCTTTCATTTCTTGATTTATTTTCATATCTACCTTTTTCAATTTCTAGCTCATGAGATGAAACTCTGAATTTACAACGTGCGACTCTTAATTTATGGTCAGCTATACAATCTAGATAGTTTTCAAATATGAAATTATATTTAAACATACAATAAGTAATTAATCTTTGGGAATTATTAACATTTGCATACCAGCTTTGGAAGTATTGATAGTAAATTCTTTGTTTAATGAGCATATAACCGATACTTCCAATGTCTTGATGCATCCAAATTTCATAAAACCCCAATGATTCTAACAAAACCTTAACATGATAAGCCCAGTTTAATCCATTATAATTAATACCACTATTTGAGTCCTTTTTTAACATACAAAATATATTTTTTACTAATTTAGTGTCATCAAGTCGAAGAATTTTTATCCAATATCGAATCATGTTGCACTTTCTGATGACATTTAAAGGGACTCTTCCAAGTTCACCATATAATGCAGTTATATGTGTTGATCGTTTGACGCATAATACCTTTCGACAACATTTTGTATGAATGGCTTCTACTTCTAAACCATATCTCTGATGCATAACTTAAAACTGGTAGAACTAGAGAATCGAACAATTTGCATTTGTCTGAAGGGTTAAACACATATCTACTGAATATCGAAAAACTCACAACGCCTGGATTGACAGCCTGCGTCATTACTGACTGAGATACCGGGACTCAGCTAACTTGTGTACAACATAAACCAATAGTAAGTTGACACTTTCACAGTTTACTTTACTCAACATAGGTTTTGATACTTATACTACCTTTTCACAGTTGCAGATGCATCTTGAAACACAACTCAGATTCAGAACATTAGTTCAAATAAGGATTAAGAACATGACATTTGTCCCTCAAATATATATCTTTGTATTAACTGTGTAAGTATCTGCTGGAAATTAAGTAAGACCAGACAGTTGTGAGTTGTGAGCAAGGACATGTTATTTTATATATATTTTAGTTATCGCATACATCATGTTTGATTATTTCATTAAGTAAATTATTAAGCGCCCAAAATGACCTTAGTTGTCGACGGGCCTTAAAACACCATTCATTCATTCATTCCTTGCTCGTTTACGCATTGGGCACACATGGTTAACTCATGCATACTTACTGAAAGGTGAGGAAGCACCTCAATGTATTCCATGTTTTACACAACTTTCAGTACAGCACATTCTTCTGGAATGTGCTGATTTCGCTACAATACGTGATAGATTTTTCAAGGCTCAAAGTATGCGTCAGCTCTTTGAGTCTGTCAAACCGGAACTTGTATTTGATTTCCTAAGGGAAATCAATATTTTTAATAAGATATGATTATTTCTAAAATCGTGCTTTTGCATATTCATTACTCTTACTGATTCTGTTCCACATTTCCTCAGATATTATTTATCTTTATGTTAAGTAGTACATAGTAATGTTGGGCTTGTTATTTTATATTGGCTTACATTTTATTTTATATCTATTTTAGGTATCGCATACATCATGTTTGATTATTTCACTTTACATTAAGTAAATTAATAAGCGCCCAAAATGACCTTAGTTGTCGACGGGCCTTAAGGTCACAATACACTAAATAAATTCCTTCTTTGTTTCCATGTAAATCGACCAACTTCAGTCATCAATTGTCACACTTTCTAAGCATTTCCCATAGAGAACACCATATATCATTGAAAAGAGTTACCTCTTAGCTTTAAAACAATTCAAAGAAAATGTGGGGTCATGTATTATGCAAGAAAGAACTCACCAGGCGAAAATGGTTACCGTCATTTACGACAAAAAAGGTCCCGGACAAACCGGTGTTTAGCATTCTCTACTTTCACTTTCAGACAAGGTCAAAAAAATAAAATCAATCATTTCCAGTGCATCCTATACACATTCGCAATGCATTTAAACTCATTGTCATATATTCAATACATACTGGTGATGGTATACACTCATTTCTACACAAACAAAGGTTTATTTAGGGACTTCTGTAGTGTATATCAAAGGGTCCGCGGATGTATTTAGCGTAATTTGACCTTAAAACACCATCCATTCATTCATTTGCACTCCCTGATAACATTTTCCCAGATATTTGCAGTTAAATATTTGCTACTAATTTACTATCAATTAGGTGATCGATTTAGGGCCATCTTGGCCCTCTTGTTTAAATTATGGTCCTTTCTCAAATCGTCAACACAAATATTTTGACCCTTTTCTTCAACAGTTTTCGTACAAGAAACTTTAGGTCTCGCACCCAGCTTTTCCATATTACTTTAAGCCTTCTTGTCTTGCTTTTTACCTTTCAAGTTGTTTACATGTTGTCTCTGAGCCTCGAGTTCCGTGCGTAATTTCTCCACCTCCATTTATTTTGTCAGCCTCTCTTCTTCTGCTTTTAGTTGTACCATTTCTTTTTTCATAACCTTAATTTCCTGGTCCTCGAAACTTTCATCACCCATTTCAGCCAACGTGGTTCCCGTGTTTTTCTAATTGAGGTCTCCAACGGGGAAAAAGGAGAAAATCCCTCATGCTCTTTGTACTCGGCCGTTTCTAACACGCTGTTTGTTAAACGGTCTTGTTTAACATCCTCCATTATTAAACCCTCGTGTAACGCCTTGTAGTATATTCTAGCACGGTCTCGTGCGTCGTCCGTCGTCAACATTTGGGCTTGTTAACACTCTACAGGCTACAATTTGCATCCAATCTTCATGAAAGTGTTTCAGAACATTCATCTCCATCAAATCTTGGACAAGTTCGAAACTTGGCCATATGAAGTCAAAAACACATTTTCAACTTGAGCATGTTGCAACTTTATCAGAATGTTTGTCTTAATGATATGTATGTCAAGTTCGAACATGGGTCATGTTGGTCAAAATCTAGGTCACTAGTTCAAATTGAAGGAAAATCTTGTTAACATCCTAGAGGCCGCAATTTTTGCTACAGCAGCTTAACATTTTGTCAGAATGTTTATCTCAATGATATCTAGGCCAAGTTTGAATTGAATATGGGTCATGCTGGGTTAAAAACTAGGTCACTATGCCTAATTGAAGGAAAATCTTTTTAACACTTTGGATACTGCAATTTTAACTTGAGCATGATGACACTTTATCAGAATGTTTGTCTTGGTAATATGTAAGTAAAGTTCGAATATGGTCATGTTGGGTCAAAAAGTAGGTCACTAGGTCAAGTTGAAGGAAAATCTTCCTAACACTCTAGAGGCCGCATTTTTTGCTTCAGCTGTTTGAATTTTGTCAGAATGTTTGTCTTAAAGATATCTAGGTCAAGTTCGAATATTGGTCATATTGGGTCAGAAAACTTGAAGGAAAATCTTGTCAACATTTTGGATGCCGCATTGCTTCAGCAGCTTGAAATTTTGACAGAATGTTTGTCTGAATTGTATCTAGGTTAAGTTCGAATATGGGTCATATTGGTTCAAAAGGTCAATAAAGGAAAATATTGTTTAAACTCTGGAGACCGCATATCGAGTCCATGTTGGAACATAGGTCATATCAGGTAAAAAATATAGATCACTAGGCCAAATGAAGGAAAATCTTGTTAACACTTGAGGTTGTTGCATTCAGAATAATTGTCTTGATGTATTTTGCATTGCAGTACATTGTATAATTAAGGTGAGCGAACTAGGGCCATCATGGCATTCTTGTTACTAAATATGTTATTTCATAAATATTTATTTCCGTTTACATTTGAGGCAAGGTATACATAAGGCAGTGCCTTCAGCGTCAATGGGTTAAATTAGATGTTTAATGGCCGATCGTTCACTTTCTTATGGTTATCCATGCTCGGTCAGATACCACATGACATTTCAGATGGTAAATTTAATCTATTCTAGACGAGTATACCGGTGTGTGTAACTTTGGCGTAGACCGTGTTGGATATTCCAGTACTACGTCCCCTCATTGGGCCACCACCGATGAAACTATCAATGAAACTATCAAAACTGACATGGCCAACCAAAAAGCCAAGCGTAACCTACATGAAGATTCATATTCCGGTGACGTAAGTCATCATTTACTTTCCCTCGATTCATATTAATCGAATCGGCAGATAAAAATTATCACCAAGCTCTCCCCATTCGTAGTTGAGAAACAACTTTCATGTTTTATTGGGACACCCAAAATCAGTAAAAACGGTACTCTTGAAGAAATCTTGAAGAAATTTCTGAAAAACATCAATCTCAAAATCTCTTAAAACACGTCCCTGTAATAAATTATGCTTATCCTTTTCTGAATTCATCAAAAGGTGTCATAAGATGCAGGGAACTTGAAACTTGCCAAACTGATGAAATTATAGAAAATCTAAATTTAAATTGTTCAGAGAAGGTGTTGAGAAACTTTCTAACACTTACATTTTAACATTTAATCAGCTAATTGTGCCAAAAGCAATACAAATTGGTAACCAAATAGCCAAGGTTGATTGCTGTGTATCAATTCCCTTGCGCTGTTATCGTTGCCAAAAGTTTGGACATCATGAGGAAAAATGTATGTGGTAAATGTTATTTTGTTGGTTATGATTGTAACACAATGAGGGTAGATGCATAGAGGTATACATGATCATCAACTCTCTACCTGTACCAATTCGGTCAACTGTGCAAACTGTAGTCTTAATCCTCTACCTGTACCAATTCAGTCAAGTGTGCAAACTGTGGTCTTAATCACGCTACAAGTTTAAAGGAATGTTATTTTTGGCTTACACAAAATTAAATGCTAAATGGATTGTTGCCCAGCAACAAAACATTCAAGCGAGCTTTCAAGAAGACAACAGCTTTGCAAATAAATCAAGACCAACTGTTGTCATGCCTGTTTTCAGACCACCACCACCAGCGCAAGAATGTATGACATGCCAACGCTTTTTGAAAGTTTCATCTCAAAAGTTTCCCTGTATCAGCAGACAATTAAAATCAGTTATTTCAGATGAACAGCCCTTTACTTCAGTCCAATCATCAACATCAAATCCATCTAATTCAGTCCAATCAATATCACAAACAATTAACAAGGAAATCCCAGTAAAGACTGCACCCAATTTATAACGAAGTGACACTTTATCAGAACGAAATGAATCTTTTACCGTTATAAACGTTTCAAAACATACAAGTAAATCATCTGATACCAATAAACCTTCAATTATTACAAATAAGACAAAGGTCGAAATAACTGTCAAACCCGATTCTAAAGGCTTTGATAATAAAGACCTAGACCTACACAAATTAAAGTCCAATTTGATAGACCAAGTTCATCTACACCTAAACTTCATGGTCGGGTAAGAAGGATGACTGAAATCAACATAGTGATTCCTGGCAAACGTTGTTAGATGAAACATTTGTGAACCTGTATTCCAAGGCGATTCGGAATGAATTTCATAATCCAGTGCAACTGTAGTGGATTGAAAGCCATTTTTGAGGAGTTAATTGTCTCTTCTAATAAATGAAAGACACCAGTAGTTGTATGCTTACAAGAAAAAATTATAAAAGATAAAGATAATCTTTCCCTTAAATACCATTCATGTTATCATAAAACATCAGCAATAAATGTTAACAACTCTGTTCCCCATAGCTTGGTATCACCTACTACAACTCTGCAGGCAACTGCAGTAAGAATTTCTTTGAGCAAAAGAATAATCTTATGATTTTAGCTCACCTGGGCTTGCTCAAGGTGAGTTATTGTGATCGCCTTTTGTCCGGCGTCCGTCGTGCGTCGCCCATCGTCTGCCGTGCGTCAACTTCTTCTACACAGTAACCAGTGGGTCAATTGGGATGAAACTTCACAAAAAGCATCCTCTCAATGACCTCACCAGAATTCTGGTTTCCATGGCAACGAAATGAAAAAAGAAAATTCTTCTTCTCCCAAACTGGTTGGCAGATTTTGAAATAATTTTGTAGAAATGTACCTTGGATGACCCTTTATCAGATTCCTTCAAGCCATGTTGATTAATCGAAAAACATGGCCGCCAGGGGAGGGGGGGGGGGGGGGCGCTATTTTGCCTTATATGGCTATAGTAAAAACTTAAAAAATCTTCTCCTCCGAAAGTGTCAGGCCGATATTCTAATAATTTTGTAGAAATCTTCCTTGGATGACCCTCTATCGGATTCCTTCAAGCAATGTTGATTTGTCGAAAAACATGGCCGCCAGGGGTGCCGGGGCTATCTTGCCTTATATGGCTATAGTGAAAACTTAAAAAATCTTCTTCTCCGAAAGTGTCAGGCCGATTTTCAAATAATTTTGTAGAAATGTTCCTTAAGTGACCCACTTTCAGATTCCTTCAAGCCATGTTGATTGGTCGAAAAACATGGCCGCCAGTGGGCAGTGCTATTTTGCATTATATGGCTATAGTGAGAACTTATTAATCTCTTGATCTTTCTATTTGGAGTCCTGATATAATTGTTGATTTTAAATGGATTGAAGACGACCTTCATGGTAGGGATCATTTTCCTATAATTATAAATGAAACTGGGCCTTCTGTCCAGAGGCGTCCGAGACGATGGAAGCTCCATAAAGCGAACTGGAATTAATTCAAGATGCGATATGAACATTCCATTAATCCGGATGCTTTCCTGGAATGTGATGATCCTACGCAACTATTTACTTCGTTAATTTATCAGTCTGCTAAATAGGCAATTCCCCAAAACTTCGTCAAATCCAAGGCAAACCCGCAAACCTCGGTTTGATGAGGATTGAGAAAAGGCTGTAGAAACACACAAATCGGCATTCAGGTAGTTTAACATGAGGCCAACCCAGCAAAATCATGTATACATTAAAATAGCTAGACCAAAAGCTGCACAATTATTCAGCAAGGTAAACGTGCGTCAGACATTAGGTATCTGGATTAAATTTTAGATCATCTGTCAAAAAGACATAAGGAAAATATAAGGAAAAAGCAATTCGCTTGGTGTGAATCATCTGAACACCCCAGACGGTATCACTACCTCAAAGAAGGATAATGCCAACAGTTTCGCAGATTCCTTTGAACAAAAGTAGTCCTCTTCAAACTACTCTCAAAAGTTTCAAAACTTTCAACAACAAAAGGAGAAACGAAAATTAAACCTTAAATCAAAGAATGAAGAGGCCTACAATAATGCCTGCTGGTTCAGATTATATACACTATGATATTATACACTATCAACTAATTAAACATTCACCTTCTCGGTCCTTTTTAGCTCATCTATGCACAAAGTGCAAGGTAAGCTTTTGTGATCGCTCACCGTCCGTCGTCCGTCGTCCGTCCGTTCACATTTTCCTACAAACGACTTCTCCTCCTAAACCAATTAACCAAATTCAAAATAATTTGACAGGAATGTTCCTTTGGGTGGATCTCTTTCAAACTTGTTCAAAGAATTCTATTCCATGCAGAACTTTGGATGCCACGGCAACAAACAAGGGGAAATTAACCAAAACTTAAAAAAAAATATTGTCCAAAAGTACTTGCCTGATTTGAAAATTATTTTGCACAAATGTTCCTTGGGGTACCTTCTACCAAGATTGTTTGAATATTTCCGATACGTTGAAAAACATGGCCGCCAGGGGCGGAGCTTTTTTTCCTTATATGTGCATTGTTAAAACTTTTAAAATCTTCTTGTCCAAAAGTACCGGCCTGATTAGAAAATTATTTTGCACAAATGTTCCTTGGGGCACCCTTTACCAAGAATGTTCAAATATTTCCGATCGGTTGAAAAACATGGCCGCCAGAGGGCGGAGCTTGTTTTCCTTATATGTGCATTGTTAAAACTTTAAAAATATTCTTGTCCAAAAGGACTGGCCCGATTTGAAAAATAGTTTGCACAAATGTTCATTGGGGCACTCTTTGACAAGATTGTTCTTGATCATAGACCCATATAGTGAAAAACCTTTAACAATCTTCTTGTCTAAGAGTAGAGGGCCTAGGCCTTTAATAGTTGGTATGTAGCATCATCTAGTGGACCTCTACCGATTGTTCAAATTCTAGCCCTGGGTCAAAAAATGACCCTCCCCTGGGGTCTATTGTTTTACATAGACTCATATAGAGAAAATTAAAAAAAAGAAATCTGAAAGTAGAGTGCCCCGGCCTTTGATATTTGGTATGTAGCATCATCTAGTGGACTCCTACCAAGATTGTTCAAATAATAGCCCTGGCGTCAAAAATGGCCACACCCGGGTCACTTGTTTTACATATACTCGTATAGGGAAAAACTTTAAAAATCTTGTCTAAAAGTTTAATATTTGAAGTCTAACTTCATCTAGTGGACTTCTACCAAGATTGGTCAAATTATTATAGCCCTGGTGTCAAACATGGCTCCACCCTAGGGATCACTTGTTTTACATAGACTTAGGGTTAACACTTTAAAAGTATTCTTGTCCATGTGCCATGAATGTTCTTTGGGTGCCCCTCTATAAAGACTTTAAATGGAAAAAATGGTGAACGACAGACTTCTTTCATTCCTTGAAATAAAAAAAACGTACTACTTTTATCAGAGAAGCATTCATTAAAAAAGCAGCACGTTGTCTCCGTCTTCTTTGAGTTAAACAGTGCATATGATACTACCTGGAAATATGGTATCATGAATGACCTCGGCATAAGAGTTCGCCTTGCTTATTTGATTTCTGCTTTTTTAAATGAACGTCAGTTCAACATACGTGTTGGTGATACTTTGTCTGATGCACATGAACAGACATTGGGTGTTCCCCAGGGATGCATTCTTTCTGTTACACTTTTGAATGTGAAGAATAATAACATTATTATCAGATTTGTTAACCCTGGAGTTAAATGTTTTTTATATGTTGATGATATCTGTATTTGTTACAGATCTAAAAAATATGCATAGAATTGAAAGCCAATTGCAACAAGTTTTGAATAATTTGCAAAAATGGTCAAACGAAAATGGCTTTAAATTTTCTAAAAGCAAGACGTAATGTATGCACTTATGTCAACTTCGTTAACACCACCTAGATCCTGATTTAACACTTGATGGCACTCGTATTGAGGTTGTGCCTGAATTAAAATTCCGTGAATTTAGACCTTCGCCCTTCAAAATTAACTATGTAGAAGCCAATGAATGATCCTTATATTTACGCCGACAAAAACTAGCCATGCAGTATGTTTTAAAATTCTTGCCCTTCAAGTCCCACTCATAGAGTTGTGTTTAACCCTTTATACAAGGAATTGTTTTTAAAGATGGAATGGATAATATCGCTTTTTAGTATCCGTTACGGACCTGAAGTCGCTAAACTTGATGTCGAGCTTCAGGTTCGTCATTTATTAGCTCGTCTGATTTTTTGAAAAAAAAAAGACGAGCTATGTTCGTCACTTGATCGTCGTCGTCGTCGTCCGCGTCGTCGTCGTCGTCGGCGTTGGTTAAGTTTTGCGTTTAGCTCACTTACAAGAAAACTATCAAACATAGTACTTTGAAACTTGGAAAACTTGTTCATCTAATACCCTTCTTCACATTGTATGCTAAAGATACTGAGTTTGCCCTTATTTTTGGGGTAAAAACCATGATTTTTGTGGTTTTTGGTTGACTTTGAGATTTGATCAAAGCTCCCTCATTTATTGTTAGATTGATTTCAAATTGTGCACACATATTTCATAAATAATATACTTCAACATGTCAAATGGGATTTCGGGTCAAACATTTGGATTTTTTTCTTTTTCATTTCTTGTATTTTTTAACTTTGCGTTTAGCTCAACGTTAACGTTTCTTTTTCTCAATAAGTACTGGTACTAGGGCTTTTCATTATAAAGCCTGCACAGATAGGCTCTTCATTTTTAATCTAAGTATATGGACCTTAATTAAAAAATACTTATTTAAACTTTGAGGGTATTTATACAGCTGGTTCTAAACATGGCAAACGATCTGCTGATGCCGCAGTTCCTGATGCCGATATGATTACATTTCTGCTACTAGATAATTCTTCTTTTTTTCCGCCCAATTAAAGGCAATACTTTTAGGTTTGGACTTCATTAAATAAGAAGGTTATTGGCAATATATAATTTGTTACCGACTCATTGTCTGCTATGCATGCTCTTCAGAATGAGAGGATTAACAATCCTCTTGTTGTAAGCCTCCTGTTTAAGCTATTATGTATTTGTGTCACATCACGTGGTATTTTGCTGGATCCCCAGTCAGATGGGTATTATACACAACCAATTTTCACATTTCTTACAAGGCTATTCATCATTTGACTGTGTCAGACCGAAAAAGAAATCAGCAATAAGAGGTTCAGGTGGCGTAACTGTATTTGTAAAGGATTTTTTGATTAATGAAAATTATGTACACCATATATTATCTGATGCCAAAGACTGTATTGTTTTGTACTTTAATTGTCAAAAGTTTAAAAATATTGATGATTTTATACTCATATTTGTGTATGTTTCACCAGAGTACTCATTTGAAAATAATGGCATAGAATTATTAGGTGACATATTAGCCAGAATAAATGCAACATACCCGGATACTGGTTTATTGTTAGCGGGTGACTTCAATTCTAGAACAAAAATTTATCTAGACTATATACCCGAGGATGATGTCTCATATAGGTATAGATGCAGACTATCCATCATCTAGCTTTACTATGAAAAGAGTATCAAAAGACAAAGACTACAATCGTTTCGGTATGACTTTGATCGAGCTATGTTGTACGTTTGACATACATTTCCTCAATGGCAGATTCCCGGGTGATATCGATGAAATTTTACTTGTTTAGCAAACAATGGAGCAAGCATTGTTGATTACATGATTGCATCATGCTCTTTGTTTGATCATATTTCTGATTTCAGGGTTCTAGATAATGACAATTCTGTCCATTTTCCGATATGTTGTATAATATCATTATATAAAGCCAATGAACCTTCTAATGATAATATAAATGAACATGAGATGTCAGTTTGGAATAAATTTTATGTGGAACATAGATTTTAAGGATGTGTTCATAGAAAAATTTAACAATACATATGTATCCTTTCAAAACAGATGTAATAACCTTCCTGATTCTCGGAGTTCCTCATTCCTGACAGATTTTGTGGATACTTTTAAATATGATGGTAATGTAATGAGATGTAGAACATCAGTTGCGATCTATAAACATCGGAATAACCCATGGTGGAATGGTCAATGTACACTATGTAAAAATGATAAGCTTAAAGCTCTTTACCAATACAGGAGATCCAACTCTAGGCCGATCTCATTCACTACAAAATCAAACGTAACAAGTTTAAGGCGCTATGTAAACAGTGTAAACAAATTTATTGCAAAAATAAGAGAACTGAACTTATTGATTCTAGAAATGACAATAAAAAATACTGGTCAATGCTGAAAAATTGCAATAAGGTTTCATATATCTCTAAAAATCCTATTCCCAATACTGACTGGTACGATCATTTCAATTTACTTTTGAATACTGATGTACTGGATAGTACAAGTAATGGTATCAACATTTCTGTCTTGGACCATATCACTACAAATAACGATAGCTCATCTTTGAACCAGCCAATCACTGACGATGAAATAATTTTTAGCATTAATCATGTACACAGTAACCGAGCACCGGGTCCAGACGGAATCTGTATTGAAATGTACAAATGCACACTTGTATATACACTGCCCTTTCTTAATAAGTTTCCCCCCCAGCTGGGCGGGGGGTTAGAAATAGCCCAGTTGTCGCACTACAGTGTGGTAGAAATCCACCACTGTGCCTGCTCGTTTGCCGTGAGCTGCAACCCATGTCGCCTGATGATGGGATCCTGGTAGTTGAGTAGGTTCGGAGTATGGCAATTTTAAACTCCGATTTTACAATACACTGCTTTGGCCTTGAGTTGGATTAAACGGGAGGTCAGGAAGGCCCGCCCTGATCAATCGGCTGGTCATGTTTAGCCCTGATACCCTTTATTTAGTTACATTTTTTTTTTCGTTATATTAACTTTTACGAAATATGTTCATAAATATTAGTAACCGTTTACATTTGCGACAAGGTGTATCAGAAGGCAATGGCTTCAGGGTCAATCGGTTAAAATAGATGTTTGATTGACGATCGTTCACTTTCTTTTGGTATTCCATGCTTGGTCGGATACCACATTAAATATCAGTTGCTCAATTTAGTCTGTTCTAGACGAGTATGCCGGTGGCGTATACCGAGATGGATATCCCCGGAAAACGTCCCCATGTTGGGCTCCGTGGCAGGTGAAGGACACCACCGATGAAACTATCAAAACTTAACATGGCCAACCAAAGAAACGCCAAGCGTAACCGAACTGATGATTCAGATTCCGGTGATGAAAATCACCGGTTAACTTCTACTTTTTCTCGATTCATAATAATTGAATCGACGGATGAAAATCAATTTATTTCAAAGCTCTCCCCGTTTGTAATTGAGAAGCAAATTTCAAGTTTAATTGGGACACCCAAATCAGTAAAAAGTTTTAAAAAATGGTTCTTTAATTGTAGAAATATCAACCAAACAACAATCTTTAAATCTATTTAAACAAGACGTCTTTTTTAAGGTCCCTGTCAAAATATCTGCTCACTCTTTTCTGAATTCATCAAAGGGTGTCATAAGATGCAGGGAACTTGAAAACTGCAAAATTGATGAAATTATTGAAAATTTAAAAGGTCAATGTGTAACCGATGTCAAACGTATGCAATTTTTCAGAGAAGGTGTTGGGAAACCTTCCAACACTTACATTTTAACTTTTAATGAGCCAATTCTGCCAAAAGAGATTAAAATTGGTTACCAAACAGCCAAGGTTGATTGCTACGTACCCAATCCCTTGCGCTGTTATCGATGCCAAAAGTGATAAATGTAACGGCATTCCAGTATGTGGTAAATGTTCTCTTGTTGGTGCCGATCATCAAATCTCTGCCTGTACCAATTCAATCAAATGTGCAAATTGTGGTCTTAATCACGCTAAAAGTTCAAAGGAATGTTCCTTTTGGCTTACACAGAAAGACATTCTTAGTGTAAAGTATAAGCAGAATGTTAGTTTTGTGGAGGCCAAAAGGATTGTTGCTCAGCAACAAAACACTCGAGCGAGTTTTCAAGGAGACAACAGTTTTGCCAATAAAACAAGACCAACTGTTGCCACTCCTGTTATCAGACCACAGCCAAAAGAATGTACGACATGCCAACTCCTTTTGAAGGTTTTATCTGAAAAATGTCCTGACATCAGTCTGCAATTAAAAGCAATTATGTCAGATGAACAGCCCTCTACTTCTTTACATTCATCGTTGCCATCAACTAAAAAAGCCACCTCTTCCAAACAAAATGAATCTTCTTCAAAACAAAATGAATCATCTTCAAAACAGAATGTTCTTCTTCAAAACAAAATGAATCTAATTTAAAACAAAATATATTTTCTTCAAAACCTTCAAAACAAAATATATCTTCTTCAAAACCTTCAAAACAAAATGAATCTTCTTCAAAACAAAATGAACCTTCTTTAAAACAAAATAAAACTTCTTCAAAAATAAATAAATCTTCAACCGTTAAAGACACTTCAAAACATACAAGTAAATCACCTGATACCAATACAACTTCAATTAGTTCACTTTAACCAAACCAACAAAACAAACCTAGGTCGAAATCAATCTCAAAACCCGATGCTGAAGGCTTTGAGAAACAAAGATCTAGAAAAATCAAAGTTCAATTAGATCATACTAGTAGTGACTCTACAACTAAAATTAAAAACCGTTATGAGAAATTGGATGACATGGAGACACAGGAAACTGAGTCTCCTAGTCCATGGTCGGATCTGAAAGATGACTGGAATCATAATATTGATTCCTGGCAGACTTCGGTAGCTGAAATCAAAATATGTGATTCTGTATTCCAAGGACTTCCGAATGAATTCCATAATCCAGTGGAACTGTCGTGGATTTAAAGCCAATTTTGAGGAATTGTCTCTTCTAGTTAATGAAAAGAAACCAGTAGCTATATGCTTACAAGAAACGTTTTTAAAAGATATGATAGTCTTTCTCTTAAATATCATTCATCAATAGTTGTTAACAACTCTGTTCCCCATAGCTTTGTCTCACTTACTACAACTCTGCAGGCAACTGCGGTAAGAATTTCATTGAGCAAAACAATTACCTTATGCTCTATGTATCTTTCGCCAAGTCAGCCACTTGATACAGACAAGCTCGTTGAACTTGTCAATCAGCTTCTAACACCTTTTATGATAGTTGGTGACTTCAATTCACACAATACGTTGTGGGATGTAGAGACCAATAAAAAAGGCCAACTATTAGAAGATTTTATTTTTAAACATGACCTTTGTATTTTGAATAATAAATCTCACACATATCTGCATCCTGCCACTGGTTCTTACTCATCTCTTGATCTTTCTATTTGTAATCCTGATATATTTGTTGACTTTAAGTGGAAGGTGGAAGACGACCTTCATGGAAGTGATCATTTCCCTATAGTTATCACTGAAACTGGGCCATCTGTCCTGGGGCGTCCGAGACGATGGAAGCTCCACAAAGCGAACTGGAATTTATTTCAGATGCGATGTGAACATTCCATTAATCCGGATGCTTTCTTGGAATGTGATGATCCTACACAACTATTTACTTCTTTAATGTATCAGGCTGCTAAAGAGGCAATTCCCCAAACTTCGACAAATCCAAAGCACCCTCGCAAACCTTGGTTTGATGAGGATTGCAAAAAGGCTAAAGGAACACGCAAATCGGCTCTAAGGCAGTTTAACCTGAGACCAAACCATCAAAATCATGTATACTTTAAAATAGCTAGAGCAAAAGCGCGTAAAACAATTAAGCACAGTAAACGTGCGTCTTGGAGACAGTATGTAGATTAAATTCTAGATCATCTGTCAAAAAGACATGGGACATGATAAGGAAAATAAAAGGAAAGAGCAGTTCGCTTAGTGTGAATCATCTGAGCACCTCAGACGGTATCACCACCTCAAAGAAGGATATTGCCAACACGTTGGCAGATTCCTTTGCACAAAAGTCGTCCTCTTCAAACTATTCTCCAAAGTTTCAAAAATTTCAAAAGCAAAAGGAGAAACGGAAAATTAACTTGAAACCGAAAAATGAAGAGGCCTACAATAAAGCTTTTACGTTAAAAGAATTAAAATCAGCTCTCAAGAAATGCCATGATACCGCTGCGGGTTCAGATGATATACACTATCAACTGATTAAACATTTACCTTTCCGGTCCCTTTCTTGTTTACTTGACGTCTATAATCAGGTTTGGCGAACGGGAAATCTCCCGAGATCTTGGAAAGACGCCATCGTTATTCCAATTCCCAAGCCTGGTAAAGATACAACTAATCCTGGGAATTATCGTCCTATAGCCTTAACTAGCTGTATATGTAAAACCATGGAAAGAATGGTGAATGACAGACCTGTTTGGTTTCTCGAAAAGAACAAACTTATTACTACTTTCCAGTCTGGTTTTCGTAAACATAGAAGCACAGTGGATCATTTGATCAGTTTTGAAACTTTTATCAGAGAAGCATTCATTAAAAAGGAGCACGTTGTCTCCGTCTTCTTTGACTTAGAAAGTGCATATGACACTACCTGCAAATATGGTATTATGAATGACCTCTATGATTTTGGCATAAGAGGTCGCCTTGCTTATTTCATTTCTGCTTTTTTAAATGAACGTCAGTTCAAAGTTCCTGTTGGTGATACTTTGTCTGATCCACATGATCAGGAAATGGGTGTTCCCCAGGGATGCATTCTTTCTGTTACACTTTTTAGTGCGAAGATTAATAACATTATCAAATCTGTTAACCCTGGAGTTGAATGTTTTCTATATGTTGATGATTTCTGTATTTGCTACAGATCAAAACATATGCATACAATTGAAAGACAATTGCAACAAGTTTTGAATAATTTGCAAAAATGGTCAAACGAAAATGGCTTTAAATTCTCTAAAAGCAAGACCAAATGTATGCACTTTTGTCAACTTCGTAAACACGACCTAAATCCAGATTTAACACTAGATGGCACTCGTATTGAAGTTGTGCCTGAATTTAAATTTCTTGGTCTATTGTTTGACCCAAAACTGACTTTTGTTCTTCATATTAAATATCTTAGAAATAAATGCCAGAAAGCATTAAATCTTTTACGCGTTGTATCCCACATGGATTGGGGCGCTGACCATAAAGGCCTCTTGAGACTTTACAGGTCATTAATACGATCTAAATTAGACTACGCATGTATTGTTTATGGCTCAGCACGAAAGTCGTACATTGCAACACTTGATACCATTCACCATCAGGGTTTACGGCTAGCCTTGGGCGCTTTTCGAACCTTGCCCGTCAAAAGTCTCCACGTAGAAGCCAATGAACCATCGTTAAATTTGCGTCGAAAAAAACTAGCTATGCAGTATTTCTTAAAACTTAAGTCTTATCGTTCAAATCCCACTCATAGAGTTGTTTTCAACCCTTTATACCAGGAATTATTTTTAAAGAAGGAACGGGCAATAGCGCCTTTTGGTATCCGTTACGGTCCAGAAGTCGCAAAGCTTGATATTGATCTTGACGGCATCGCGAAGCAAGAGATTTTAGATGCCCCACCTTGGACTCTAAGTAGTCCATCATTCATTTATGATCTTGCGACCGATAAAAAGGCCTGCACAGATCCTATTGTTTTTAAATCCAAGTATATAGAAAAAATTAAGAATACATATTATAACTTTGAGCGTATTTATACGAATGGTTCTAAGGATGGCAAAAGGGCAGCTGCTGCCGCAGTTCCTGATGGCGATGTAATAACATTTCGACTACCAGATAATTCTTCTATTTTTTCCGCCGAGTTAAAGGCAATAGATTTAGCTTTGGACTTTATTAAATCAGAAGGTTATTGGCGGTACATTATATTTACCGACTTATTGTCTGCTATGCAGGCACTTCAGAATGAGAAAATTAAAAATCCTCTTGTTGTTAATCTCCTGTTTAAACTATCATATATATGTGCTACATCCAAATGTAGTATTTTGCTGGATCCCCAGTCATATGGGCATTCGCGGTAATGAACAAGCTGACTTGGCAGCAAACTCTGCTCTTTCACAAGATATCTTGCCATTTAAAATACCTCATTTTGATTTTAAACCTTTAATAAACGTTTTACTACACGATGATTGGCAAGGTGATTGGAATGAGCAAGTGAATAATAAACTCCACTCAATCAAGCCAGTACTTGGTGAGTGGCTGCAAGCTTTACGATCCTTTCGCCGAGAAGAAATTGTTCTTGCTCGTTTACGCATTGGACACACATGGTTAACTCATGCATACTTACTGAAAGGTGAGGAAGCACCTCAATGTATTCCATGTTATACACAACTTTCAGTACAACACATTCTTCTGGAATGTGCTGATTTCGCCCCAATACGTGATAGATTTTTCAAGGCTCAAAGTATGCGTCAGCTCTTTGAGTCTGTCAAACCTGAACTTTTATTTGATTTCCTTAGGGAAATTAATATTTTTAATAAGATATGATTATTTCTTAAATCGTGCTTTTGCACATGCATTTCTTTTACAGATCATGTTCCACATTTCCTTAGATATTATTTATCTTCATGTTAAGTATTACATAGTAATGTTGGGCTTGTTTGCCTATATCTTATTTTACATTGGCTTACATGTTGTTTTATATATATTTTAGGTATCGCATACATCATGTTTGATTATTTCACCATTTACATTAAGTAAATTACTAAGCGCCCAAAATGACCTTAGTTGTCGACGGGCCTTAAAACACCATTCATTCATTCATTCATTCATTCTTAATAAGTTGTTTAATGATATTTTTGAATCAGGTAATTTCCCACAAGTTTGGGGTAATAGTATTATCACACTTGTACATAAGAAAGGAAACGTAACAGATCCTAATAATTATCGAGGTATCTCCTTAATTGATTCTCTGTGTATTTGTACATATTTTATCTAGAAGGTTAACCTTATGGTGTGAAGAGTATAACATTATTGATGAATCGCAAGCTGGGTTTAGATCGGGATATTCAACTACGGATAACAATTTTATTCTAATGTCATTAATACAGAAGTATTTATCAAAAAAGAGACGAAGATTTTACTGTTTAAATATTGATTTTGCAAAAGCATTCGATAGTATTCAACATAGAAAACTGTGGGATGCCTTTGCAAGAAACAATATCAGGGGACTTTTTTTCAATGTTTTTCAATCAATGTACTCACAACTTAAGTCATGTGTAAAAGTTAATGATAAACTTACAAGTTATTTTAGTTGTAAAACGGGTACACGACAAGGATGTATTAGTAGTACGATAATTTTTTCTCTTTTTATCAATGACCTTGTTTTGTTGCTTAAAATCAAATGTGAGCGTGGTGTTTTTGTCTCCGAAGATGTTGAAGAGTTATACGCCCTTATGTTTGCAGACGACGTTGCAACTTTTTCCGATACTGTCATTGCACTACAATGGCAAATCGATATTATCGATAAATTTTGTACATCCACACATATGAATCTTAATCTAGATAAATCTAAAGTCGTTGTCTTCCGTAATGGTGGAATACTTAAAAAGACTGAAAAATGGTACTATAAATGGAAAACAAATGGAGACTGTACCTTTCTATAAATATCTGGGTCTTTATATCACTTCTACATTTTCATGGACAAAAACATTAGAAACATTGTCACAACAAGCGATGAAATCATTATTTTATATATTCCGATTTCAGCGTTTGTATGGAAGACTAGACCCTTTGGATGCTTTCAACATTTTTGATACTACTGTTAAGCCTATTCTATGCTACGGGTCTCAACTTTGGGGTTATAAGTATTCTGACAAAGTTGAAAGAGTTCATATAAAATTTTGTAAACAGTATTGTAATCTAGCAAGAAATACATCGGAACCATTTGCTTTAGGAGAATGTGAAAGTCTACCTCTTTGTACATTTTACATTCCTAATTGTATTAAATACTGGCTAAACGTTACTCGGATGGAAACCCATAGGTACCCGAAGCACTGCTACATGATGTTGAAACGCCTCGATGAGGCAGGTAGAAATACATGGGCAACCTGTATAAAAAATCTCCTGTTCATGCATGGCTTTGGGTATGTATAGATTTCACAAGACATAGGTAACGATTCTCTATTTATTAAGCATTTTAAACAACGGATTCGAGACTGCTACTTACAAAAATGGCATATGCGGGAAAAGGACAACACTACAAACATTTCAAATCATTATTAAACCCAGAGCTATATTTAAATTCATTTTTACCTTTCTCCTTACGCAGGATATATAGTAACTTTAGATGCTCTAACCATTGCCTTATGATAGAGAGAGGTAGACGCCTACCGATTGCAAGAAATGACTGTTTTTGCCCTTTATGTCTTGATAAAAATAAGTGCATTATTGAAGATGAGTTTCACTTCTTTTACGAATGTCCTACATATGACGATTTCAGAGACATTTATTTTAACGTATCCTGGATAAACAACAAGACTCTTGACACATTTTATGCAATATTAAATACAAATATCCAGTCTGAAGTATACAATACTGCAAAATACATTCAGAGCGCATTCAAACTAAGAAGTGAGACTCTTTCAATATCTTAATTATTTTTCCAGCTTCAAATGTCAGTGTTATAATGTATTTCATCACTCCCTGTTGTATATACTTATAAATTATGTTGTATAATTGGCCGGTGGCCTAAATTACGAAAATAAAATATATATAAATATATATATATATAGGAAATGAGAAAGCAGATAAAACCGCTAAGACTGCATTGTCTCAATAAGTTTTACCATTTAAGATTTTCTATACAGATTTTTAAAACCTTTAATCGATACATTTATTCACGATGTTTGGCAATTTCATAAGAAGATCCGCTGATGACCAACGCTAAGTCGACGGGCGTTGGTCATCAGCGGATCTTCTTATGAATTCATTATTTTTATTGAGCATGCCGAAACTTTGTAAAAATAATTACTTGTTGATATCTAGGCCTAGATCGAATATAGGGCTTTTAGTTTGTTATTTGAGAGGGGCATCCATCCAATAGGACGGAGAGGCACAAAATAATGTTGTGGTTTGGAAAAAAAATTGATCTATATATATGCGTGATCGTTAGAGCGTTATACCGTTTAAACGGTATTTCAGGAATATCATGGCGGCCAGTTCACATCACGTATGATTCCTTGCTTTCTTGGACCAGTGCTCCGTTAACATTCTTCTCAAGCAGCAGGCTAAATTTCCACATAGACGATTAAGCCAATTGGCGAAGATGATTTACTCTCGTCACGATGACTTTTAGGCCGAGCCGGGCTTCAAGCCCGATCATCTTCAAATTAATTTATTTTATATCAATCTGGTTGTAACGTGCTCTACATGTTGTTCAATCCAGGGGTTGTGAGTTCGAATCCCGGCTCGGCCAACTTTCTTTCCGACGATTGACAAAAGTCAATGCGACATGCGTCATTCGTCCTATGTGGAAACGCAGCCAGTTGCTTGGGAAGATTGTTGTGTGGAGTACTGGTGTGAGACAACCAGGAAATGCATGATTAGGTGAACTTGCTGCCGTTATATAACTGAGAAATGATTAAAAACGGCGTTAAACCCCAATCAATCAACCAATCTACATGTTGTGATATGTAAAGAACTCCGCGAACCTTTTAGTGTCAATTAAATATTTACAAGACTATTTGAACAATATATTGATTTATACTGAAACGCCAATAGATCTGCATTGATCTTTCAAATAGGATTTATTCGTATCGATAGATCTACTCGTGAAATAATATTTTTTTAAAGTACCTTATCTCAAATTCCCACAATTTCACATCAGGGTTTATAGAAAGTTTCCGTGCAATGTTACGTTAGCAATTATACGTTATGTTATGATACAAACAGCCTTTGAACGAACCTGAAAAAAATTAAAAAAAAAGCTGTCTGTGTGCATTTTCAGAATTCGGTGGATTTTGATATTTTTACTGATGATACATGATGACAGACTAGTACATGTATGTCCTTATTTAGTTTTATTTAGCTCAATACGTAGGGACGTCATTAGTCTCTGTCGATTTGTGATTTGCATATTCCAATTGGAGGCATTCAAATAAATGAAGGCAGTTATATTATCAATAAGTTAACTATTTTAATCAGAATTACTTGGGCATTTGTACTCAAAAACATGACATCCTCGACGACATTTCACAAAACATCTACTTATAAATATTCTATGAACAGACTATGCGTCTGGCACAATATGGATCAAACGGATTCGTAATTTCAAAGTTAAGATTACGATAAAGATAACACATAATTCCCAGCAATACGGTAGCTAATTGAAATAGGTTCCCAATAGAGTCGAGCATTTCGCCAATCAAGAGAATCATAGTTCAACAGAAACATGAATGCCATCTGTAAGTGTTTGCAAGCTTGTATTTATTATACGTAGCTAATATTTAAACTAATGTATTCAGAATTTGATAAGCATGTTCGATAAGTTAATATTTTATTATTATAAATGTAGATAATGAATGTAATTTTGGCCACGAATTGCGAAAAGCGACCATCGGAGGTTTTGGCATGAATTGTATTTACGATCGCATTAATTGATTAATTTGTTGGGACATAATCGTTCTTGGAAGTGTTTTAGATGGCGAACACGAAAGATCCTGTCAACATCACACCTTTATTGGTGTACGGCCCCGAGATTAGGGGTGCAGACAACTATGGAGAATAAGAGCAAGCACAATAGTTTGCATGTAAGCGCTTTATGTGCGCTAAGCAGAAAGCATAACATTTTGCCATTTCAGGAGATTGTGCTCGTCACCCTATGTATATAACATCACACCTTTATTGGTGTACGGCCCCGAGATTAGGGGTGCAGACAACTATGGAGAATAAGAGCAAGCACAATAGTTTGCATGTAAGCGCTTTATGTGCGCTAAGCAGAAAGCATAACATTTTGCCATTTCATGTGAATTGTTGTATAAACTATTGGTTAAAAGTAATGAGGATGCCACAATCACAATTTGTATACAAGCATAAGATTAATCTTACAGAGAAACGGTTTTGGGATAGTATGGCCAAATCAAATGGTCGTATCTGAACCTTTATTCATAAAATTGTTTGTAAACAGTCTAAAAGATTGGAACGCATCAATAAATTAGAACACTTAATAAGTTAGTTATCACATGTCTGCTTGTACATTATAACAAATAAAATATTTTGTATTGTATTGTATTGTATTGAAAATCATACATTCCTAGTAAATATTACACCATACCTAGTATGCAAAAGTTGAATATTAAATTGTCATCTCAAAATGAAAAACTAATTAAATGCACATCTTCTTATTTATTCCATGATTTCAAACGAAGAAATATTTTTATTAAACAAATTGAAAGTGGTTAGATTTATTGTTTATCGGATGTATGTGAATGTATATATATATATATATGTATGTGTGTGTGTGTGTGTGTGAATATATGGTTTTGTGTTCTCATTTATTTCTGTTTTAAATGATTAAATATATGTATGGATTTGTGTACGTGTATATTTTTATAAATATATGTATATGTATGTATATGTGTATATATATGTGATTGTATGACTAATCTGACACATACCTGTGTGTGATATCATTTTCAACGCCAATACTTCTCAGTGTTACGTTTGTTGGTATACATACCTAAATATTTGTGACAAGCGTGCTGTACGCAGCCTGATGTTGTATCATATGTTGTAGATGTTCTTATGGGTCGATGGCTTTAAATCAATAAAATACTTGTCATTGTCATTATTTGTCCTTTAATCTGATCATGGAATGGATTGTGCGCGATTTTCCAATTTTCGAACATAATCTTAACATTGTAAACTGTTTTGTGAATAAAACGTCTTAGAACATATAAGTGTGTTTGATAACAACTTTATGAATTGAGACCGTAGGTCCTGTTTATTCCATTATTAATGTCGGTGCGATTTGGAAATGTCAATGAATGAGTTTATGGCTTGAGGTATGTTACTAAGTTTGCAGTTTGGTTCAGTGAGCTGAGTATTTCAGAATATATTTCAATATAGTACAACTAGGTCAACGTTTACAAACATTAACGTTCACCTAATCGCATTTAAATGAATCAATATATATACGTGTATATTAAAATGTTGTTTACATCATATCGATTGTCCCACATTTTTGGGATAAAAGTCGATGTAGTGCAATCGGGAAAAAGTACAGATACGGTGTCGGCCAATCCCTGCCCGGAGCAAAGATATCCCTACAGCTCGGTTCATTATAAAGTCCACTATGAAGGTATTGTTTATGAAACAGTTTGTAAAGAATTATATCTACTTTTCGCTGTGTTTTTCTTCAGAAATAACTAACTCAGGAATATTTGTTTCAGTAATCATATTCCATGTTTCTGTTTGGTCCTCTTTTCTTTACCCCCTGCCGGTGGGGGTTAGAATACGCCGGCTGTCCGTCCTACAAGGGGTAGAAGTCCCCTAATGGACCCGCCTGTTTGCCGTGGGTGGATACTCGTAAGCAGGAAACGAGGATCCTGGCAGATGAGGGAAGCGCAGGGATCTCCGGCTTTCCAACACACTGCTTTGGCCTCTGCTTCGGTGTAAACGGGAGCCTAGATGGGCCCGGTCTAGTGCAAACGGCTGGTCATTTATTAGATTTAGGCACACTTTTTCTTTTCTTACAAATACATGTATGTTAACTGTAATGGTGTTAAAATGTCATAAATATCTGTGCATGTATCTACGTATAAGTTTTGTTCTTTTTCACTTGAAAATATTCCATCCGATCGTTCCTTTCATTTCATATACACCAACTTTTTATTATATGTGTCATATATTTAATTTGCATAAAGTTTACAAGTTATTGTGCCTCGTCTATTATAGGCTAATGGGCTAATTGGGTAACGCGGATGTTTTGGTCGGGGCACTGACTTGCATGGCGAATCCCCGATCTGGGGGACACATCCATGTTCTTCCTTGTCGCACTAACCTATTCGCGGTATCTAAGTATACCATCTGTGTACCCCTGACACGAGGAGCTGGTTTTCCGCTCCATATATCGTGTTCCATTGTTGGACTCCGTGGCGGGTGGGGGCCACGGTTGACGAAATAAAAAACTAAAACATGGATCCTCAAAACAAAAAACGCACACGCACGCAAATGGACTCGGACTCCGATATCGACAGACCGAAAGGCAACACATCAAACTCTTCATTTCCACGCTTTCTACTGATTTAATCAAATTTACCTGAATAGCCTATTACTTCACTTTCACCTTTTGTCATTGAAAAATGCTTAGTTTCAATTGCAGGCTCACCAAAGTCTGTTAAAAAACTGAAATCTGGTGCCCTTCTCATTGAAGTTGAGAAGAAGGCACACGCAGACAATCTACTAAAATTAAAGACTTTTTTCAATATACCTGCCAAATGCTCTGCACACAATACACTTAATACATCAAAAGGACTTATAAGATGCCCAGATCTTGAAGGGGTTTCGGAGGAGGAAATTACTGCTGAACTGGCCGACCAACTGGTCGTCCATGTCAGGAGAATGACTTCCTACAGGGACAACATCAAGAGACCAACAAACACATTAGTATTAACATTTAACACAGCTATTTTGCCAAGATCTCTCAAAGTTGGATACTTGAATGTCCCTGTTGACATGTTCATCCCTAACCCTTTACAATGTTACACCTGTTATAAGTATGGCCACCATGAATCTAAATGTCAAAAACCTACAGAAGAAAAGCTTTGCCGTCGTTGCACTGTATTATGTTCAGAACATGATGCAGATGTGAATGACTGTAAAAATACACTTAAATGTTCAAACTGTGGTGGTGAGCATAATTCTACCTCCCGCTCCTGCCTTGTGTGGAAACGGGAAAAGGAGATTGTTACCGTCAAGTGCAAAGACGGTCTTTCTTTTCCTGAGGCGAAGAGAGCTGTTGAAACCCGATTTAATTTGACCGTTTCATATGCTAATGTCACCAAAAACAACTCTTCTAAGCCCGTGGAAAGAAAAGATGCTATCACCCAGACTGATGTAGCTGTTCAAACCGAACCCATTAAAGTTATTGAGGCGAATACAGTTGTTGAACCTCTTAAAGTTATTGAACAAATTAAAGTTGTCACTGAAAATAAAAAGTCTAACCCCAAAACATCAACTTCTAGCTCAAAACAAACTCAAAAGAGTCCGAGACCAAATAAAAACAAAAGTTCAAGTAAAGTGGTTGCGTCGGATCGTATTCCCAAGGGATCCAATGACCAAATAAAAAACCATAACCGCTACCAGTGTCTTGGTGAAGACATGGAAGCAGAAGATACTATTGCAGATAATAATAAGCAAGGTAAAATTATAAGATTACCTTTACAAAATGATTAAATCCATACTTCCTAGTCTGTGTTCTGTCTTACTCATATATACAACGATGATGAGTAACACTATTTTACAATGGAATTGTCGAGGTTTAAATTCTAATTTTGAAGAATTAACCTTACTTATCAATGAATATAAACCAGTAGCACTTTGCTTACAGGAAACTTTCCTGGAAGATTCTGACAAATTTACACTAAAGTATCACTCCTGTTATCACACAGCCTCTCGGGCTGGTGACCGTTTGTGTGGTGGGGTTGCTGTAGTTGTTAACAACTCAGTCCCTCATAAGCTAATAAATCTTGATACAACATTGCAGGCAACTGCTGTTAGAATGTCTATTAACAAAGCAGTGACTTTGTGTTCATTTTATCTCCCACCAAGTATGCAACTAGATATAGATAAACTAAACAACCTTATCTCTCAACTCCCGAAACCCTTCATTTGAATGGGGGATTTCAATTGCCACAATACATTGTGGGGATGTAACGATACCAATATAAAGGGTCGAAGTTAGAAGAATTTCTTTTTAAACAAGATCTTTGTCATTTAAATGAAAAATCATATACATACTTGCACCCTGCTACTGGTTCTTACTCATCTCTTGATCTTGCTGTTTGCAGCCTTAATATATTTGTTGATTTCTCATGGAAGGTCTCAGACGACCTTCATGGAAGTGATCATTTCCCTTTAATTATTACTGAAACTGGACGCTCTGTCCAGGAGCGTCCGCGTCGATGGAGGCTTCACAAAGCGAACTGGAATTTATTCCAGATGCGATGTGACGAATCCATTACTCCGAATGATTTTTTGGATTGTGATAATCCTACACAACTTTTTACTTCATTAATTTATCAGGCAGCTGAAGAAGCAATACCACGAACTTCGACAACGCCAAAGCGCCCTCACAAACCTGGTTTGATGAGGATTGCAAAAAGGCTATAGGTACACGCAAATCGACTCTCAGACAATTTGACCTGAGGCCAACCCATGAAAACCATGAAATTTTTTAAATAGCTCGAGCAAAAGCTCGCAAAACTATTAAACAAAGTAAACGTGCGTCTTGGCGACGGTATGTATCTAGGTTAAATTATAGATCATCCGTCAAAAAGACAAGGGATATGATAAGAAAAAATCTCCCGGGTTCTTGGAAAGAGGCCATCGTTATTCCAATTCCCAAACCTGGTAAAGATACAACTAATCCTGGTAGTTATCGCCCCATAGCATTAACCAGCTGCATATGTAAAACCATGGAAAGAATGGTCAACGACAGACTTGTTTGGTTTCTTGAAGAGAACAAACTTATCACAACTGTCCAGTCTGGTTTTCGTAAACATAGAAGCACAATGGATCATTTGATCCGTTTTGAAACTTTTATCCGTGAAGCTTTTATAAAAAAGGAGCATGTAGTCTCCGTCTTCTTTGACTTAGAAAGTGCATATGACACGCCTTGGAAGTATGGAATTATGAATGACCTCTTTGCTTTCGCCATAAGAGGTCGCCTTGCTTATTTTATTTCTGCATTTTTAACTCTTTTAACATTCTTTTTCTGAACCACACGAACAGGAAATGGGTTTTCCCCAAGGATGTATTCTTTCTGTTACACTTTTTAGTGTTAAAATTAATAACATTATTAAATCTGTTAACCCCGGAGTTGAATGCTTTTTATATGTTGATGATTTCTGTATTTGTTACAGATCAAAAAATATGCATACAATTGAAAGACAATTGCAGCAAGTTTTGAATAATTTACAAAAATGGTCAAACGAAAATGGCTTTTAATTTTCTAAAAGCAAGACCAAATGTATGCACTGTTGTCAACTTCGTAAACACCACCTAAATCCAGAGTTAACACTAAATGGCGCTCGTATTGAAGTTGTGCCTGAATTTAAATTCCTTGGTCTATTGTTTGACCCAAAACTGACATTTATTCCTCATATTAAATATCTTAGAAATAAATGCCAGAAAGCATTATAGAATCTTTTCCGCGTTGTATCCCATATGGATTGGGGAGCTGACCGTAAAGTCCTGTTGAGACTTTACAGGTCATTAATACGATCTAAATTAGACTACGCATGTACTGTTTATGGCTCGGCACGAAAATCATACATTGCAACACTTGACTCCATTCACCATCAGGGTTTACGGCTAGCTCTGGGCGCTTTTCGAACTTCGCCCGTCAAAAGTCTCTATGTGGAAGCCAATGAACCACCCTTACATTTACGCCGACAAAAACTAGCTATGCAGTATTTTTTAAAACTTAAGTCTAACCCTTCAAATCCTACTCATACAGTTGTTTTTAAACCTTTATACAAGGAATTATTTTTAAAGAACGAACGGGTAATACCGCCTTTTGGCTTGATGTTGATATTGAGGACATCGCGAGGCAGGAGATTTCAGATTCTCCACCTTGGACTCTAAATAGTCCATCCTTCATTTATGATCTTGCGACCGATAAAAAGGCCTGCACAGATCCTATTGTTTTTAAATCCAAGTATATTGAAATTAAAAATACATATTATAACTTTGAGCGTATTTATACAGATGGTTCTAAGGATGGAAAAAAGGCTGCTGCCGCTGCAGTTCATGATGACGATGTGATAACATTTCGGTTGCCAAATAATGCTCCTATATTTTCTGCCGAGTTAAAGGCAATTCATTTGGCTTTGGACCATATTGAATCCGACGGTTATTGGCTATATATATTATTTTCACTGACTCATTGTCTGCTATGCAGGCACTTCAGAATGACAACATAGAGAACCCTATTATTGTTAACCTCCTTTCTAAGTTATCGCGTATTTGTGCAACAGCACAAGTAGTATTTTGCTGGATCCCCAGTCATATGGGCATTCACGGTAACGAACATGCTGACTTGGCAGCAAAGTCTGCTCTTTCACAAGATATTTTACCTTTTAAAATACCTTATTCCGATTTTAAACCTTTAATAAATGTTTTACTTTACGATAAGTGGCAAAGTGATTGGAATGAGCAAATAAATAATAAACTGCACTCAATCAAGTCGTACTTGGTGAGTGGCTGCCAGCTTTTAGATCCTGTCGCCGAGAAGAAATTGTCCTTGCTCGTTAACGCATTGGTCACACATGGTTAACCCATGCATACTTACTGAAAGGTGAGGAAGCACCTCAATGTATTCCATGTTTTACACAACTTTCAGTACAGCACATTCTTCTGGAATGTGCTGATTTCCCTCCAATACGTGATAGATTTTTCAAGGCTCAAAGTATGCGTCAGCTCTTTGAGTCTGTCAAACCTGAACTTTTATTTGATTTCCTTAGGGAAATTAATATTTTTAATAAGATATGATTATTTCTTAAATCGTGCTTTTGCACATACATTACTTTTACAGATCCTGTTCCACATGTTTTCAAATATTGTTTATCTTTATGTTAAGTATTACATAGTAGTGTTTGGCTTGTTTGCCTAAATTCTGTTTTACATTGGCTTACATGTCATTTTATATTAATGTTAAGTATCCCAAACATCATGTTTGATTGTTTTGTCTAATAAACTGGTTAGTTATATTTCAATTTTAATTATTTAATCATTTACATTAAGTAAATTATTAAGCGCCCAAAATGACCTTAGTTGTCGACGGGCCTTAAAACACCATTCATGCATTCATTCCTCTTTTCTTTAACATAGGAATAAAGAATTTAGTATTTGGACGTTTACTATCAATGGTTCATATTCAAATAATATATTTATATTTTTCGAACATGTGAATAACATTCTGAATGATCCTTTTTATACGTAAGAAAATTGATTTGTTTAACGGGGTTTTACGCCGTTTGCAACATTGGGTTCAGTTATATCACGGCGACAATCGTTTATTTATGATCCCTGGTTAAACAGACCAGTACTAGGTAAAGAAATGTGCCTTGCCCAAGAGCATTCCACTATGACCACAGCGCCGCGACGGAGGATAAAACCCGGGATGCCCGGATCCATATACCCGATGCTATCCACTCGGCCACGGCGGATTCCAACACTCAATGTAGTCAAGATAAGATATCAAGCTGATCTTGGTTTAATCATTCATTCATTCTAAGCTCAACCATCCACTTATTCACCTACTCTTCCTATTCAATTATCCATCCATCCATCAATCCCAACCTATCAATCCATTCATTCATCTGCAGTGTGATTTCTCGTAATCTCGTTTCGGACAGGAGTTCAAATTCTGCTTTACTTATTCATACATGTATAATGTCTGGAAAGGAGGGTTATATTATATAGTTAGTCCTGCAATCAGATTTTGTTTCTTTTTATTGGAATGGTTTTGCTTGGTTTTCAGTGTTTCTGACTGTGTGTATATGTTGTATATAATTGTAATTGCCATTTTCATTGTCTTGCGTTTGTTTTTTGATATGTGTTGTACATACTCACCGTTTGATGTTGTTTACATATTTACCAAGCTCTCTGTAAAATAGAGGGAAGAAAGATACATACATATGAGCGGATAAACATACAAAAAAAAAAATATATATATATGTTTTTTTTAATTTAATTTAATTAATAATTATAAGCGTTTTTTTTTTTTGTCGGGAAAACAGAATACATATATGATAGCATGTTTGTGCAAACAAGTTAATGTAGAAAAAAACAGAGTCAAATAATTAAATTACTTTGTGCAAACTTGTTATCGTGTAACTTTGTAACCAGTCGACCTGTGTTTGCCAAAATGTCAACACTGTAAGAGTACACTACTACCATTCATTGCACTCAGTTGGTGTAATTTTAACGGTTTGTTCCCGAAACGCCTACTCGATTTAAGCTCTACCTGGTCAAACTTGGGGATTAGGGGGCCTTTTAAAGGGCAGTTATAAGTGATAGATGTATGTGGACTTAATTGATTATCATTATAATAAAATAATTGAACATGGTCAGATGTTTTTCTTTTATAAGCAAACAATATTATTGTGTATGTATAACACTTCAATCTGAATTTAAACACTTAAAAATGTATACAGTAGAAAAAAAAGGTATTGGTGGTTTCGGGTCCCTCAGTTCCAAAATGATTCCACATAGTTATATCTTCCTCTACCCAGTGTTCTGTAACATAATCGGTGAATTGTTTAGTCAGTTGGGTTATATTGGCATCATCTCTGTCTTCTGGGGCCTGGAATCTTCAATACCATCAAGAGGAACCAAAGGAAGAATTGCCGCACGTCTTACAAATAACTTTACATCTTGATTGTCTTTATATGGAATCTGAAGACCTGTCGCCTGTGCTCTCCGCCAAATACATTGGAAGAAACATCCTTTGGTGATGATTCCTGGAAACGTCTCGTTGACGGCATTGTGGGCGGCTGTCTCAAAGTCAAGTAGGGCACTGGTTGGGGTAAATCTGAAAACATGCTGCTATCCTCTATTCTGTACCTTCTTTTTTCTTTTCTTTTTTTTTCTCTATATACTTCATTCTTTTTCTCTTATTCTCAATTTCTTTCTCATATTGATTTAATAACTACGCATTTTGTTGCCCTCTGATCACGTTGTGAAATATATTACAGAGCTGTCATTTATGTATTATGTACATTGTACATACTCAGCATCGAAATAAAACTATTGTAAGATATTGTAAAATTGAAACCAATGTCTGTCATCTTGTCTTGAATAAGACTGAAGAATCGTTGGTAAACTGCTTGGCTCTTTCCTGATAAGAAGGTGTAGATCACTGGAGTTATTTTGTCTTCATTCTGAATGTGTAGCGTATATATCTGGTGGAAGAGGCTGGGGCATGTGTAAAATGTTCCATCGCAGAAAAATGCGTTTGAATTTGATAGGTTTTGGAGGTTATCAGTAGTGGCGATGGCTATTATGCGGCTGTTCTCGAGGTTGTCGTCGAACAATAGAAACTATTCCAGTAGCTGTTTCTATCCATCTTCCTTCTACTAGTATGGCTGTCTTTGTCTTTGGTAGTGGAGGTGTCTGTTTTCTACGAGCTCTGTACAGGGTACATTAGGCGGAATTAAATGTCGGCAGTTTTTCAATTATCTCTCTACTGGTGTCATCCCACTCATTATCTCGAAGCTTGTTCAGCTCTTCTGAGAATAAGGATGAAAGGGGTCGCACTTCGTCTACGCAGCACTTAGAGACCTCATTCATTATCTGCCTGGCGACAACATTGGCAAGGTCTGCTGGCGGGTTATTGTTGTGTCTTCCAAAGCCTGTTGGTATGGTGTTGAGCTTGACAAAGAAGCAGATCAACCGGGTTTTATACTTCTCCAGAATACTTCGTCTTCTCCTCTAAGATTTACTCTGTAGATGAATCCATCTAGCGCCAAGTTATGGCCTCCCTTTCTATTTGAGAAATGATTTCCGCATCTTGATCATTGCCCTTAAAACCAGAAGATTCTGACAGTTTGAATTTGATCAATAGCTATTAAATCTTTAGAACAGAATATTTTGTGCGTTTGAATGATAATTTTATTTACAAAATTTACTTTCTAATATTGTAATAAAGGTATTTAACTTTTTCTTTTAATCAATATCAAAAGTTTATAATAAAGAGTTCCAAAAACGTCATCTACAAATTAAATTTATATTTTACCCTTTACAAGGCCCCCTAATTCCCTGATACACTTTAAGTCGAGAAGGCGTTCCGGGAACACACCATGTTAACATATCTATTGTCATATAAATTGAGGTAAGGTATAATGCTAGATTAAGCAGCATGTGAAGATCATGCTTTATTCTTTTTTTTGCGATTTCAAGGTTGTATCTGTCAGTATCTAGGACGTTCGTTCTAACAAAAGGTAAACACATACTATTTCAAAGTTTATCACGAATAGCGATGCCACACCATAGCAAACAAGAGAGACTTCGTGTGCTTATACGGATGGCGTCTGTTACTTCCGTTAGTGACGTCGCACGGCAGTAAAATTATCATAGGAATACTCCATTTCGACAAACAGGAGACATTTCTGACAGGCCTAGGTCAGGTAGACCGAAGGAAATAACGCTAAACAAGACCGTGAAATTACCATTTAGCGTCAACGTTTCAAAACGGCATCAAGTACGGCTATTCAGCTTGGTGTCAGTACGCAAATTGTATTGAACCAGTTGCGAGCCGACAGAGTTCCGATTAGAACTAGGCGACCGTGTGTTGGAAGTTTCCAAAAACGTTAGATACTACAAAATACACCTCAAATGTAGCAGATCTATAATCATTACATGAAAGGTTTTGAAAAGGAATATTTTCAACACATTTTTGGCTTTTAATTTCAATAAAACATCGTGTTGTTCAATATGAGTATAATGAACATGAAGGCAGGGAAAACAATTTCCCACTATTATTAGCCTTTTCTGTGATATGATGCTTTAAAGGAAATCAAGAATGATAAAGATATACGCGATAAATAAGTAGGAAAAGGTCATATAAACAGTAAGTGATAAAATAATTCATTAAAAAAACCACTTTAATAAGCATTATGAATTCCGTTGTCAAAATATGATCACGAATAACGAAAAAAAAAAAAAAGAAGACCGGCAATATATACCGGAAGTGATGAAGTAAAGGTATTTGCATTTCAGTCATTTATAGTATAGATCGTGAACGCCTCGTTATTTGATTCGATAAATTTAAGAGATCATCTTCTGAATATAGAATTTCAATAAAATTACAAAATCACCAATAAAATGCATGACCAATATTGTGGAAAGTTACTGCCCGCATACAACTGCATACATCATTCGACCCACTGCACTTGAAAATATGTGCATAATAAATTGGTGAATCTTCATGAACAAAGCTTTAATTTGTAAACCAGCCTATGAATATTCACTATCCGACTGTGAGTCCAGTGGTCAGAAAGACATAACAAGTCTGCGATCAAATGAATTTCATAAACATAAAGGCAGGAGAGCTAGAACTTTGCAGAGGACAAGACAAAAAGATGTAAACATGTTTTTCTTCCACGATATTTCTCTTAACACTCAATAAAGCCTATGTTGTTGGTACTTAAAAAAATCATCTCAACGAGATGATTATTTTGAGTACCAACAACATAGGTTTTGGAGGTTAAATAATAATTTAAAAACATGAACAAAGTCCCTAACTTAGAGCTTTTAAGAAGAAAAACAAATGTCCCCGGATGTATGTCTCTAAATGATAATGTAGCGAGACTGTAAGAAGTCATCTCCACATGTCAGCCTGCAAGCGACACAAAAAGGCCTCCACGAGATATATTATATGCTGACTTGTGCGAGTTAACAGGTCCTTTATTTTCTTGTGAGAAAATGCTCCCGTTAAAGAAGGGAGGTATACACAATTTAATTTACCATTTAAAAACTTCAACCTGCCACATTATTCTCACCATTTGTTTTTGATTGACAAGCCAATATTATACTCAAACCTTTTAACAAACTTGCAATTTCTAGATTGTTAATATAGCACTTACTTGTTTTCATCAATATTCGTCTCTCCATACTGCTGTTTATACTGCAAGTATGCTATATATCCAGTACACATATGAGCCGTCCCGCGAGAAAACCAATATTGTTGACTCTGCGCAAAGTATCGACCCGGATCAGCCTAAGCATGCCGATCAGGCTAACCCGGACAGACAATGTTCGCCGCCTTTGGATTTTCTGTTTCAGGAATCATTACTCTATCCCCCCGGAATGTGTCGGCCCGGATTAGCCTGCGCGGATTGCGCAGGTTGATTTGGATCGATACATTACGCAGAGGCCATTATGCTCGTTTTCTCACGGAACGGCATATATGCCAAGGCAAACCCTGGATGATCTGTAATACTAAATACAGCATGCATCTTGTTTCGTCTACTTAACACATATGCTAAGACAGATACACTCATGGTAAAGCATGACCAATACCAGTCCATTTTTTAAGATTATGAAGAACTCAGTGTAAGAATTTGCTTAGTTTGAGAAACAAAAGTATTCTTGCTTCACAATGCTTTTAACTTTCGTCAGCTGCAAACACATGCATCAAAATCGATCAGTATAAGGGGAAGGCTTTATATAAAAGCTTTTGAAATTGCGTTGTAAGCAAATGGGTTGCTCAATCGAATACGTTCAACCTGATGCGCCTAAGCACTCAACGAACTACGCTGTCGAGGACTAAGTGAAACTGTACATATTAATAAATATTTCAACGCTTTTAAGTTAACTGCTAGTGTACTGTCACCAGAGACTAAGTGGGAATAATGACGTCAAGAATTTATAATGCTCTACAATCATGCATGACATATAATGATTTGACACAGCCCTTTCAATGCAATGCAATGACGGGAACCTATTTTGAAACCTGCGTTGAAATATACATTTTCTCAAACCTTTAATACTGAAACACATAAGCTGCGTGTAATCACAGGTGCCAGTCTCGTTTAAAATATAAAAAAAGCCTTTGACTAAATATAGGCTAAGTTCACGACGAACCCGAGTTCCGACTAGTGTTACACGGGTTCCTTATGAACGGCAAGAGTTTTAGCCCTAGTGACGTCATATTAACTTCTGACCCCGACTATTTGCAACCCTGCTTCGAACGATAGTTAGAAGAGTTCCAAAATGGCGGAGGGTGGCAATTATTGATGCTGGTGTGTAAATAATCCTAAAATACAAAGCTCTGAGTTCAGTAATCAGTGATGTTTTAATTCGTAAGGCAGATAAATAAGGATTTGTTTAATTGGGCCTTGCAAATAATTGCGATCCGTAATTTAGACAAGAAAACTAGCTTTCTGGTGTCGATAATGAAATAAGTGGATACAACACGGAGGCCTTCATTTTGAATTTTGACTCCAGAGTGGAGATGTGCGTTTACAAGAACCAAGTGTCTGCGCATGCGCCATCGATACACGTGCCACCCAACCCTACCCTCATCATTGACGCCGCGTGGAAGCGCGGCGTCAGTATGGGATAGGTTTTAATTTTGTACCATGGGGTGACGTAATCGAAAAGGGAGAAACCAACAAATATTATTGTAAAGAAAAACAGCCTTTATAATTGAATAAATTGTATTAACTGATTTAAGAAACAACAAGATACAAAATATGTACATCTTTTACAGTTGTTACAACACTTTAGACACATTTAAATTGTTTCTAATAACTGTTCCCCAACTAACTAGGCTAAGCTTTTTTTATGAGTTGATTTACGGAGTTCACTAGGCTACGCTTTTTAAATTGTTTGGTTTCTGCTCTGACGACTCGATTCATCAAAGCTCAGAAAAAAGATTCCGGTGATGTTTCTTCCTATTTATTTAAGTGTGTGAAGTTGGCAGAGCATTAGACATTAGACATTAGACATTCAAAAAAAAAAATTCGAATGCCTAATTAGACATTAGACATTCGATTAGGCATTCGCTAATTTTGATTATCGAATGTCTAATTAGACATAAGACATTCAGAACAATCGCAAATTTTAAATATCGAATGTCTAATTCGACATTAGACATTCGATAAGACATTCGAAAATTACAAGATCTATAGTTAGACATTAGACATTCGATTAGACATTCGCAAATTAAGGGATTTAGGTACCAAATTCGTCGGAGGTCATTGTACATGCAAAAAACGAATGTCTAATTGGTCAGATAGACATAAGACATTCGATTAGACATTCGCGAATTACGATATTTAGGTTCCAAATTCGTCGTAGGTCAACGTACAATCAAGAAACGAATGTCTAATTGGTCAGTTAGACATTAGACATTCGATTAGACATTCACAAATTAAGAGATATATAACCCAAATTCGTCAGAGGTCATTGTACATTCAAAAAACGAATGTCTAATTGGTCAGTTAGACATTAGACATTCGATAAGACATTCGCGAATTACGATATTTAGGTTCCAAATTCGTCGTAGGTCAACGTACAATCAAAAAACGAATGTCTAATTGGTCAGTTAGACATTCGATTAGACATTCGCAAATTAAGAGATTTAGGTACCAAATTCGTCGGAGGTCATTGTATATGCAAAAAACGAATGTCTAATTGGTCAGTTAGACATTAGACATTCGATTAGACATTCGCAAATTACAAGATCTATAACCCAAATTCGTCAAAGGTCATTGTACATTCAAAAACCGAATGTCTAATTGGTCAGTTAGACATTAGAAATTCGATTAGACATTCGCAAATTACAAGATCTATAACCCAAATTCGTCGGAGGTCATTGCGCATTCAAAAAACGAATGTCTAATTGGTCAGTTAGACATTAGACATTCGATTAGACATTCGCAAATTAAGGGATTTAGGTATCAAATTCGTCGGAGGTCATTGTACATGCAAATGAATGTCTAATTGGTCAGTTAGACATTAGACATTCAATTAGACATTCGCAAATTAAGAGATTTAGGTACCAAATTCATCAGAGATCAATGTACATTAAAAAACCGAATGTCTAATTGGTCAGTTAGCCATTAGACATTCGATTATACATTCGCAAATTAAGAGATTTAGGTAGGAAATTCGTCGGAAGTAATAATAATAATAATAATAATAATAATAATAATAATAAAGACTTTATTTATAGAGGCTGCACAGTTGGGCATGCCCAGTCTTCCCTGTGGGCCTCTGTTAAAACATTTACACATTTTTACATATAATATTATAAGGTATCATGCACATATTCATGTAGACAACTGTTGCATTCAGGAAACTAGCACTGTTATGGGAGAGAGTTTAATTGAGTAAAAGATGTCCACCACTATGCCACCAGGAAAGATATGTGGATTTAATTTTCTTTAAATGTTCACAGTTCCTGACATGTAGTGGAATCTGGTTCCATATTTTTGGTTCTGAGTAGGTCAAAGATTTTCTGAAAAATTCTATCCTAGGTTTAGGAATGCTAAGTGTATGCTGGGCGGCAGATCTTAAATTTGTGTTGGTTGATGATGTAAATAGATTAGTCATGTATTCTGGGAATTCTTTTTTAAGGGATTTGTACACAAGTATAGCCTTTTTGTATGTAATTCTATCGTGAAATTTCACCCATTTAAGTTCCTGAAAGAGTTCCTCACTGTGTGTCATATGTCTTGTCTAGGATAGTTCGTGCAGCTCTTTTTTGGAATTTATATATATTGCTTAAAAGTTTGTCACTACAGTTACCCCAAATTGTACAGCAATAATCAATATGAGACAAAATGTAGGCATTGTAAAAGAGTTTCCGCACATGTATATTGAGGAAGCATTTAATTCGAAGCAGAAGGGAAAGTAAAGAATTGCATTTTTTGAGTACTTTTTCGACTTGGATTTTCCAGTTGAGATTATGGTCAACTTGTATGCCTAGTATTTTTTCGACTTCAGAGAAAACAATGCTGTGATTATGAAGAACAAGGTTATTGTTATTATTGAATTCCAGTGGATTTTCTATATTATTAGTAGGTGAAATTATCATAGCTTTTGTTTTTTTTGTGGATTTGGCATCATTGAATTTCTCTGACACCACTCATCTATGGTATTAAGGCTACTTTGAAGAGACTGAATGACTTCATTCACATTAAGTCCAACTGGACTTAAAGTTGTGTCATCTGCAAACAAGTCAGTTGATGAGGCGTGTAATTGCATTGGTAGGTCATTAATATAGAGTATGAAGAGGATATGACCTAGCACTGAGCCTTGTGGTACACCTGATGTAATTGGAAGATATGATGACAGTTTGCCAGCAACTGACACTTCCTGGGATCTTTCTTCAAAATAGGATTTAAACCATTCCAGGACTTTGTTTCTTATGTTGTATTCAAACATTTTGTTAAAAAGGAGTGGATGATTTATTAAATCAAATGCTTTGGTTAAATCAAGAAATACAGTTCCTATTACTTTTTTGTTATTAATTGCGTCAATCCATGTGTCAATTATTGCTGTAAGCGCTGTCTCACAAGAATGATTTGATCTGAATCCAGATTGAGTGTTATGAATGAGAGAATGTTTTTCAAGATATGTCTTTAAGGGATCACTCACATGTCTTTCTAGAATTTTTGATAATACAGGTAATATTGAAATCGGGCGGTAGTTACTGGTGTCAGATTTAGTTCCCTTCTTAAAGAACGGAATAACCTTTGCTTGTTTAAATAATGAAGGGAATTCACAGTTTGATATACTTTGGTTGAAAATGTATGTAATAGGTTTTGATATGACCTTAGCACTTAATTTTAGAAATTTGGGACCTAGGCCGTCAAGTCCTGTGGATTTAGTTGCATCTAGTGTCTGAAGTTGTTTTAGTACAAAATTTTCTTTTATTGGGGGAATATGTAATTGTGTTGGAAATGGCGTGCGATCTTGTACAAATTTTTGTAATTTTAATTTATCAATTGGAGATAGTGCAGAAGACGGAGTATTTGGTGCATCTTTGAATACATTAGTAAAATAAGTATTGAAAATGTCTGCTGTTAACTCAGCATTCTCCACAGGATTTCCAGACTTGTCTGTAATGATGTTTGACTGGTGGGTTTTTGTCTTTCCCGAAATATCTTTTAGGTTTTTCCAAAGATTTTTGGGATTTTGTTTATTTTGGTTCATTGATTTTGTATAGAAAGACTTTTTTGCTTCGGATATCAGAGTTTTTGTTTTGTTGCGCCAGTATTTATATTCACTGTTATTATTTTGTGTTTCTGCCTTATCACGTTGTCTTGATGCACATCCAATGTCTGCATTATACCAGTCTGGGAGGTTATAGTGTTTGACACGCTTTTGTTTGAGAGGTGCATGTGTGTTAAGAACATCTGTAAACATAGAGATAAAACAGTCTAGAGAATCATCAACATCATCATAAATTTCAATAATGGACCACATCTGGTTGTTGAGACAAGTATTAAATTTGTTTTCATCGAAAGATTTAATATTTCTGTAATTTATAATATTGTGAAGAGGTCCTGAAGTATTACTGCAACTCAACTTCCGGATGAAACAGACTGGATATTGGTCACTGAGAGATATTTTTGGTACTTTAACATTTATAATATTACTAGGTGTATTTGTATATAAATGATCTATTATTGTTGAGGTGTGATTGGTGACTCGTGTTGGAATTTGCACAAGTTGTTTTAAATTAAATGCATCTGTAACAGCATTCCAAGATGAATTTGAACATTTTGAGTTTGAAAAGTTGAAGTTGAAATCTCCAACTAATATAATTTCTTTATTTTCAGTGTATACAGTTTCTAGTAATATTTCCATTTCATTTATCCAGTCATTGTTTGCAGATGGAGGTTTATATATAATATATCTATAGGTACTACCTATTTACGAAAAAAACGCAAGATAATTATAAACAAAAATTAAAGAGCATACTTTGGCCATAAAAAAGGATTTATAAGTAATTGACTAGACAATAATAATGTTAATGTCATGTTTCGTGCATTATCAAAAAATATTTGGAATTCGTATTGCTGTCGTCTATTATTACGAACAGAAAATAATAAAGTAAAGACTTTCAGAACATCAAGGAATACATTTATAATGAACGAGGTTAAAACATGATGGCCAAGATGATCCTAAATCGATCACCTGCATTATGGTAAAGAAGCAAAAAGATCAGCTCTTTGCTGATGCCACCTGGCAACTGCCTTTTTCAACCAGTCAATATGACTGGAACAAATGATGTAAGGGGTCACATTTCTGCTTAACCCTTTCCCTATTAGAGACGGTTTCTGAGGCCTTTGCAACAGACGATTTAGGGAAAGATTGTCGCTAAAAGAACAATTGCTCCTTATGAGAAAGTTATCCTTTTGCCACAATGTTTGATAAATAGCTCATGTATAGGAATTTGGGGTATTTCATGTTGATACCACTTTTTTGCGGGAAACGACGTCGCTCCATTGACGTTACGCCAAGATGAAGTGTTACGGAAATGACGTCACGTCCTTTTTTGGCTACGATACAGTCAACATTTAGGTTCAGGCGTAGAAGTCTAATGCTGTCGTTCTTTTGACGAACGGGAAAACATATTTCTTACAGAGTTCCATTTATTTTTAATGTTAATTCCCCCCAAAACACAGCACTTTAATAAATATCGATTTAAAAAAAATATATATTAAAAAGACGACAATAATTTAAAAAATCCGTGTTTTTCGTGTCATTTTATACATACCCAAAAAATTTATTTAAAAAAATATATTAAAAAGACGACAATAAATTTTTTTCAATCCGTGTTTCTCGGCTCATTTTATACATACCCAAAATGGCGCCCCCCATGGATTTGCCCAGTTTCATTTCAGAAAGCTTCATGGGTTATTGAAAAAAAAAAAAAAAAAAAAAAAATATCTCACACCTGTTAACTATAAGCGAAAAAAACCATTCATGTTTTTTTTTCGTATTACCAAGTATGAACGGTTTTTGTTTGGTGTTTTTTTATTTCTAGCCAAATTGCCTCTATGTTATCTCTCTCTAAGTCATGTCTTTGTATGCTATGGTATTTGCACTTAACGTAAAATATTACACCACCACCATTTGTAGCTATGTCTCTTCTTAACAGATTATAATCATTCAGCTGGAACTCACTGTCTTCAAATTTATCATTTAAAAATGTCTCACTAAAACACATAATGTCAAGGTTGTTGTTATGTACAAAGATTTTTATTTCATCAAACTTTGGATGGAGATAGTGGATATTGAGATGAAAAAAGTTCATGCCTTGGTTTGAGAATAAAGATTTGTCAGAATGATTATTAACATCTTTGGTATCATGACTTTGTGATTCAGTTAAATAATCAGAGGTTGTGTTACTGACAGTATACTGGTGATCAGTATTTAGAAGTATGGTGGGTTGTATCGTTGCCATGGAGGCACTCCCCAAATCTGGTTGAAGGGATGATGGTTCATGGATTTGGTTTGTTGATAACCATTGGGTTGTCTCATTTGGGAGCAAGCCTGGCGAAAATTTACATCACTTTGACTAGTATGGAGGAGAATGTTGAAACATTTAAAAATAGAAGCTTTCATGCTTTTGACAAGAACTGATGTTCCTCTGTTTGTTAGATTAATTTCGTCTCGGTATAAAATCTTATTTGCAGTAACTGGATGTGAACCCTAGTGAGTTGTCTATATAGATGTAGTTTTTTTGTGAGCACATTTTTTGAATTAGTATGTTTGTATCTTGTACAGTTTTCAGTGATAATTTATTATACTTCTTTTTGAGAATTGATGAAATTGCTATTTTTGTTCTTCCATTTATTTGTTTAATTTCATGAGCTAATTGTTCATAGTCTTGTATTATTGATATGCAGTTGTCAGCATTAGATATGTTGTTTATACCGGCGTGGATGATGAACATGTCATACTTGGCAATATCTTGTTTGTTCTTTGATGTGGATATGTTTCTTGTAATGTCATTTATTTTTGCTCCAGGGTGAGATTAAACTTTGATATATAACCTCTCACCTGACATTCTTGAAGGATCTATGGCTCTGGCTACAGAGTCCCCTAGGATGTACACTTTTGGTTTGTCATCAAGGTTTGCCTTGTTATTCGAGTTTGTTGGATTTGGCAATGGTTGATTAGAAGTCTGTTGTATTATTGTGTCATCATTTAGTGTATTCATGGGCAATGTGTTTTGTCCTGATCTTAATGTTGTTTCTGGTTTAGGAGATTGACTAGGTGAAGATGTCTGTTTATTTTTTTTCCTTATTTCTTGTTTTAAGTCCAATATGTCAAAATGTTTAGCTGTAAGCAGAAGCTTTTCATGAATTGTTTCGAGTTTGCCAGTGAATGTTGCCATATCATCGCGTATATCAGATATGCATGTGTTGATGGCTGTGATCTGTAGACTATTAATATCATTTTTTGTACTTTTAAGGTCATGTTTTTCATTTTTCAGTTTAATGTTTTCATGTTTTAATGAAAGTTTTTCGTCTTCTAGTATAAGACATTTTGAAGTTAGATCAGCCACTGTCTTTTTAAGTGCTGTGTTCTCTTTTGATAATGTGTTTTTTCCTTTTGTATTGTTGGTAGACTGTGGATTATCCAGTTTTTGTTTAATTATTTTGAGTTTGTCACAGAGGGATGTTATTTGTTTTGCTTGTTCTTCCACCTTTTGTTTTAGTTTCATATTTGTATTTGTAGAATCCTGTGTTTGGGAACTGGAAGATAATGTTTGTTTTGCTGTAGTTCTAAGTTGAAAACTACAGGAATTATTTAGAAACTCTGTGCTGTTACAGTCATGTATTTTTGCAGATCTTTCCCCCATTCCAGTGCTAGTACTTATTCCAAAACCTGAAAAACTAAATATATCACTATTGTCAAATATGCTACTTTGTGAGAAAAATGTTTGTTTGATATTAGTTTCTTCTGATGGGGAGTTCTGTAATTGCTTCACTTCTGTTTCATGAGTTGTTGAAGAACATGTTTCGGTGCCTGAATTTCTTCCATTTCGGGGGTAAGGGTCTTCCAGCTGTTTAATGGGCTTTGTAATGGGCTCATTAGGGTGATAAGCACCATAAACCGGAACTGCATTAATTAATGTAGTATTACCCCTAGGTGTAGAGGTTAAAGGTGGAAGACTCTTCACCCTTGTCTCCTCTGGCTGAATACTGGTGTTTGAATATAAAGGCTGCATAGATACGACTTTATGTGTGTCCGTCTCAATTATGTTTATTTGTTAAAGAAAATCTTGATAAGTCCAGGACATAAAGCCATTTCCCTAGATTAGTATAGTGTTTGTTGTAAAATATATTGTACATGTTATAACTTGACCACTTTCTCCAAAAGGAATTTTAAAAATATCCCCATTTTGTTTTGATGAAGCATAGGGTCTATACTTTTTCCACAACTCTTCATTCAATTTCATCAAATTGTCTCTATAGTCCAGAAGTAAAGTTACACTTTTCTTATTAACTGTAACTGTAACAAAGTCAGGAAACTGCATCTGAATATCTTCTGTTGAGGATTCTGAGAAGCCAGAAAAATCTATGATACTGCTAGACATATTGAATATAGTATCCATTATTGTCTGAGTAATATTGGCAGCCATCTTTTAATTTGAATTTTATATAATAGAACAGTGAAGTAATGTTTTTACCAGAATTCTTTAATAGTCCTTTAAATTTCACAGTAAAAAATTCCTAGACACTGGGTTTCTATCTTAATCCATCTTTTGGTGTATTTGATTTCATTTTACAACTCAATAAACTTTATTAAATCCAACATTTATGGAGAGCACAGTATGTGCTTGTTCCAACATGTATAGCATCCATCGTTTTTTGCGTGTACAATGACCTCCGACTAATTTGGTATCTAAATCTCTTAATTTGCGAATGTCTAATCGAATGTCTAATGTCTGACTGACCAATTAGAAATTCGTTATTTAATGTAAATTGATCTCCTACAAATTTGAAACCTAAGTATAGTAATTTGCGAATGTCTAATCGAATGTCTAATGTCTAACTGACCATTTAGACATTCGTTTTTTGCATGTACAATGACCTCCGACGAATTTGGTACCTAAATCTCTTAATTTGCGAATGTCTAATCGAATGTCTACTGTCTATCTAACCAATTAGACATTCGTGTTTTGGATGAACAATGATCTCCGACGAATTTGGAACCTAAGTATGTTAATTTGCGAATGTCTAATCGAATGTCTAATGACTAATTGACCAATTAGACATTTGTTTTTTGCATGTACAATGACCTCCGACAAATTTGGTACCTAAATCTCTTAATTATCGAATGTCTAATCGAATGTCTAATGTCTAACTGACCAATTAGACATTCGTTTTATGCATGTACAATGACCTCCGACAAATTTGGTACCTAAATCTCTTCATTTGCGAATGTCAAATTGAATGTTTAGTGTCTAACTGACCAATTAGACATTCGTTTTTGCATGTATTTGATCTTCAACGAATTTGGAACCTAAGTATGGTAATTTGCGAATGTCTAATCGAATTTCTAATGTCTAACTAACCAATTAGACATTCGTTTTTTTCATGTACATTGATCTTCAACGAATTTGGAACCTAAGTACGGTAATTTGCAAATGTCTAATCGAATGTCTAATGTCTAATTGACCAATTAGACATTCGGTTTTTGAATGTACATGTACATTAATCTCCGACAAATTTGGAACCTAATTATGTTAATTTGCGAATGTCTAATCGAATGTTTAATGTCTATCTGACCAATTAGACATTCGTTTTTTACATGTACAATGACCTCCGACAAATTTGGTACCTAAATCCCTTAATTTGCGTATATCTAATCGAATGTCTAAAGTCTAACTGACCAATTAGACATTCTTTTTTTTTAATGAGCATTGATCTGCGACAAATTTGGTACCTAAGTATAGTCATTTGCGAATGTCTAATCGAATGTCTAATGTCTAACTGACCAATTAGACATTCGTTTTTTTGGTGTACATTGATCTCCGACAAATTTGGAACCTAAGTATGGTAAATTGCGAATGTCTAATCGAATGTCTAATGTCTAACTGACCAATTAGACATTCGTTTTTTTAATGTACATTGATCTCCGACAAATTTGGAACCTAAGTATGGTAATTTGCGAATGTCTAATCGAATGTCTAATGTCTAACTGACCAATTAGACATTCGTTTTATAAGTGTACATTGATCTCTGACAAATTTGGAACCTAAGTATGACATTAGACATTCGATTAGACATTCGCAAATTAAGATATATATGTACCAAATTTGTCTGAGGTCATTGTACATGCAAAAAAACGAATGTCTAATTGGTCAGTTAGACATTCGTTTTTTTGCATGTACATTAATCTTCAACGAATTTCGAACCTAAGTACGGTAATTTGCGAATGTTTAATCGAATGTCTAATGTCTAATTGACCAATTAGACATTCGGTTTTTTAATGAACATTGATCTGCGACGAATTTGGTACCTAAGTATAGTAATTTGCGAATGTCTAATCGAACGTCTAATGTCTAACTGACCAATTAGACATTCGTTTTTTTAGTGTACATTGATCTCCGACAAATTTGGAACCTAAGTATGGTAATTTGCGAATGTCTAATCGAATGTCTAATGTCTAACTGACCAATTCGACATTCGTTTTTTAAATGTAAATTGATCTTCGACACATTTGGAACCTAAGTATGGTAATTTGCGAATTTCTAATCGAATGTCTAATGTCTAACTGACCAATTAGACGTTCGGTTTTTTAGTGTACATTGATCTCCGACAAATTTGGAACCTAAGTATGGTAATTTGCGAATGTCTAATCGAATGTCTAATGTCTAACTGACCAATTAGACATTCGTTCTTTGCATGTACAATGACCTCAGACAAATTTGGTATCTCAATCTCTTAATTTGCGAATGTCTAATCGAATGTCTAATGTCTAACTGACCAATTAGACATTCGTTTTTTTTAATGAACATTGATCTGCGAGGAATTTGGTACCTAAGTATAGTAATTTGCGAATGTCTAATCGAATGTCTAATGTCCAACTGACCAATTAGACATTCGTTTTTTAAATGTACATTGATCTCCGACAAATTTGGAACCTAAGTATGTTAATTTGCGAATGTCTAATCGAATGTCTAATGTCTAACTGACCAATTAGAAATTCGTATTTTGAATGTACAATGACCTCAGACAAATTTGGTATCTAAATCTCTTAATTTGCGAATGTCTAATCGAATGTCTAATGTCTAACTGACCAATTAGACATTCGTTTTATTAATGTACATTGATCTCCGACAAATTTTGAACCTAAGTATGTTAATTTGCGAATGTCTAATCGAATGTCTAATGTCTAACTGACCAATTAGACATTCGTTGTTTGCATGTACAATGACCTCAGATAAATTTGGTACATAAATATCTTAATTTGCGAATGTCTAATCGAATTTCTAATGTCTAACTTACCAATTAGACATTCGTTTTTTTAATGAACATTGATCTGTGAGGAATTTGGTACCTAAGTATAGTAATTTGCGAATGTCTAATCGAATGTCTAATGTCTAACTGACCAATTAGATATTCGTTGTTTTAATGTTAATTCAGCTCCTACAAATTTAGAACATAAGTATGGTAATTTGCGAATGTCTAATCGAATGTCTAATGTCTAACTGACCAATTAGACATTCGTATTTTGAATGTACAATGACCTCAGACAAATTTGGTATCTAAATCTCTTAATTTGCGAATGTCTAATCGAATTTCTAATGTCTAACTGACCAATTAGACATTCGTTTTATTAATGGACATTGATCTCCGACAAATTTGGAACCTAAGTATGTTAATTTGCGAATGTCTAATCGAATGTCTAATGTATAACTGACCAATTAGACATTCGTTGTTTGCATGTACAATGACCTCAGACAAATTTGGTACATAAATATCTTAATTTGCGAATGTCTAATCGAATGTCTAATGTCTAACTGACCAATTAGACATTCGTTTTTTTTTAATGAACATTGATCTGCGAGGAATTTGGTACCTAAGTATAGTAATTTGCGAATGTCTAATCGAATGTCTAATGTCCAACTGACCAATTAGACATTCGTTTTTTAAATGTACATTGATCTCCGACAAATTTGGAACCTAAGTATGTTAATTTGCGAATGTCTAATCGAATGTCTAATGTCTAACTGACCAATTAGAAATTCGTGTTTTGAATGTACAATTACCTCAGACAAATTTGGTATCTAAATCTCTTAATTTGCGAATGTCTAATCGAATGTCTAATGTCTAACTGACCAATTAGACATTCGTTTTATTAATGTACATTGATCTCCGACAAATTGTGAACCTAAGTATGTTAATTTGCGAATGTCTAATCGAATGTCTAATGTCTAACTGACCAATTAGACATTCGTTGTTTGCATGTACAATGACCTCAGACAAATTTGGTACATAAATATCTTAATTTGCGAATGTCTAATCGAATGTCTAATGTCTAACTGACCAATTAGACATTCGTTTTTTTAAATGTACATTGATCTCCGACGAATTCTAGACCTAAGTATGGTAATTTGCGAATATCTAATCGAATGTCTAATGTCTAATTAGACATTCGATATTTTAAAATTGCGAATCTTTCTTCGAATGTCTAATCGAATGTCTAATGTCTAATTAGACATTCGATAATCAAAATTTGCGAATGTCTAATCGAATGTCTAATGTCTAATTATACATTCATGTTTTTGAATGTCTAATGTCTAACGTCTAATGCTCTGCCAACTTCACACACTTTATTTATTTATGTTGTATTACTAAACTTAGAACGTTCCTCCCCATACAGTTGTTCATTCAGACCATTGTATTATTGCTATATGTTGACTATACATGAAAACTTTTTCTTTTAATTTCATAAATGTTTAATTTCGATATTAAATATCTTTAAACTTGTTAGAATTATTTGTATCTTTTGTTTATATACTCTCGTTTTGTGTTATCATACTTCTGCTCAACTGGAAGGAGAAGAGACTTCCCTCTCTCCTTCCAAAGCTTGTGTCACGCTTAACTTATAACTAGAGGCATTAACACTTAAGTTAATATCTGTTAATATTTCAGTATCTATGTTTTTTGTTAATCTAATTGATCTAGTAAGAGCATATTTAAAATTAAGAAACTTCAGCTTGTATGACACTTTATTGTTGCAGTCAATGTTAAGCAAACGGTAAAACAAATGGTTTGAAGACTTCACTCGTCATTTCACGACTAAACTTTACATGCTGAATATCATATAGATCGTAGCATATAAGCATATAAAGTGTATATTCCCTACGTCAAAATGGACCCTTTTTGCTCTTGATAACGTTTTATTATAGACTATGGTATCCAGGTGAGCAATAAGGAACATCTTGGCCTTCTTGTTTAAGATAAAGGTACATTTGGCTTTCTTTACATCCTGTCCGTTTGCACAGGTTATTTAAATGTATTGAACTCCATCTGCTTCCCTTTAAGTCATGCCTTAAAATCATGCGCGGCGTCGTTGATGCTTAGCATCAAAATTCGTCTTGTTTATTAGTTTACACATATATAACCTGTCCATCGGTTACAGAGGCAAGTCGTGTTCAGCTAAATGTCGACGGCACGGAAGCACGTACGAGGGAAAATTCGCTATGACATAAGCTCGACTTGACTGGCTTTCAGCCAGTGGAGCTAAACACATATAGTTCGTTGCTCAAGACGAAATATTATCAACTGTGGCATGATAAGGTAGCATGCATGACTTGATCGATGTTCTAGCACATATATACAACACACAATAAATCGGTACAATTGTTATGAGGTGCAATTTGGCTTCCAAGATAAACATTAATCAGCTGTTAGTGACACATGCTTGTTGAAAGTTTCTGTCAACTTCTGGAGTTTCAGATAAGACTGAGTCAACGGACAGACTGATCTGAACCAACACTGTTCAGGAATGCCATATAGTATCCTTTCCCTTGGACGGGCTCAAGGATTAGTGACACCTGTATACACCCAGCATAATATGAATATTCCCTTTAATTTATACCGATCGATAAAAGAGTCGTATTACATGTCAATATAGTTTGCCAGTTATCGCATTAACAAACAGTAGTAATAGACTCTTAGAGAAGAGCTTTTAAAATGTGACATTTTGTTCAAGTGATTTGGTAGTTTAGTGTTCTTTGAGACAAGGGAATGTTATATGTTGTGCAAAATCATATTCACACAACCAAACGATACATGGAGTAGACAGGAAGGTGTTTTCGGTATGTTAAAATGGTAATAAAAAGAGAAGATAAATAATGCGCTTAATGACAAAATAGAATGTGTATGGTCGGGGGGTGTATTACCGTAAGTCGTACATGACGTTTACCGGTCACTTCGTGCATAGTGCAGGTATACAACAGAAATCTAATTGTATGTATATTTTCCTCTTTCATAATAATATAACATTTGAATATGTTACAAACTATCTCATAGTATTACATAGTTTAGCATACAGGGCATACAGCAGTAATCTAATTGTATGTATATTTTCCTATTTCATGATAATATAAATTGCAGGTATACAACAGAAATCTAATTGTATATATTTTTTACTATTTCATAATAATATAACATTTGAATATGTTACAAACTATCTCATAGTATTACATAGTTTAGCATACGGGGCATACAGCAGTAATCTAATTGTATGTATATTTTCCTATTTCATGATAATATAAATTGCAGGTATACAACAGAAATCTAATTGTATGTATATTTTCCTATTTCATAATAATATAACATTTGAATATGTTACAAACTATCTCATAGTATTACATAGTTTAGCATACGGGGCATACAGCAGTAATCTAATTGTATGTATATTTTCCTATTTCATAATAATATAACATTTGAATATGTTACAAACTATCTCATAGTATTACATAGATTAGCATACGGGGCATACGGGGCATACAGCAGTAATCTAATTGTATGTATATTTTCCTATTTTATGATAATATAAAATTTTAATATGTTACAATTTTAACTTACAAACGATCTCATATTACTGTATTACATGTTTTAGCATACGGGGCATACAGCAGCAATTGAATTGTATGTTTATTGTTCTATTTTATAATAATATAATTTTATTATGTTACAAACGATCTCCTAGTATTACATGTTTTAGCATACGGGACATACAACAGCAATCGAATTGTATTTGTATTGTTTCTATTTCATAATAATATTTAGCATACTGACAGACACCATCAATTGCATTGTGTGTGTTTTGTCCTATTTCATAATAACATATTTTTGATATGTTAAAATGATCTATTCGGTAGGGAATTAATATATACATGTATATCAAATATCCTTTAGCCGAAATATTGAAATGTAGAGTGATTATAATTGTAAGATTTCTGACTTCATATTTTCACAAACAGTTAACGCCTTTCCCACATGTAGACGCTGCCTGACACCTCTGCAGCGAACGGCCATTGAAAATAGTTTGACAAAAGAAGACATTGCTCATAATGAGCAATTACACCTTTCGTCACAATGCTTTTAACTCTATTCATTGAATACACTTTTATTCAGAGAGGTTGATCTGTATCTTTCCTGGTCGCAAAACCCGACGGTCAGTTTTCGTAAAACGTTGGCCAATTTATATATTAGCCGTTCCATTAGAAAACCAACATTATGGACTCTGCGTAAAGTATCGACCCGGATCAGCCTAAGCATGCCGCGCAGGCTAATCCGGGCAGACAATGTTTGCCTCCTGTGTATTTTCTATTTCAGAAATCATAACTCTATACCTCTATTCCCCTGCGAAGGAATATGGGGCGGCCCGGATTAGCATGCGCGGACTGCGCAGCCTAATCTGCGTCGATACACTACGCAGAGTCCATAATATTGGTTTTCTCGTGGAATTGCTGATATACATTACATTCACAGGAACATGTTGAATCATCACAATAACTGATAACCTTTAGAAAATGATTATAATGGACTTTACCATGGTTTCTAAAAATGGTTTTCTGAAAAGGATGGCAAGGTTATACCTAAAGACTCTAATGATGTATACCTTTGGTGGAATTGGAGCTTCACGTTTTTATGGATCATCCTTTGAAATAATCGAATCTGGTGACAGTTTTGAAACGAGAACGGTGTCTCACATTAAAGACTGCATAGAACAATGTGAACGATGGACGAGCTGTAAAGTTGTGAATTACCGAATACGAGGACATATGTGTTATCTGGTACATCAGATAAGGGAAACGGCCGTTGATATCAAAAAGAATGAAACACCCGGATTTGTGTCTTGGGCGAAACCTGACGTAAATGTGGTAAGAAAAAAGTAATCCATATGGCGTTTCTTAATTCCTTATAAAAAAGACACCTGGTGTTGTGTGTGTGTACTAAAAAGATGAGTTCCCATAACACTGGATTGTATTCGTTAATTATATATAATAAGAGAAAGTGTATCTCGCAGATACATATAAATGCATTTATATGTCTCGGTTTATTAATGCTGAAATAACAAAGTATTGAGAGTATTCTTATTAGGAGAGTCACTAATAAGGTAAAGTTTTAAAATGAAATGTTCTGCATACTATTTTTTAATTGTTTTCCTTAAGAAATAATTTCAGTGAACAAAATCAGTGAAAACGTATGAATTAAAATATTTATGAGCAAAATATTAATTATACTTGAAACATAATAAGTTTTCAGTTATTTATCGTCAATTGAAACTTATACACCTCTTGGGAGACTCGCGTAATCTCCTGTCATGTGGCGTATCTTCGGCCTTGATAATCTATTAATAGAAACTGAAGCTGGATGGAGATGGCCGATTGGCCTTTGGTAAACACATAGAACCTTTCTTATATTCAAGTCAAATAATATGCGCATGTTCCATTTCATAGTGATTTCTCATATTGATCGCCGCTTATCTATTTTAAAGATATTTCTTGTTTCATATATCGCCGTAGTAGTTCGTTTGGTAGAAAAATAATGAAAGACTCCCTACCGAGTTCATGTGTACTAAGTCTAATGTCGAATAGAAAAGCACTAACTACTTATACTTTCTTTTCTCGTGCTCCTAAAACATTGACGGCAGAATACTTTATCTGTTTGTTCAAATTGTCTTTTACGCCGCTTTCTACAGTATCTTGAAACATCAGATACGTAGTTATGAATCATTCGAACCCTGATCTTCTGCTCACGTAAGAAAAAAGACGAAATTAATCTACTTGGAAGCCTTTCTAATATATTTTACATTTACATTTGTAGTTAACAACTACAGAAAACAATGGTTGTCCACAATGTCACGCGACACAAAGTTGTGAGGTTAATCCGACAGATGTAACCTGCAAGATATCAGGCATGTAAAATATATATATCTGTCTCTGTCTCTTTGTCTGTCTCTCTCTGTCTGCTTCTCTATCTCTATGTATCTCTGTCTCTCTGTCTTTCTCTGTCTCTCTATATGTATATGTCTGTCTCACTCTCTGTCTCTCTCTCTGTCTCTGTATGTCTGTCTCTCTCTCTCTGTCTGTCAGTGTGTGTGTGTGTGTGTGTGTGTGTGTGTGTGTGTGTGTGTGTGTGTGCGTGTGTGCGTGTGTATGGCCTACGTTGTGAGGACTGAACATTGGATACATATCAACGATCAGAGGACTTTTTACATTCTGAGGACTTACACTCAGGTCCTCGGAAAGTTTTCTTGATACAAATCACCATTATGGGGACTACGTTCTAAACATTAAGAAACATGGTTGTCCTCGTAATGTTTGTGCGATGTGATTTGTGTATTTCTGTCATACACAATTTACTCCGTGTGTGTATGTTTGTTCAATCAAAATTCGTCATAAAGATTTCCATTGACAAATCAAATATATATATATACCGGTGTCAACATAAAGTACTTCAATTTCTCATAATATCGAATGAGTAAGAATAGCGTTTCCATGTCCTCCTAAAGATGCTATATATAGACAAAAAAGACACTGTCCTCGCACAGATGGTATACTCTGAAAGTCCTCAGACTGTAGGGCAGTATAGACCAAATGTCATAAAGGAGTTTTAAAGAAACGGTTTGGATGACATATATTCTACCTTTGAGGCTCATAATAAGGCCTACAGAGGAGCAATCTGTGAAATTTCTGAAAGCCTTAACGCTTTCCTTCTTGTTAGTCCTCTAAGTGCAGAACTCTGTCAACGTCCTCAGAACTACATGTATGTGTGTGTGTGTATGTGTGTGTGTGTGTGTGTGTGTGTGTGTGTGTGTGTGTGTGTGTGTGTGTGTGTGTGTGTATGTGTGTGTCTCTCTGTCTGTCTGTCTGTCTGTCTGTCTCTCTCTCTCTCTCTCTCTTTCTCTCTCTCTCTCTCTCTCTCCCCCTCTCTCTCTCTCTCTCTCTCTCTCTCTCTCTCACAAACTATCTACGTCTCTCTCTCCGTCTCTCTCTTTCTCAACTATGTATTCGAAGTATTTATAATTGATAATATATTTCATAAGTCTTTGTTAAGTATATGATCAGTTTGATAGCATTAAGTAATCCAACTCATTGTTTTCAGGGTGTGGAAAACCACAAAAATATGGTGAGATTACAATAAATGGTAATATTTACAAAGTGGGGAGCAAACTTGCTTACATGTGTTACGATCATGATAATGACGAAAAATACCCGCATATCATTGAATGTGCCGCAGATGGAACATGGACACATTCGCAGAGTATTTGTGGATACGCCAAGTACAGTCTAACAGACGGGACAGCCGTAATGTTGAAGTAAGTATGTCAAGTCAGTTATAAAACATATAAGAAAATTACGACTAACCAATAAGGTAGAAAACATCCCTAATGGTGCCGATGATTACCGCACGAAGACCGTTTACCTGATGCGCTATTCTTAGAGTTTCATGTTTTTACTAGGATCTCAAGTCTCTATGTCTAACATCTAAACTGATGATATTAATAAACAATGCTTTAATAAAGAGTTGACAAATTTGTTGAAAAGTATTAAATTATGCTCACATCACTATGTTTTAATATGTGTTAGTTTTCCCGCGCGGGATGGCTCAATTGTATTACCCCCCCCCCCCCCCCCCCCCCCCACCTTCAGGAAGAACTGATTTACGAAATAGTATTTTAACCATTTACATGTACTATATCATAATCAGAACAGGTCTCACGAAAACTGTTTTTCCGGATCTTGCTTTTGGTGGCAATAAAAATTAAAAGCGCTGAAGGCACACACGTTGCGAGTTTCTCAAGTCAAAGGGGGTTTGGCCGTACCATTAACAACTAAAGCAGACATTAAAATGCAGACTCCAGTATAAACTGTTTTTCAAAGCAAATAGAACGACAAATATAATTATTAATATAATTAAGATTAATTACTTTTTCTCACAGAAAGAAAGAAAATGCTATTTATTCTGTAATATTCTTTGGCAATTAGCTTGATAACTGAGTTATCTGGTGATACTGCTGGTTGAGTGGACACATCATTGGATTTCAAATGGAAACCCGCGTTTCTACTTTACTAGAAACTGAAATAAGAGGCTATTTAGGGCCAGTACCACTTAACTAAATGACACGACTCTCCTGAGAGAGTTTTTTTTTATTTTGGAAAAATATTGGAAAATGTGACCTGTATATTGTTATTAAGATTTAACAATTACATGTATAAACTACTTTTGGGGGGAAACCTCATGTCTCTCCAACTGCAAAGTCATTTGGGTAAACATTTTTGTTAAATTGACCTTAGAAATACTGACAACGAAAACAAGAGGAATCATCTGTGTTATAAACGAGCAGCTACGAGCAAAAGATCCAGGTCAGCATCGCCATCACTCAGGCCGATCGAGTTTTCGATGGTCGCAAAGTTCTGAAGGCCGAATTCTTTGTGAACTGGTAAAATATGATATAACTTTATTATATATAATGTTATAAGTATGTTAAAAAGTTACATTCCGTAGGGAATTTATATATATAGTTCCCAATGTTCAATACTTTCAAGATGGACGCAACATAGTGTGTGATCTTTGTGTAATGTAACCTGAAGAAGGTCTATGGCCGAAATGTTGAAGGGTAGAGTGTTTTATTTTGAACTATACATAATGTTGTATTATATTTGACAGAGTAATTGGTATGAAGGTTAATCAGGCAAAAGCAATGCAGAACTGTCAGACTGAGGGTTCATCGCTTACTACAGTGTTGTCCGTTGAGAAGCTAAACCTACTGAGAGATATTGTGTACGACACACAAGGTATATAGTTCTCATATTCGTGTTGTCTTTATAAGAGTCCATTGTATATTAGTAAACAAATTGTATCTGTCACACTGATTAATCTTCGGTCTCGTGTTGTTGGGAGGTCCATCTATGAATAGGGACGAATATTCTTGTAAACCAATACATGTTATGTTGAGTTGATCACATAATCATGTTTAAAATGTTAAAATGCATTTTTATTTGTTCATGTTAAGTATCACATACATCATATTTAATTGTTTTGACAAAAAGTCTAATATTTAAATTAAAAAAAAATATTTTGCATCGTTTACAGTTGTTAGCAAATTTATTTAGGCGCCCAAAAATGACCATATCGTCACCTTAGCGCAATAACAGGTTAAGTGCATTTTGCCAGGTTTTCAGGAAAAGCAATAAACTGATTCATATTGTTTTTCTTTGTTGCTTTATACTCTGGTTACCATATGATATATAAAATATGATTATACATATACTATTAAAAAGATTTTGAAGTTATGTAACAGATGCATTATTTATGAAGATATATTTGCACTTAACCTGGTTTGACAACTGAAATACTTAGTGCAAAAACAGGTTAAGTGCACTTAACCTGTTTTTGCGCAAACATATTTGGTACGATAACAGTTTGAGTGCTCTTATCCTATTTTTTGCGCTAAAAAGTAAGTGTTAAGTTTCTAAAATTCTTTGTGCAAAAACAAGTTTTTAGCATATTTTGATACAGCATTCAAATATTCTAGCATAATAATCTACTAATTTGTTATATGAATGTAATTTTATTTCTGTGAGAGCTAGAGGTCACATTTAACCTCAATCAATTCAAAGCAGTTATTGTCAAAAATATGTCATAATTACATCCTATGTCATTGAAGTCATTACATACATGTAACTATTAACATGATAAAAGAAGATAATTCCTTTCTAAAAGACAAAATTGTAATCTCAAGTTATGCATCAAAACTGAGATCTAAGACTGCATGTTGGTTACCTGTCTGATAGATCGAGAATTTATAACGGGGCATAAAATGCTTTTTTTGAACCATTCATAATAATAAAAAGACATATATTTTAACTACTACTGTTTTAATAAGGAGCTTAAAACAATCATAATAAATTGATTCTATTTTATATAATATAAATCTAACAATTCATACATTTAACCCTTTTCTTCATATAGACGCTTTCTGACACCTCTGCAGCAGGCTACTTTTGTCACAATGTTTACTCTTTTCAATAATAAAACTCTTATATATGGAGATGTTTAACATTGTTACCAATAAGTTTTCAAAGTTGACTGCTGCAGATTTACTGTATGTGGGAAAGGGTTAAGTCAATGAAATGATCCTAACATTCAACTCTGATAACTACATGATATGTTGTATGAACATGGCAGTTTTTGTGGCGATTGGTTTGACAATCGCCACAATTCTAACAAGAAACAACAACAACAGCCAATTTTATAAAGCTAAGTTTTGACAGTCTGCTGAAGAGATTACGTAATACTGAAAACCAAATAACCTTCTAATAGAAACCACAAAAATAATCCCATCAGTGATGCAGAGACATGGTTAACAATAATCCCGTCGTTACTATTTTGGTACCGGATTGATACTAATATTTGAGATGTATCGAGCTTAAGATCTACATTGAGTTAAAAATATGTAAAATTAGCATTCTTCATGTTTGGGCAGATAATAAATATCATTGCGTGTTTTATTTGCCATGCAAAGTACTCTCATGGTACTCAAAACACCTCGCCAAAATAAAAAGGCCCATAAACTACTTTCGTAATTTCTGAAAAGACCTTCGATACTTTAGTTTTCTTTCCTTTCTATGATATTTAAGTAATTTTCTCTGAAAAGAGATTAATATTCAGAGAAAAAAGATGTTGCATCTGAGAAGTTGGTAGCATAATCTCTATAGAGTTGCAAACATGGGGAATGGAGGAACTTCTGTTTGATCGTTTTCTGAAATAGGTATGCTGCAGAGGCAGAAGAACTCACAGGGAAAGTTCATCCATTAGCAAAGGTATATTAATGATGGCCAAGTTGGACCTGTTACGTTCACCTCTTTAACTGCAACATTAATACCTTCCACATGCAGCTTCTTGAGAGTCTACAATTTCTTCAATTGTGCATGACGAGCCCCGGTAGCTCAGTTGGTAGCGACGCGGGCTGCCAATCCAGGGGTTGTGAGTTCGAATCCCAGCTCGGCCAACATTCTTTCCGACGTTTGACGAAAGTCACTGTGACCTGCGTCTTTTGTCTTTCACTAATGGGCTGTTTAACAGTCTATGTGGAAAATAACCAGTTGCTTGGAAAGTTTGTTGGGTGGTGTACTGGTGTGGAAAACCAGGAAACGCATGAGTAGGTGAACTGGTCGCCGTGATATGACTGAAAAATTGTTGAAAACGGCGTTAAACCCCAATCAATCAATCAATTAAATCAATTTTGCATAGTGACTTAGTTCGTGATAGGTTTCTTTTTGTGGTTTTACGCCGTTTTCAACATTATTTCAGTTATATTATGGTGACATTTCACTTATTCATGCTCCCTGGGTAAACACTCTAGGTTTTGAAATGTGAATTGTCCAAGGGCATCCAATCATGCCGGCCGTGACTGAGGATCAAACCCAAGACACGCAGTTTGAAATCTCCGATAATAACCACTCGGCCGTGACGGATTCCTGTTTCGGAAGTGACATTATCTATGTTGAACATAGCCCTGATGTCATCAAGACAAATATTCTGACACAGTGTTTCAACATGCTTAATTCGAAATGTTGTCTCTAAAGTGTACACAATAATTCACAATATTTCATCTTAATATGGCCTAGCGATCTGATGATGAACATGTGATAACCCACAACATTTTAGATTACAAATAACCAAGACCAACATTCTAATGAGCTAAAACGTTGGTCTATTGAGTACCAACTAGATTCCTCTTAAATTTGGTATTGCCTTATTTTGAAGACATCATGATCAATTTTAGAACGTAAACTGTATATCACCAAGACAAACATTCTTGCAAACAAACATTCTACTGTCAAAAGCTTTTCTCAAATTTACCCGCACCAGAGTAAACTATTATTGAAAATCGCAAGGCCTACACACGAGATACTGCTTGTTACTTTGCAGGATTTTCGCCGAGCCCCGCTAGCTCAGTTGGTAGCGACGCGGGCTGTCAATCCAGGGGTTGTGAGCTCGAATCCCAGCTCGGCAAACATTCTTTCCGACGTTTGACAAAAGTCACTGTGACCTGCGTCATTTGTCTTTCACCAATGGGCTGTTAAACAGACTATGTGAAAAAGTAGCCAGTTACTTGGAAAGTATGTTGTGTGGTGTACTGGTGTGGAAAACCAGGAAACGCATAGGTGTAGGTGAACTGGTCGCCGTGAAAAATTGTTGAAAAGGGCGTTAAACCCCAATCAATCAATTGCAGGATTTTCTACACGATCGCCACTACAGTGCCATCGGCACTTTGATTAATTTATGTACTGGTATTCATTTATCTTGGATACACATCCTAAATTTTAGAAATAACTCCATTTTGAATGGCTTGCTGTTCACAATTTTAATACATATTGCAAAAAAGGTAAATTCAACTTAGTTTGCAGAGCCCCGGTAGCTTAGTCCTTAGCGACACAGACTTTCAATCCAGGGATTGTGAGTTTCAATCACGGCTCAGCAAACTTTCTTTGCGACGTTTGGCAAAAGTCAATGCTTCTTTCACCAATTGGCCAAGTATTTGGGGACAAGCAGTCAGTTGCTTAGAAGATAGTTGTGACAGTGTGGAGTACTGGTGTGAGAAAACCAGGAAACACATGGATATATGAATTTTCTGTCATGATATGACTGAACAATTGTTGAAAATGGCGTTAAACCCCAATACAATGAACTATATCATCAATATTTTCAAAGTTTACCATGCTTAGAGGTAAATTAACCCTTTCCTGTATACAACAAATTTACAGCAGACGACTTTGAAATCTTTTGGCCAAAAATACGGATTTTTTTTATAAATGAAAATGTTATTATTGGAAAGAGTTGAAAACATTGTAGCAAAAGGAGAAATTGCTTGTTTGGAGCAATTACTCGTTTTGTCACAATAATTTCAAAAGTGATCTGCTGCAGAGGCGTCAGAAAGCATCTATATCAGGGAAAGGGTTAATAATATATCATATTCAAAATTGACCGTGGTCAACTCCATATGAAATTCCTTAAAGTTAATTAAGAGTTAACAGGTAAACGTTCGGGAAATGCATGATGGGCAGACGGGATACTATTTTTCTCACACAGCTTTTTAAGGTCATTATACATGTATTTGGTCATGGTTAACTTTGGGGTATCAATTCTATGGAACAGTTTTTCCAGTTTCGGTACCTATGTTGATTTTTTTCTTAAATTTGGCTGTAAATTTAGATATATCACAGGGCCATCATAGTCATGCTGTATCTGTGCCGTATCAGGGAAATCCTTGGAAAATGTTATTGTTCTGATTTCCATCCATCTGATTTTAGGACCCTCAATCTTAAGTTTTTTATTTGTTTACTGAGGTTTTTAAAATCAAAGAAATGATCAGAGGTCATTTCAATAACTTTGTAAGGATTTGCACGGCTGGCCATAAATTTTTCATCTAACTGCTAACTAAACTGGTGGAATTTTGGCATTCTTTTAGAATGTGATGTCACTAGGAAAATATATGATGTCATATCACTTAGTAACAATTCATTTTATGATGTCATATCACTAAGTAACAGATAACAAATATGTTGTTAACCTGTTTTTGCACCAAAACCTTAGACAATATTTTACATAATTAATGGTGCAAAAACAGTTTTAGAGCACTTAACCTGTTTTTGCACCAATTCTTTAGACAACATTTTATATTTGTTGAGCGCAAACACAGGTTAAAAGTACTTAACCTGTTTTTGCACAAAGTCATTTAAGGCTTGCAGATAACCTGTCCTGCAATTTTCTCAAAAGTATCATTTAACATTTGAAATCAGTCAAGATAGTTTTACAGTACATGTATATCAACATGTTGGACCATTTAATCCAAAAAAGTGATTTTGTGAAATTGTCACTTAACCTGTTAATGCGCTTAGGTGACGATATATGCCTTAAAACCCAATTCATTCATTCAGTAATATTCGACTGTCTGTGTTACCATGTGGAAGTGTAATTGTTATTTAGATGTTAATTAAACTAAATAAGTAATTTACCACATGTGACTTGAACATCGATGCCGTGATATTATCAGTTTTTAAGAGCACGATTTCAACGATCGAAGTTAACGCTTCAGCGTAAGTGGCGATTGTTATGCTTGGCCTGTACATGTTTTTGCATCTCTGCGTCTCTTGTATCTTAATTACATATGCTCTTTACCACTTAAGGTTAGTTATTATAAGATTTTCTTTTATGCTTACCCATGAATTATAGAAATTTCTCAGTGAATAATAATCCTATAATCTCACCGTGAGATTATGACTTCTGCAGTGAGATTATGACTTTTCAATTGACGGAACTACTTTTTTCTCCAATCGGTTGACAGAATTTATGGGGAAAAAAATGAGTTTCAGAACAAGTAACAATTAACTTAACGATACAATAAAGACGATCTGTGCATCTAAATCTGTGATAACACATTGCATATGTCCATTAGGCCTACATTCAAAGACGTGAATCATTACAAGTCACTGTTTATATTAAAATGATAGTTGCAGTGGTTTTAAAATCGTATTGTTTCACTTGGTATTATAATTATTATCTGACCCCAAAGTAATTATAATAATTATGACTAAATAAATGTGATGCCATACAACAATAACATACAACACGTATTGGAATATAAAATAAACGCGGTTCCGACCCAATCCCTCGGGTAGCATAGCCGAAATAAAGATGTTTTAACTACATGACGCTAGCTACTGAGCTAATCAATCTTACTAACATTAAAACAATTTTAACTTGGCATTCAGAAATAATCGATGACGTTTTTATCCAAATGTAGATTTTGAAGGCAATGATCAAAACAATATCAAATCTAAAACGGGTTCTCCACAGATAACGCAAATGGCTCAGTACGTACTTTTTTTGTGTCTAGAAATAGCTTTTGATGTATTTATCTTTCTTCATTTTAGAGATGTATGATTCTTTCTATTATGTTATGACAAGATTTTCTTTTATGCTTACCCATGAATTATAGAAATTTCTAAGTGGATAATAATCCTATATTCTCACCGGTGAGATTATGACTTTTCAATTGACGGAACTACTTTTTTCTCCATGTTGTTGACAGAATTTATAGAAAAAAAATGAGTCTCAAAACGAGTAACAATTAACTTAACGATACAATAAAGAAGATATGTGCATCTTAATCTGTGATAACACATTGAATAGGTCCATTAGGCCTACATTTAATGACGTGAATCATTACAAGTCACTGTTTGTATTAAAATAATAGTTGCAGTAAGTTTAAAACCGTAAATATGGATCATCCAGAATACGTTTTAAGCTATAGGTTGTCACTGCAAATAATTCTTTTAAAAAAGTAACTAATTAAATATTATTAAACCAAACTGTCTACTTAAAAAAGATTACCTAATGTGTCAACCGCATTACTCCAACGTTCTTCTAATTCGATTGGGCTACCTACGAGGAATGATTGACCACTGGGGCTCCATACGGGGGAATTTATTGCTAAGTCAGCATAAGTTATGTGACTTTTTACACCTCAGCACTTTCAGAAAACTCATTTAATGCACATAAAAGAAATCGGATAATTGTTTCTTTACGTGTATTGTCGAATTTCTTTCATCTCGTGAAAAGCAAAGGGTTATATATTCACTCGTGGCTACGCCACTCTTGAACATTTTGCTTTTCACTCGATGAAAGAAATTTCGACAATACACTGAAACAAACAATTACCCTATATTTATTTTATGTCTATCGATGGATTATAGAGATATCTCAGTGAAATAGAAACTGGTAATCCACTTGTTCAAATTCGGCTCATAGTAAGCACTTTAATTAGTAATAATCAATCATGGTAATTTTTCTTTATCATAAAAAAACATACATTTGACTTGTATTTCGGTCCATATCTGTGTGTTACGGGAATTGGGTATAGGTACAAATACCTCTTCTACATCCCTGCTGTATAAGCCGGCTTTTATAGCGACGTTAGTAGAGTGGTTGGCTTCTTTACAAAGTTCACAAACGTACATCGCAGATAGTGCCTCGATGGGTGACCCGCGATAACTTAAATCCTCGATGGACCTTGTACACGTTATATTTGTATTTTGGGAAGGTTGGTTCCAACAATGGTAGAAAACTGCAGGAACAATAGGTCATTTGCGCGTCTATGTCAAAGCTTATAAGTCACTTTTAACTGAACGGCGAATCAGCGCCTTGTAATGAAATATAATGGCAAGAACAAGCTTAATACAATTGAATAAATTGACTCCAGTGTACGAAATCTCTCGCAACTAGTGCAAGAAAAGGAATACTGCTTAATCGGTATGCGAGATCATGAACCCTTAATTTACGACCAAACTAACCTGGACTGACATCCCCCGAGACAACTCCTCTTCTCACGCCGAAAAGGAAAATGAACAGATAAAATACAAAAGACGGGGAAATAAAGTCGGAACATATTATTGTAACAAACACAGCCCTACTACCGTATTTCAATTTATGATTGATCTGGGAAAACCCACAAATCTATTTCGAAGTATGTTTACATTGATAGTTGGAAAGGACAAGTAGTAGTTGTAGTAGTAGTTGTTGTAAAAGAATAATTGATATTGTTAGTTATGGTGATTGTTTTCATTGTCTTCATCCTTCACAATCCTCCTCTTTTTCGGCATCCTCCTCCTCCTCGTCATTATTATTATATGTGTCATTATTATTATTAGTATTGTTATCATCGTTATTATATATTTCAGAACAATACTGGATAGATACACAGCGAGTTAACGAAACCTTATGGCAGACTTCAGACGGACGAGAGCAACCAATGTATTCTTCTATGTGGGCTGATAAAGATCAACACCAACACAAACAGGATAACTGTGCGCTACTTCGTGTTAAGCTGAATAAGTGTAGGTTAAATGATCGGATATGTTCCGTCCCTTACCCTTATGTATGTGAACTTGTTCTGTAACAAGTTTAGTCTCATCACGACAAAGTGACGAATAGAGACTAATGTGTTGTTCTCTAGAGGAGGCGTCGACAAATATTTACATTTTTACGTTTTGTTTAAATTTAAAGTTTTAAAAGTCTTTAATATGATTTAATTAATTAGTGTATACTTTGACATTGCCCCTTCTGTTTGCCATTTGAAAAAAGGATTCAGTATCTGTTGCTATTACATTCATGAATTAATATCAATTTAACCGTTCTGCTGAGGACATCACAAACAGTGAGGTTACAAAACGTCACTTCCAACCTTTGATAAACTAAAAGAAGAATTTCCAATGTTTACATGTATACTACAAGATGAGAAACTCGACAAACATATATAAATACCCATCTGGTCTATTTATACTGCAAGCACTTTCTGACGTTAAATGTGACGTTTATATCAATGACATAGCTATTTGTAGATTCTCTTTATTGAGTTTATGTAGATTTGGCGTTCTATAACATACATGTACGCTAACACACAGGTGAAAGACCCCCTAGTCCTTTACGACCCCCTTCCCACACTCAACAACCAAAAAAACTTAAAAAGATACATGATGTATTTGTTATTTTCAATATGTGGCTCAAATACTAAAAAATGTTGTTTTTTTACATAGTATATGAGTTATATTTTGTAAATAACATTGATTCATAGGAACCAGGGGGTTTATATCACTGCATCTTTCACATGTGTGTTAACATACCACTACAGGCTTATGATTGTCGATTATTATTTAGATTTATCTGATTTAAACGTTACCAGTAAAGTCAAGAGAGATGTAATGACTGACCGCTAGGATGAATAAGCGTTTTATTGTTTTAATGGAAGCTATTCTGATTATTGAAGCATACTCCGACGTCTGGTTTATTTTAACGGAAAATAGAGAAGTGTGTTTTAGGCCTACTGAATATCCAGTGAGGTCAAAATAGGCATCGAAATGGTAATACAAAACAGCAATATCCTTGCGATAATAGCATGACAATACACTGTTTTCGGAATTTAATCAGCTATTGGAAAAATTCGTTGCCCAGGATTTAATTTCAAATTGAAACAAAATGGTTTTTGCCCTACATTTGTATTTTCCACGACCGAACTAACCATTGACAAAAACGATAATAACTGCGTTATAAATCGTAAATGTGAATTAAACAAAATTATTAGAAATTAAAGATAATCTTCTAAATGATCTTATAAAACTCATAAAAATTACAAATTTAAATGATTATGGGAAATATACAATAAAAATGTTATTCGATGGATATGGAAAATAATATTGTTGATCCTTGTTTCTTCTGCGAACTTCAGTCAAAGGAATTCATCCAAGACAACATTTTCCCATACATATACAATGAGCTTTTTATTGTTTATTTTGATATTGTCTATCTAAAAATTGCCATGTTTTATGCTTAACTCAAGACAAATGTGTGGCCCTTCAATTGCTCTATAATAAAAACAAATCTTGTTTGAAATTCATTCCGTTTTTAGCAAAATGTAATTAATTCGTTAGCAAGAAATATCTCAATGTGCTTGTAGTTCATTCGTATTTGAAATAAAATAAAGTTTAACCTAGACACGTTGTTTATCTTTCACTTTCTCAAACTGTTTATTAGATATTTACTTTTCATAAATATGTAATATACAAGGACTAGTAGCGTCTACAAAAAGGTTAATATATATCTTAAAAACAAAGTTCTAAAAACGTTTAAACGCGTGGAAATATATATATAATCCCAACTGCACCAGGCGAGCCTCTGTATTATAGGTAAACCCTGAACTATTTTAGGAGTTTACCAGGCTTTTCGGATGATTCAAGTTTATAAATTGATAGAAACGAGTATGTAAACATGTATACTAGTTGATCGGAATCATTTGGAGCAAACCGTTCTGAACACATGTATCAAATATGTACATTGTTAATTTTCTAATTAATTAGTTGATTAGATGGTTTGGTGTTTAACGCCAGTACTACTGGCCCATGCATCCTGGCACCAGCCAGTCAGTCGTAATGCAAACCCTACAACCCTGAGCGCCAAGGAGGGCAGCCATTGCTTACATTTTCTAAAGTATTTGGTATGACCCGACCGGGGAACCCGCGACCTCTCTATCCCGAGGCGGACGCTGTACCACTACACCAACGAGAGGGTCCTAAATGATTTGCATATTGCTTAAATGTTTGCCGAGATTTAGAGATTCATTACTGAGCTGTATTTTTGTAAACGCGCTTGCTTACACTTTGAGGGAAGCTCCTGTAAATGATATATTAAAACAATATAAAGTGCCTTAGTGGTGGTGCCAACTCATTTGCAAGTACAATAGTCAAATGCTATATTTATTTTTTTACGAGACTGGCACCTATGGCAACAAGTTGGTCTTTTTTCACATGTGGACTTATGCACTGGGTCAGTTATGCAGAAAATGAGTAATTGGACAACTAAAAGTGTGGTTGCTAAAGGCAGGGAATTGCTTTTCAAATAAGGTCTTAAGCACTGGAGATTGACTGTTCTTAAAAGAGTGTGGACAAGAATCAACGTTCAAAGTGATTTCTTAGAATCTTAATTATAATTCGAAATGAGAAATGTCTTGCCAAGATGTAACGCATGCACATTTTGATGAAAAGTTTGCATGGTGGCATCGTTAAGCTGTGTTCAGTGTGTTCAATGACATGTACTAAACCTAGGAGTTGATAAGGACATATTATAGTGTCCATGAAAATCTTATTTTATATCAAATCATTGATATTTTATAGCACTAATATCCTAGCCATTGTGTAACGCTCGACGTTACAAAATTTAATTACTTAACGTCATATTTCTTTTTACACATGAACAACAAACACTATTAAAACACTTTTGATATGATAACAGGAATTCAAAGTTAAATTTTATATTAGACAGGAGAATATACGAAGGGCATTTGCACAATATAAATAGTTGGCGTCTAGTAATGCTGTAACTTGTAAATAAATCGGGAACAATACACGGACATCGCACATATTTTCGGTGAGAAATAACTCAATATGTGACTTTAACATTTAAAATGTCGACGTTAGTTGTTTGCTTAATTATTGGAAATATTGATTTTGCAAAAGGAAATAAGGGTCGATACACACACGAACATCGAATAAACTGTAAAGCATTTGAGGGATGAGTTTTTCTGACCATCGGTCATATAAATAAATGTTGAAATAATTAATGAATTAATGCATGAATGAATAAGTGAGCCACATCATGTACGAATACCTACTTTTGGACTTGCGAACACAGCGAACCCATTGCAGTCCGATAAAAATCTTTCCTGTTCGCCATCTTGTCATATCCAGGACATCCATGTAGAATGGTTATGAAACATCCAGACTATTTAAATATGCGACGTCATCGCACTTGTCAATTATTGATAATTGTATTGTTTTATAAAACAGTGTAATGGGTCAACGAAAAGTTGTGTGTAGTTAGAGGTTACTATTTGACAGTGATCAGTATCACAGCATCAACCTAACCCTTTCCCACATACACTAAACCTGCAGCAGACGACTTTGAAAACCTGACAAATCTCCATAAAAGATGGCCAAAGGAGAAATTGTTCATGACTGAGAACACCAAATTCAGTACGCCAAAAATACAGTGCAAACAAGTCTTGACTGAATGACGAATGCAAACATAAGCCTAAGTCAAAAACAAGTCCACTTATTCTAGGTAACCAAATAAAATTACAAGTGTCTAAATGTGTAAATATCATATTTAAATGTAATGAAGGATAAGGATATCACTACTCTTCCCTTCTCTCTTATACTCAAGTTTGTACACACTGACTATAGACACACTACCCTTTGTAAATTGTAACCCTTTGTTCCCTCTATAAACAGAAAAAGTGGAGTTACATAATATTTCTTCTGACAAAGAAGATTTGTTTTTGATATTTGAATAGCATTTTTTCCCCACCCGCAAATGCATTTGCAGCAGACACCTTTTGAAAACATTGTGGCAAAAGGAGACATTGCTCATGAAGAGCAATATCTCATTTTGCCACAATGTTGTCTATGCTATTATGCAGAGGCCTATACAGCAGACGACATTTGGAAATATTGTGGCAAAAGAATAATTGCGTGGTATATTTATTTTCTACGGAGAACTTGCTGCGGCATCAGAAAGGTTGAAAGTCCTTGTCTGCAGATTTCCAGATAATTTTAACAGAACTGTTCATTCAGTAAACCCTCTACATATGATAAGGTCTTATTAATTAGTTGAAAGTCATAGAAACCAGGTGGCATCTGAAAAGGGGAAATTGAACTTCAAGCTTCAAATGACATCTCATCCTTATCCAATGGACAATAAAATAAACATCACAGGAAGGTTCTTTTGTCGTTCTTTTTCTTAATTATGTTCCAAGATATATGTAGAACTGTTGTCTGTGCGGTATCAGAAAGGGATTAAAATGCCCAATGTTTTTAATTATTTTTTCCTCTAAATCCGCGTGTCCGATTAGTTAGTAGAAATTGTCTTTCAGTGACTCTCTACGAAAAATGATCAAGTCATAATAATGGGTTGTAAAAAATGGCAACGAAGCGGGTTCAGAAAAGGGCAAAATTACAAAAGATTAAAACTCCATTATTATAAAACTGCTTATCTGATTGGTTCCTTCACGGATCCTCTTTATAATTATTTAAGCCATTTTCATTGGTTGGAAGACGAAGTTACTAGGCGACATCAGAAAAGGGTAAATTGTCCTTTAAGCTTCAAATGGCATCTCATCCTAATACACTGGGCAAATTTCAACACAATTTCACAGAAATAATCCCTTGGTGGTCTTCTTTCAAATGTGTTCAAATATATAAATTTATTTTAAAACAATTTTTTTTGCTGCGGCAGCAGGAAAGGTGTTATATGAATAAACTGTAAAATTCATCTTCTCTGAATCCGTTTGTCAGATTCCAAGATAGTTGAGTACAAATGCTGCTTGAGTGACCCTCTACACGTTTGTTTAAGCTGTATTGATTGGTTGAAAAACCTGGCAGTCAGACGGCATCAGAAAAGGGGCAAAATGACAAAAAAAATAGTTACATTTCTTTTCAAATTGTTATCTGATTTCATAGATTTCATAATATGTTTGTTATTAAGCGGAAATGTTCCTTTTATGACCCTCTACTCAATTTGTTCGATCCATATTGATTGGCTTGAAAAGAAAGCTGTCATGCCGCATCAGAAAATTGGTAAAATTAACTTTTATCTTTAAACAAAATCTCCTTCATAACCATTAAATATTATGTCAAAATTGAAGCTTGCAATCAATTTCGTTTCACATAGACTAAAAGCAAAGTATAGTGCTCAAGATGAACAATTAGAAAATCATTCAACACATTGTTTTTGGTAGATTACACGTCTAAGTTTACTGTTATCATTGTTAACATTAATAAATTGCATTAATACATTGCATATTCTGAATGCATCCGTTGGTTCAGGAAAGTCAATTAATAGGAAGACAATGTACTGTCATGAATGTTCATGATGGGATTTCCATGGAGCTATTGAGTAATATGATCATTAAAACAGTACCATATGAACCAAATGATGTATTCGAAATTGGAGTAAATTAATTTTCACAAGACCAACAATAATTTATTTTCTTGGAAATATTTCATTCTGGCCTCATGCATCATTACTTGTCTGTCATGTTGGCGTTTTTTTTTTTTTTTATAAATATTTCTGCATCACCTCTTAACCGATCGAAATACTACCTTCAGTACATTCAGTACTTTGATCATTACATTATGATGGATAGATAGTTTGGCGGGAATGGGAGAACTATCAATAATGCAAACATGTTCTCCCCTATGCTCCCAACTTTATTCAACAATAGCACTTGCTGGTGAATCAAGCAATAGTCCGGAACACAATATAAATGAGCTGTGCTCAAGCTATATAGAATGTAAAAACACAGAGAAAATAAAACTTAAAACAATATCCATGCATCTAAAAGCGTAAACGTTTACTAAACATAAGGTAAAAGTTCTTTAAAGTCTCAAATTATGTGAAGATACATAAACCCTCTTCAAAGAATATAACTAATGGAAATATTGAAAAACGAACACCATTCTATCCCTACATCTGTAGTACTTTAAACACAGACGATTCTTTGTGTAAAAATTTGAACTGGTGTCAAAACACAAACAGGAAAATACAAGAGAGCTTCATGCACCATCAAGTAATACCGTTTAGTATACCTCACGTGACTTTGTAATGTTAAATTCTTATATACTCATCATGGGCAATTTCTTGCTGTCTCATGCTAACAGTACGGTTTTTAACAGTATACTGGCACGCGCGTTAAAATGTTGGTTATGCACGTGCATGACGTCATTTCAAACAATAACGTCACCTTTTAGACGCGCGTGCCATGTAACAGTATACTTTAACCGGTATATCCATATGTGTGTGTTACATTGTAGTAGATCTACCCATGTTCACCTCCCCTACAAAGGTACAGAATGAATTGAATAAACGTGTAATTTTGTTCGGTATAATAAAATAAATATTACATGGCTTCCAGTGTGAGAGTACATATTGTCAACATTCGAGTAAATACTGTTATTCTCGGCTTCGCCTCGGGTAACAGTATTGTCCTCTTGTTGACAATATGTACTATCGCACTGGAAGCCATGCAATATTTATATATTATTAAATATGCATTGCAATGTACGAGGAACTTACTTAACTGCCTAGTATCCCTTGTTGACATGTATGGAAGCAACAACTGATCTCCACTCTGTCTGTCCTGGACCTTCTTTGGAACCTGTAGCCAAGTACGGTTAGTGTTCTTTAGCCCTCCATCTACAGTTGCGTGTACCGCCTCGGTGAAGTTGTGGTAGAGCGTCCAACTCGGTGCGGGAGGTCGCGGGTTCGATCCTCGGCCGGGTCATACAAAATACTTTAAAAATGCAAGTAATGGCTGCCCTACTTGGCGCTCAGGATGACGTGATAAGCATTACGGCCGACTGGCTGGTATCAGGATAAAGGGACTGGTAACTCAACCAGGATACGCCGTGATATAATAGAGAAATTGTTTAAAGCGACATAAAACATCAACAAATCAGTCATTAGTTGGGTGAAATGGATTGTTGTTTTTTTAACTTTCCTTCTACCTACGGATGTCCAATGTTGGTGTAATTATAACTGCAGCAATTTCACTCCGTTTATAGGTACATGAAATACCTGGAATTACCATGCCAGTAACCGATTGTAAGCCGTGCTGCGTGTTGCATCTGTGTAGCCATCCGTCACGAAAGTAAGAAAATAAATGAAACGAAGGAACATATCATTTTGCGTTAATTTACAACGCAATTCTTACTAAATCTGTTTGCGCCATGCGCTGTAAATGATTTTACGGGATGCACAGCTGAGATATTGAGTGTACGTTATACTTTGTGTCTAAATGAGTTTCATGTATTGAATGTTGAAATAGATTGAGTGAACTTTGATGTTTTGTACTTGTTTAGATAATGTGCAAAATCGACACATGGTCTCCATTGAACAATTGGTATTTCTAGCATTTGTCAAAAGGCATCATACTTGAGATAGCATTGATAGCATTGAAGTTGAGCTAATTTTATTGCATTTCTTTTCATGTACGTAATTGCAGAGTACATGAAGGTAAGTGACATTGATAGATTGATAAACTCTTGACTCTCACATCTAAAACACGTGGAAAAGATGGTAAAACATGTTTTAAAACTTGGGAAAGCATTGTGAATAACAAAATGCGAACACTTTAACCATTGCGACCTTAGACCTTAACATGTGTTCAACTGATGTTAAAATACACAAATGTCGTGATGAAGTAGTGGACTCTTTGGCTGTGTACGATCGACTCTTAACATGTGTTCAACTGATTTTAAAATACACTAACGTCGCGATGCAGTAGTGGACTATTTGTCTGTTGTGTGCGACCAACCCTTAACCCTTTTCCACATACAACAAATCTGCAGTAAATCGTCTTTGAAATGACCTATGCAAAAACACAGAAAATCACTAAAATTGTAGGTATAATCACTGAAAAAGATTGAAACATTATGGCAAAAGGTGGAATTGCTTGTTTTGAGCAAATTCTCTTTTTGTCAAAATATTTTCAAAAGTCGTCTGCTGCAGAGGCCTCTGAAAGCGTTTTATGTGGGAAAGGGTTAAAGTCACGTGATTCCATTCCATGACAAGTATCAACTCAAACTAATTCACGAATCAAGTAGCAGAATACTTTATTAAAGATTAATGTAAAACCTCATTAGTTCCAAAGTAGATAAGTGGCTATAAACCCTTTACGTAGAATACAAACTCAGATGTATGGTTTCCACAATCAAAATAGCCGATGAGACAATGGAAGAAGGAGAAGAAGACGACGATGAAGGAGAAAAACATGAAGAAAAATAAGAAGAAAAACATAACATATCGATGCGTGTTCTGGTTTTCTCGCACCAGTACTCGACACGACACTATTCAAAGTCAAATGTTTACTTTCCCGCATTTATCACATTGCCCTTTAACGCTGGTCATAATGAATTCTGTCAGTAAACAGAAAGAATTAATTTTGAATACAAATCTCGGCAGAGGGTTCACTGTTCGCCTACATTTAGAATAGCTATATATCAGCATTGTGAACTCCGCGTAAAGTATTGACCCGGATCAGCCTAAGCATGCCGCGCAGGCAGCCCGGTCAGACACCTTTCACCTCCTGTGGATTTTCTGGTTCAGGAATCATTTCTCTATACCTCTTTTCACCAGAGACAGAATGTGTCGGACAAGGATTAGCCTGCGCGGAATGCGAAGGCTGATCTGGATCGATACATTACGCACAGTCCATTATGTTGGTTTTCTCGTGGAACGGCTCTTATATAGCTTCAGACGACAATCTAGAATTGTTGCCCAGATAGCACCACTCAGATAGCTCAACGAGATGTGATATTTGTGCAGTTTGCGATGGAAATCTAGATTGAAGCCCCAATGGCACGAAACCTCTCAGATATCCCCTCATGCAAGATCTCATATAGATTCAATTTCTGACGACAATATAAAATTGTGGCCCCAATGGTATACTCCCGAATGCCTTTATGCGAGGCCTAAACAGGATATGATATGGATGCAGTTTCTGACGTGTATATAGAAGTGTAGCTTCACCGATATCACTTCCGTATCCCTTAGTGTAGTGTAACAACGGGAATGATACCGATGCAGGTTATGTCGACAATATAGAACTGTAGCCCCAATTGGTAGCTCACCCATTATATCCGATCATTCCAGACCGTAACGGGATATGATACGGAAGAAGTTTCTAACGACGATATTGAAATGAAAACCCATTAGTATCACTCCGATAACCTTATATGTGACAAAATGGAGTTTGATATGAAATTATCATTTTCGATTCAGTCGGTTGTCAACTTTTTTGTTGAATTTATCATCCCTTTTCCGCATGCACAAAATATGTAGAAAACGATTTTGAAAACATTGATGCAAAAACTGAAAATAAAAACAATTCTGAGTAATGTTGAAAACGATGTTATAACAGAAGAAATGTTTCTTTTGGAGCAATTCCTTCGTTTTGAAACAAACATTTCAAACGTATGCTGCTGCAGACTTTTCAAAATACGTCTGCAAAAGGAAAAATGGTATAGGCTAAATTGTTTAATATGGTAGTACCGGAAATGCTCGTTGTAAACATTTACCCATTATGTCACCATGTGTTAAACAGTCTTCTGCTGATGATGCGTCAACACATGTCTGTTCGTGGGAACTGGTTATATCAGGTTGGAAAACGAAACGAAAAATCTTGTCTGCTGAATCTAAAAAAAAACGGTGCTATATTTAGCGAAGGGATGAGAAGAGGTTAATAATTGATATGTCGTTCGTTATTTGACACTTCAATGGCGTTAACATGGTAGAGATAAAACATATCATATTAATAAATAATATGAAGCAAACGGTTTGAAAACATCGATACAAAGTTTTAAACGATGTTATACTGTAACGTGCCACCCGTCTGGCCAGTCTGCTGGTACAGTTGATAGGGTTAAGCCACTCGGTGGAACGAAATAAAACGAGAGGCAAAGATCGACGTTTCAGCTTTCCTTTAATTCTGGAAATAACGTTGACAAGGGAGAACAAATGGGAGTAACTGTGCATGTATCATTCCAAATGCCGGACCGTAGTTACTTCCCTTGTATTAAAGCGCCTTTTCCCATAGAGACGTTGATAAAGGTGAACAAAGTGGAGTAACTGTGTATTTATCATTTCAAATGCCGGACCGTAGTTACTTCCCTTGTATTAAAGCTTTTTACAATCTGCATATTAACAATTGCGTGACCGTGGAATACCATAATACTACGAATAATGCTTAGTACTTCTTATAATCAGCTGGGACGTATTAAATATATTGTATGTGTAGACTGTTTGGTTGACAATGAATCTCTAAAGCTCAGAGAGAATAAAATGGACTCTATGCTATAATTACTATACTAAGAATAGAAATTGTAATGTAGTGGACGTGGATCTATCTAACCTGGACTCGTACTCGAATGAGAGTGTCTTGTGACCAAAGTTCCAGTCTGTTTATAGCCCACAGCGACTGTGACCGGTAACGGTTCACAACGTTCGGGAGCTTGGTCACAACGGCTTATCGGTCACATCTGTGACCAGAAAATGTCCATTGTGACTCAATCGGTCACACGTGAGCAATATTCTGTCCACATAGATAATACCAATCACCAACATACACGTATTGTACTGTAACATTTAAGCTTCCAGACTTAAGATGATCACCGTAAATCAATGGGGTGACATTTCTCATCAATCGTCATGAGTGATGGCTACTGTTTCCGCAATGTCATACCATACAAATAATATTGATTCGACTTGGTGCAAGTTAGCCGCCTGCCCAGGCGGGACGTATCAATACGAGATGAAATTTGTCATTTTTAGAAATGTTCTATTTTTTCAAACTTATTTTGTTCCAGAATTTATAAAATACGTCTGCAAATGTGGAATGGGACAGACTTAACACATGATTCGACATTGATTTTTCTTTTGAAATTGACAATGCTCGTTGTAAACTGTAAGTAAGTAAATAAATAAGTAAGTAATGCTTAATCCACAAATGGATAGTACTATACGTCGTATACAACATACAAGAAACGTAGACTATTATACAACAATGACAAAACATGAAACAAATAATTTCATATCATAACATATATACATATTTTCAATGGTAGTATAAATTGATGATTGGGTAAGTCGGTGGATAAAATGTAAGCTAATGCTGTGATTTGTGTTTTTATCGTTGTGTGCAATTGTAATCGCTAGTATGTATATGTATATGCATGCGTAAATGCACACGTAATTATGTACTTGCATGCACATAACACATACCCACATGTAGGTGCAATGTTTAGCTGTGCATCCTTGTCGAAACGAAAGTCAAGGAAAGACGAAATATGTATGTGATTCCTGCATAACAAACCTTTTCGAGAAAAGATTCAACAATAGGTATGCTACCTTTCATTCGTTTGGAAACGCTTGATTGTGTATATGGAAAACATAAAAAAATATATATATATATAAACAAATGAAGCAATTATGCAAATAAACGATTGATACGTGAATGTGTCTATATCAAACTGCTATGATCATATGAACAAACACATACACGTACATTCACCAGTTAAATATACAGTTTCATTTGCTTTTCGAATATAAAAACAGATAATCATGCAATATTTTATTTAATTATTTCAATATCTAAAACGGGTGCTGTGATATCATTACGATAAAGACATAGACACCAGGCTTTTACATAATGTATGAATATACTTTAAACAAAATGTAAAACAAATTCCTCTGGAGTGATCTACTAGTCGACATGAGATGCAACCAGATAATAACTCCAAATTTTGTTCATGCGGGGTCATACTTAATTGTCATCTCCCAGTACATAGAATAGCTTAGTCTACAATTCCTCACGCAGGTGTTCCTTATCGGAGCCAAAAAGTAATAAGTGTGTAGCAATACAAATAACTGTATGCTTACAATAAGGACAGGACATGAGATACTTTTTGGAAAAGAACCTCGATAAAACATGCATCACCGTAAGCAATAATTCAACTGACTTCTATATAGTGTACCGAAATGCCATAAGTTACATGGTACGAAGTCACTGTGAATGAATTTTAAGCTATGTAAAGCATGATTGCTTATTACAAGAGTAAAGGTCTTCGAAGTATGTTTCCCAGCCTCTATTAATATCTCTGGGTGATTGACAGTGTTTGTCATTGAATACCAGTAAACAAAATACGTTGGATTGACGTTGTATAGACGTTGGACCACGACGTTAGATTAACGTTGGAACTTGGTTGATTTTGCAAACCGTTTAGACGTCATGATCCCGACGTCAGATCCCGAGGTGTATCCAACGTCAGCATCCCGACGTCTATCCTACGTCAGATCCAGATGTCCATCCAACGTAAGAATTCCGACATTCATCCAACGTCAGAAATATGACCAATCAATAATAATATCTAAACCATTGCCTAGCAGCAATATGACCCAAATCCAACTATTTTCAAACCAAAATGCAATCATGGTTTAACCTTTTCCATCATCCAAATAGCATAGTGGTCAAAGCATCCGCTTCTGGAGCAGGAGCTCTAAGGTTCTGTCAAAACGTGTGACACTAAAGATGAACATTTCTCTTTTGCAGACAATTTTGAAAAAAAGGCAAACATATGGAAAAACTTGAAATTAAAGTATATTTAATAAAGCGTTTATATGTAGGGAAATAAACATAGCGCTTAAGGTTAAAACATAGTATGTAGATGGTTTCAACTAAACTGTTTTGAAATCAGACAAGCACTTTCCAGTGCTGTACAATTTCAATGGATTCCATGGAAAACCTGGATGGAATAATTGTCCATGTAACATTGGAACTGAATTCCATGGAAGAAAATAAAGATGTGTCAAGGGATATTGTCTTCTTTTCCCGTGGTCAGTTCAGGATAATTGTCCATGGACAGATTTGCCCATGCTTCTGTCCATGAGCAAATGGACCATGTTTTTAACATATTCATAGATACTGAAAATTATCAGTCCAGCGACATTGAAATGGATTTTCCCCTTACATTACACCTCCGATACTACAATATAACAAAAACACAAAATATATTTTTTGGTACTAGCCTCGGGAACTGCCGACCAGCTGTTTAATCTCAAATAATATGTAATCTCATATTATACATCTCTATCTACATACACCACCCTAAACATATACATACTGCACAACTCTGATACGTAAAGATATAATGAATAAACCTTATATCTGAACTACTACCACGCAACATTAAACAATGCAGACCCTGATCGAAGTATATATCCCTCCAATCTGAATATGCAGTGTTTGAAATATCTTACGAACTTAGTCACATTAACTAATCAATACGCATATCAAAAAATACGTCGGTTCGCTGGTCGTTCCCAAAGCTGAATGACTACATAATCCCGCCACTGACATAAGTGGCACGTGCAACTCGGCACGCCACCTATCGGAGGATACCATACAAGGGGAAATCATTTTTCATCTAATTCGCTTCGCTTAAACAATGAAAAATACATATAATTTATAATTTAGAAAACATAACATATTACAATTTTTATTCAATTTAATTTTCATTTCTTTATATTGCACGAAAGACAGCAAAAACAAATTACACTTGTTTCTTCATTTTCGGTGGATTCTTTTAGCTTTTGATGACTTGATTTTCCTCATTTACTCTTTAACCATCATCTGTGACACAAAAACGAATTTCTGAAACATACAATTATTCACTCTAAATGTTAATGTTTGTATATATATTTAAAACCAATTATCGGAAAAGAGTTGATGTAACAACATTATATATTACATTAAATAATTAACTACTGCAAATGCATCTATTTTCATCGTAATATCATATGGTGTTTTTTTCCCCTACAATGTTTTGCATTAGTTGCACATTCATCACAAATCGTCTACTCTGGGAAAAGGTTAATGTTTTTGCAGTTGGATGATCCTCTATCACCGGCTCCGTTTGGAAGTTGTGTATGATGCTATTTAAATTTAAAAAAAAGGAATATTATGATGAATTACATACATTTCCCACATACAATTTTTGAACACAGTTTGAGCAAGTATGAGCAAGTTTTCCTTATGCCACTATCTTTTCAACTTTATTTAATAATGTTACTTTCATATACACAAATATCGTCTTCTTCAAGTGTGTTGTATGAGGAAAGGGTTAATGAACTGGCTTTGCTAAGTATCAACATAGGTTTCTGAATGTCTATCGCATGTGTTATAGTGCATATTTTGGTGATATATGAATAGCTCTGTAAATCAACATAGAATCAAATACCTTTCGGTACAACTGGCTCCATATATCTCTATTTCTAATGTCAAATGACACCTTATGACATCCCAGACTTGATCCTTGTTATGTCGTTTACTGCTGTCGAATCTGCTAAGTGGATGGCGGTTCCTGTTATGTTAGATGTCTGAAAGTTAATAGATATATAGATCAATATAATGGAATAAAAATGTTAACAGACACACCAACACACATCATAATTCGTCACGGGCTTTACTTATCATTTTAATCCTTCATTCATATATTTCTGACCAAATAGACATATATACGTTCATATTATTGAGCAAAAAAAATATAATTAGGGCGTAACGACCGGTGCAAACTGGAGTAGGGGCAAAACGACTCAGACTGCGAAAGTGATTCGGGGCAAAACGACCTGGATTTCATTCTTGTGACAACAAATGCTAATTATTGCGTCAAACCGCACAAGCGCATCACGTAAACAAACCTTTTTCATAAATATATATTCTTGAGTACTGGCCTGGGTTTAAGACATGTACTTCTAGTATTCAAATCTATGTTATTTCTGGAGTCTTCAACAACAGGGTGAGCATTGAAGGTATATAAAAAAATCCAACAAATGTATATCAGGTCCATAAATGTATTTCTTATGACAAAAGCCATTTTGAAAAGTATGTAGTGTGTAAAAATTGTCATGCCCTATATGAGTATTAAGCTTGAGAGTATAGTATTCCTAAATCATTGTTTAGCACATTTTGGTAGACCTTTTGGAGAAAAGCTTTTGAAAACAGCCTATATAAATGGTCAAGCAATGTTAATAGCCAAGAAAGTATTTTGTTACAAAAGTTTAAAAGAAACTTTTGTCAAATCTGGTTAACCGAAAAGAGTTTGAGAATAAATGTGAACCTTGGCGTAAAAGGGCTTTACCAGATAATGTGTTAATGGATGTTTATGATGGGGATATATGGAAAGCTTTTAACGGAATAAAATACATTTATTGGATTATGTTAAATGTTGTTTTGATCCAACCATTCAAACACAAAGGTTATTCGGTAGGGGACCATGTATTTGACCTTATTAAACCTGCCAAGACATGAACGCTTTAAGAAAACAACATTATTTTGATTGGGCTTATTCCTGACATGAAAACGGAACCTCCGACAAACATATTTAATGAACCATTAGTAAATGAACTAAAAGATGCTTGGAATGAAGCGGTTAGATTCAAACTGGCTTTGTTATGTGTAGGCTGTGACATCTCTGCAAGTAGTACACTGTGCGGGTTCCTTAGCCATGCAGCAACAAGAGGATAATAATAATTGTCTTCCTCATGGGCATAACGAAGTTCAGACACACAAAGGGAATTGATCAGAAAAGTTGAAGATTTGGAAAGGAAATGTGGAAAATCAATACTTTGCCCATCAGATGCAGGGATATAAATTAGCTCAGAAAATTGCTAATAATCAGATCAGTTAAAAAAATTGTCAGTCTATATTTTTGCTTTCAAATGTGTTTTACCAAATGTTCACTTAGATTATTGGAGAAAGTTTGTATTAGCATGTACAATTATATGTACTAAAACTTTGTCAAAGAATAATGTTGGTTTTTTTGCAAGTGGAGAGAAATTTGAATATCACTTCAAATATGCATATTCATTAAGATAAATGTTTGTATGGCTATGGACCTGTTTATTCGTTTTGGCTGTTTAGCTTTGAAAGGGAAATTGGTGTTTTAGGTTCTGTACCAACAAATGAGGACAATTTTGAAAAACAGCCATACTTCAGATTTGTTTTGTTACGAAAGTTTAAATGAAGATACTGGTCCAGATTTCCTTAGGCTTATCACATTACACAATGAAAGAGAACGAAGAACACTTGACCAAATGACGGAAAGCACAGATTATGATTTGGTCAAAATCTCATCTAAGGATACTCGAGTGGACTCAGTTAATAGGATGTTTGAATCGCTATCAAATTGTCATCTTTAAAAAGCTATAGTTTAAATGACAGGGGTCTTGAACACCTGCGTGTGGTGTATGAAATTCTTTATCCGACTATTAACGGAAATAGATCAGAGATTTGTAACACTTGTAGATTGAGTAAATATGCAGAGATAAATGGCCGATTTTCCAATAACTTTGTAGAAATGTTCCTTGGGTGACCCTCTTTTAGATTCCTTCAAGCCATGTAAATTGGTAAAATTCTTTAAACATCAAATCCACTTAATCCTCTGGGCCTATTTCAACCAAAGAACTTTACAGGAATGTTCCTTTGGTGGACCTTGGTCCTCTTTAAAAACATGTTGAAAAATTAAATTCGATTAAGAACAGTGGTTGCTGTGATATCAGATACTGTAGGGGTGGTATGTGTGTATGTATGTGTGTGTGTGTGCATGTGTGTGTGTGGTGTGTGTTGACAAATATTTTGTTATAAAACTTGTTCGAGCCGTATTGATTGGTGAAATACATGGCCACGAGAAGAATTCTTCTTCTCTTAAACTACTGATCTGAATTTAAAGAGAATTTGGCAGATATTTTCTTATAAAACTTGTTCGAGCCGTACTAATTGGTGAAATACAAGGCCACGAGACAGCACCGGTAAGGGGATAAAATGACAAGAAGAGCTGTCGAGCATGCTCGAGTATTTGGCCATTTGATACCATAGTCAACAGTTGTTACTGAGATAGTGGCTTGATAGTGTATATATAGTACTATGAATCAAGTTAGATAAGTCTTGTTTGAATTACATCTGTTGTTTGTGAGAATTAAAGTTTTAAATCAATCCCTGATTGGTTACTGACATATATGCATGATAGTACCATGCATGCAAAACGTTAACCAAATTTTCAAAGTCAAACAAGGGCTATCATTTATACTTATTTCATACAAGAGTTATCTAACTTGACTGTTTGACACCCCCGCAGACATGAATGAAGTTTCAAGTCAATATCATTAGTGGTTACTGTGATATATCCATGATAGAACCTTGCATGCACACCTTTAACCAAACTTTCTAAGTCCAAAAAGGGGCATAATTGTGTCAAGACCTGAGGTAGAGTCTTGGGACTTGTCCAGCAAGGTCATTTGATAATGTCCAATAAGTGTGTGAAGTTTCAAAGCAATCCCTTAAATGGTTACTGAGATATGTGCATGCTAGTACATTTTCATGCACAACTTTAACCAAACTTTCAAAGTCAAACAAGGGCCATCATTTGTACTAAAGAGTTATCTTACTTGACTGTCTAACACCCCTGAAGACATGAAAGAAGTTTCAAGTCAATATCATTAGTGGTTACTGAGATATATCCATGATAGTACCTTAAGTCCTAGTCCTGCAAGGTCATTTGATAATGTCCAATAAGTATGTGAAGTTTCAAAGCAATTCCATGAATGGTTACTGAGATATGTGCATGAAAGTACCTTGCATGCACAATTTTAAATAACTTTTTAAAGTCAAACAAGGGCCATAATTCATACAATAGTTATCTAACTTGACTGTATGACACCCCTGCAGACATGAATGAAGTTTCAAGTCAATATCATAAGTGGTTACTGAGATATGTCCATGATAGTACCTTGCATGCACAAATGTAACCAAAGCTGCAACGCCGACGCAAACGTGACTGTAATAGCTCTCCATATTCTTCGAATAGTAGAGCTTAAAAACTAGATAGCTCGATTGCTCCAAACATGCTCGTCTGATTTCAACATAATTTGTCAGACATACTACTAATTCGACATTCTTCTGAAATTAATTGGTTAAATAACTCAACCTCTAGATAGCAAAGGAAAGGAGGTCCGTGAAATTAGGTTGACGATTGACGAACTGTGACTTTTAAGGTCCGTGAAGTTAGATTGACGAGTGACGAACTGTGACCTTTTTCAGGTCCGTGAAGTTAGGTTGACGAGTGACGAACTTCAAATTCTTTCTGAAAATCAATCTATATTCGAGAGGACATAAAATAAGCTATGAGCTTTCAAGTCCAATCCATTTCGCCATTGTATATTTCTTGATGTTTCCTTGATGTAAAATATATGAGAATTTAATATGTTTTAACTAATCTAGAAGAGCGTCGTCAAGTTCGTCAACTCGCCAATTTAGTAGACGAAGAATGTGACTTCAAAGTTTTATTTGCTACAAAATGTGAAAAGTTGGACAATTTTAATACTCCATGTGATATTTTAACCAGATAACAGGTGCACAGGTGGAGTTGCTTATCCCTCTTATCTAATGTATCTGGACGTATTGAATACAAATTAGGCCCTATTTCATATTTCATTGCCATCAGTCATTCAAAAGAGCATCGTCAAGTTCGTTGACGAATTGACGAAAAAAATATGTTTCTAAAAACGTTATTACTGTCTTTTAGATAATGTATCCGGACGTATTGAATGCAAATTAGGCCCTATTTCATATTTCATGGCCATCAGTCATTTAGAAGTTGTTTTCTAAACATTTATTTCTGTCTTTTAGATACTGTATCTGGACGTAATAAATGTAATTTAGGCCCTATTTTAAATTGCATGGCCATCAGTCATTCAGAAGAGCTTCGTCAACAAGCTCGTCAACTCGTCAATTAAAGTGACGAATTGAAGATTTTCTTTTTTCTAAAATCTTAATTTCTGTCTTTTAGATAATGTATATGGACGTAATAAATGTAATTTAGGCCCTATTTTAAATAGCATGGCCATCAGTCATGCAGAAGAGCTTCGTCAAGTTCGTCAACTCGTCAATTTTGTTGACGAGTTGACGAAAAAAGTGTCTTTCTAAATACATTATTTCTGTCTTTTAGATAATGTATCTGGACGTACTGAATGCAAATTAGGCCATATTTTAAATTCCATGGCCATCAGTCATTCACAAGAGCTTCGTCAAGCTCGTCAGATCTTCAACTCGTCAATTTTGTGGACGAATTGACGAAACAAATACTTTTCTAAAAACTATTTCTGTTGTAAGGTAATGTATCTGGATGTATCGAATGAAAATTAGGCCCAATGTCAAATGGCCATTAGTCATCCAGACAAACTTTGTCAAGTTCGTCAACTCGTCAATTTAATTGACGAAATTGATGAAAAAAATACTTTTCTAAAAACGTTATTTCTGTCTTTTAGATAACGTATCTGGACGTTATGAATTCAAATTACGCCCTATTTCAAATGTCAGGGCCATCAGTCATTCAGAAGAGCTTCGTCAAGTTCGTAAATTCATTAACTCGTCAATTTTGTTGACGAACAAATGATTTTCTAACAGATGCTGTCTCTATACGCATTGAATGAAAATTAGGCCTTAATTCAAATTTCATGGTCATTTTGTATCTTGTATTTTGTATCGGTATCTTGCTCCTTCCTTAGGATCACTCTCTAGGGATACATAACAACATTTTTAAATACGCCTGTTTATCACCACTTTCCATTAATTCCCTCATTGTTATATTGTCTTATTATATATCTTAATTCACTTTAGAATACAATTCAATTGTCCTTGCAGCTCAATATCTCAGCCCTTTTTATATGCAGGAAATAACAAAATGTTCTCATAATTTGTTCTATGTATATATGATTGTTTTTTTTTTTAGTCCTATGATTAAAACTAACTCCTGTAATGAAGAATCTAGAAGAAACTGGAGAGGCATTACCTTGTTTATTATATTTTGGAATGCTCCTTTCTTTATATTGACAGTACAATATAAATAACACCAGTTATCAGAAGAGCTATACAACTCAGCGAGCTTAATCCATGCGTAATCCCCTTTCTAACGTTTCGTTTCAGACCATAACTCCTACATTTACCTTAACTCTTTCAGCGCCAAAGGCAATATTGAGGTTTTTGCACACAATACAGATTCAGGTGAGTCGGCTCTTAACGAGGTGTCTCACCTGAAATCAGCATTGTTGGCCTTTTAGATATCAAAATAGTCAAAAATTATCATTACATGAGAAATGGAGACATCGAAGAGTCTACTTTAAGCAATTCGGCGCTGAAAGAGTTAACTTAGACCTGGAACAATCCATGCGTCTTTATATCTTCATGGAATAAGGTAAGCGATCCAGACCCATTGGACCACTTGTATAATATCATACTATAACAAACAGGATCGTATTTTATTAAAAGCAATGTAGCGTATCCTGGTATAATTCATGATTACACATTGTGCAAATATAAAGTTACATTTAAACAAAGCTTACAACACATCTGTATGTATAACCTGTGGGGAAGATGCTCTTTGAAATGACAATTCGTTACCAGTTTTAAGCGCAGTAACACTTATTAAACTCGTTACCAGTTTTAAGCGCAGTAACACTTATTAAACAGACTTGAATCAACCTACGGTTTAACTGTTGGCACAACAAATAATTGTGGTAAGACGATCTTGTGCTTCTTTGTCAAAACCTGACAAGCCTCGATCAACAATTTACAATTGCAAAAGAATATGCAAATGACTGGGGACATAGTTTCAATACTGACGAGTGTAAATTAATCATATTTTGGTAAAGACCATAGTAATATTACGTCGGTTAGATTCGGAAACTCTACTATAGATATCTGCAAAACACTGGCCCATGTTGGTATAACACTTAACTAACTCACAAACAATAAGAAACCGCGTCAGCAAAGGACGGGCCTCTTTGTTCTCTTTACTTGCATTAAACAACATTTGATATGTTACCTTATTACATCGCGAAGTACAGAGACATACGAAAACGAACCAAAAAAAAAATATAGAGAATATTACATATGGTGAAATTCAAAAGTTACAACCAAATTGACGAACTTGACGAATAAATTATCTTAAAGACAGAAATACAATTGACGAATTGACGAACTTCAGGAAGCTCTTCTGAATGACTGATGGCCATGAACTATGAAATAGGGCCTAATTTACATTCAATACTTCCAGATACATTATCTCAAAGACAGAAATAATGGTTTCGGATTATTTTTGTTCTATAATTCCTCAACCAAATGGACGAATTGACGAAGATCTTTTGAATGACTGATGGCCATGACATTTGGCATAGGGTCTAATTTGCATTCAATACGTCCAGATACATGATCTAAAAGACAGAAATAAAGTTAAAAATATATTTTCCAATAAAATTGACGAGTTGACAAACTTGACGAAGCTCTTCTGAATGACTGATGGCCATGCTATTTGAAATAGGGCATTATCTAAAGGACAGAAATAATGTTTTTAAAAACATATTTTTTTCCGTCGATTCGTCAACTTATTTGACGAATTAACGAACTTTACGAGGCTCTTTTAAAGAACAACTGTACAAGTGGAGCCATGTAAGGAACATCCATGCCAAGTTTTATCAATTTCAGCCAGTAGTGTTTGAGGAGAGGTACGGACAGTGAGTGCGTCCAATAGATCATCTAACAAATCTTAGGTTACAGGATCCCAAAAGAACTAGTATATTGAATACACAATTTCTTGTTTAAGATGACCACAGCTGTGGTCGAAACTGATAAGTGTAATTAAGCGTAGTATTGGGTAAACCAGAAAATATGTATGCAATTGGATCCAGCAACTAACATAATGAACACATTAAAAGACATACACTATTACTAACAACTAGTTACAGAACAAGGTGAATGAATGAAAAATAAGCAGTTTCACAAATAGCAATATGCTGCACTCCATAAACATGTGTTACTCCTACACATTGGAAGCATTAATTAATCATGTATCAGTTATGGATTGATTGGGTCCACTTTTACGGACAGAGTAGACACTAGTGGAGTAAGAGTTCAGAAAGATAAGAGCATTCTGAACCCTTAGTAGAACATTTTTAATAGCACTCCATAGCGTGTGAAAAATGCACCATGGTCATCTAGTTCCCATGAACCATTATAATGCTTTGACGAATGACATAGTTTGAGCAAAGTGGACAGTTTCGAACGAGGCCCAAAGTACATGAGAAACAAATAGTATGACAAAGTTTCATGATGATTAAATAGAAAATTAAAATTCTGCACCAATGCAATAAACTGAACTGGTAATAACTTCGGAAAAAAGGTATGAAAGAAAATAATTCTCTAAACCATGGACTAGACTAGGAGAAAGTGTGTGATCATGGCTATACTTAACATAAACAATTATTTATAACAATTAACAGCACATAGTGAACGAATTAATACAAGAGAAGCACATGAGAGCACATAAGCATACACTTGCAAAGAAACATACAAAAATCATTTAAATAAGATCAAAGGAACCATGCTTGGACCCCCTGCTAGAACATACTCGACTGCGGGTCAAACAAAAGAACATTTGTGCCAAGTTACTGTTTTCAGACAAGGAGATTTTTCTTTAGCACTATAACCAGCCCCAATTCCACAGTATTGTTTTTGGCATATCTGTAATGAATGCACATATTTTGGAAAACCTCTATGGGGACCATGCAAGGAACATCATTGTTGTTTGAAGACAAAAGTTAACATTGGGCAATGACAGAGTGTGTTCCCCAATATATCCCCTTGAGCCGTCATGCTCAGGTGATCTGAAAAGGTTCATACATAACAAATATACAAGCAATGCACCATGGGTACAGTATATACTAGATTCATGGAAATATCATGCAACTGTGACCATTAAAGAAGAGGAAAAACATTGTTTTTAAAGTCCTGTGGTTGTTCATCATCTAAACATTAAGCAATACCTCTAACAAAAATCAATATATCATAGAACAAATTATCCCTGCACATATCCATCAGACTAGATCATCCAAAAATGTATTTTTTTGCTCGTTAACAACTATTTACATGTAAATAGTGATTTGGGATCTTCAATTTGGCACCTTTCAAAGCTGTATTAACGTGTAACTAGTGAGGATACACTTCTAGTTTTATGTCTGAAGGTGGATAGTGGATTATTTAATATATAGGCAGATACGGAAGACTCTCGTGATAGCTGTTGCTAACAAGAGTGCCATGATGGCCCTAGATCGTTCACCTGAATTATGCAACCTCCAGAGTATTAACAAGATTTTCCTCCATTTGGCCTAGTGACCAATCTTGTTTTACCTGATATGACCCATATTCGAACGTGGACTAGATATCATCAAGACAAACATTCTGACAAAGTTTCAACTTCCCCAAAATAACGAGAGTGGCATAAGGCCCTGGATCGCTCACCTGAGAATGGGCTATTAAAGACTTAACTTTTTCAGCGCCAATGGCATTATCATCAAGAAAAACTGTCTGACAAAATTTCAAGCTGCTCAAGTCAAAAATGCGATTTCTATAGTGTTAACAAGATTGTTCTACAGTTTAGCTTAGTGACCTAGTTTTTGACCTGACCTGACCCATATTCGAACTAAGCCTAGATATCATGAAGACAAATATTCTGACAAAGTTTCAAGCCAAAAAAGCAGCTTTTAAAGTGTTAACAAGATTGTTCTTCAATTTTGCCGAGTGACCTACTTTTTAAAAGACATGACCAATAATCAAACTTGGCCTACATATCATCAAGACAAATATTCTGATAAAGTTTAACGTGCTCAAATTAAAAATGCAGCATCCAGAGTGTTATCAAGATTTCCCTTCAATTTGGCCTCGTGACTTAGTTTCTGACCCAAAATGACCCATATTCGAACTTGACCTAGATATAATTAAGAGAAACATTCTAACAAAATGTTAAGCTGCTGAAACAAAAAAAGCGGCCTCCAGAGTGTTAACAAGATATCCCTTCAATTTGGCATAGTGACCTAGTTTTTGACCCAATATGACCCATATTCGAACTTGACCTACATATCATCAAGACAAACATTCTGATAAAGGTTCAACATGCTCAAGTTAAACATGCAGCCTTCAGATTGTTAACATGATTTCCCTTAAATTTGGCTTAGTGACCTAGTTTCTGACCTATGTTCGAACTTGACCTAGATATCATGAAGAGAAACATTCTGACAAAATGTTAAGCTGCTGAAACAAAAAAAGCGGCCTCCAGAGTGTTAACAAGATTTCCCTTCAATTTGACCTAGTGACCTACTTTTTGACCCGACATGACCCATATTCAAATTTAAACTACATTTTATCAAGACAAACATCCTGATAAAGTTTCAACACGCTCAGGTTAAAAATGTGGCCTCCAGAAAGTAAACAAGTTTTCCCTTCAATTTGACCTAGTGACATAGTTTATACCTCATATGGCCCAGTTTCCAACTTGTCCAAAAGATTTGATGGCGATGAATGTTCTGATACTTTCATGAAGATTGGATGCAACATGTAGTCTGTAGATTGTTAACAAGGCAATTGTTGACGACACACAACGGACAGACGACGGACAAAATGTAATCACAATAGCTCTTTGTGCACAGGTGAGCAAAACATATAAATAGTTTTAAACCCCGCATGATCCATATCAGAATTTGGCCTAGATATCACCAAGACAATCATTCTGATTCTAGAGGGTTAACCATTTTTTTCTCCAACTTGACCTAGTGACCTATATTGGAAATTAATTTAAATATCACCAAAACGCCCATTCTGACAAAGTTTCAACAACCTCAAATTTAAAAAACTGCATTCAGTGTTAACAATATTTTCCGTCAATTTGATCTAGTGACCTAGATTTTGACCATACATGACACATATTCAAACCTTGCCTACATATTATCAAGACAAAAACTCTGACAAAGTTTCAAGAAGCTGGAGCAAAAAATGCGGTATGTAGAGTATTAACAAAATGTTCCCTCAATTTGGCCTAGTGAACTAGTTCATAAGCAGATATGACATACATTCGAACATTCTACAACCTTTCAAAATGCTGAAGTTAAAAGTAAGACCCTCAGAGTGTAAACAAAACTTTCCTTCGAAGATAGTTTCGAACTTGGCCAAGGTTTGATGTTGTCTGTCGAGCGTTAAATAAGGCAATTGTTGACGACGCACGTATGATGAATGACGGAAAATATGAGATAGCAATAGCTCTTTTTGGGCACTTCGTGCACAGGTGAGCTAAAAGCGAGAGCTGTCCGTAAGACAGCATGCTCGCCTGGTCGGCCATTTGATAATGTAGTCAGCAGGGGTTACTGGGATAGTGGCTTGATAGTATAGCCAATTTAATCAACTTGGACACGTCTTATCTTGCAAGGTCATGTGATGACCTCTAAACAGTGTGTGATGTTTGAAAGCAATACCATGTGTTTTTTGAGAAAAGGCATTGATAAACTTTAACAAAATTTTAAAGTCCAAAAGGGGGATACTTCAGTAAAGATATTGTGTAGAGTAATGGGCCTTGTTCTACATGGTCATTTTATGTCGTCCAATGTATGTGTGAATTTTCAAAGCAAAAGCATCTATGGTTTGTGAGAAAAGTTGTTGCATGCAAAACTTTATAACCAAATTTACAAAGTCCAAAAAGGGGCATTTTTCAGTCAAAATATAATAGTGAGTTATGGGACTTGATCTGCAATGTCATCTTATGACCTCCATAAAGCATGTGAAGTTTCAAATGAAACGCATCTGTGGTTTTTGCGAAATGGCCTTGCAGGCAAAACTTTAACCAAAGCTGCAACGCCGACGCAAAAACGTCTGCAATAGCCCTCCTTATTCTTCGAACAGTTCAGCTAAAACAAGTCCTTCCTTCATCGGGAATCGAACCCTGCACCAGCCTGGTTATTTTATATTTTGAGTAAATGTATTGCGTTAAATACCTTTATTATTCAAAATAGCGTAGAAATACATTTTCCGTTTTCAATTATGTAATTCCTAAACAGCACATTTCTTTGAAGTTCGTTCTATTGCATAAGTGATGTCAAATCAAATCAATATTCCGGCTGATATCACAAGTTTCCGCATTTTGTTTTGAGACAAGGTCTATTTGGCGGTAGCATATATAGGAGGGTTGTGAACTAGGCTGGAAACGGTAAATTTTAAAAAAGAATCCACTGTTATATATATACTTTTATTGACATCTCATTCAATTTAACCCTTTCCCTCATATAGACGCTTTCTGACGCCTCTGCAGCAGACGTCTTTTTGAAAACATAGTGACAAAAGAAGAAATTGCACAAAACGTGCAATTTCTCCTTTTGACACAATGTTTTCCACTTTTAGTCATAGGTTATCCATTCAGTTATGGAGATATTCCATTTTTTGACAAAATATGTTCTAAGTCCTCTGCTGCAGATATGCCGTATGAGGGACAGGGTTAACAACTATCAAAACATCCTCTAAACCCGAAATGGTGTTAATTTATATAAAGCTTCTGTAGAAAGAGATATTTGAAATTACTCATTAACAGTATTTCTACGAGTATCTTCGGAATGCGCATTCTGTAGCAATTGGCTCTGACGAGCCATTTGCTATACATAATAATATAGACGATATTTGTATATTTTATTTCATAACGTAAACAAACATGTTTCTTGTAACATAATAAGTGTTTATGTTATCATCGTGACATAATATAGACGTCATCCTGTGTTCGTCACTCATATAAACGCACGTCATCCTGTGTTCGTCACTCATATAAACGCACGTCATCCTGTGTTCATCACTCATATAAACGCTCATCATACTGTGTTCGTCACTCATATAAACGCCCGTCATCCTGTGTTCATCACTCATATAAACGCCAATCATCCTGTGTTTGTCACTCATATAAACGTCCGTCATCCTGTGTTCGTCACTCATATAAACGCCTATCATCCTGTGTTCGTCACTCATATAAACGCCCATCATCCTGTGTTCGTAACTCATATAAACGTCCGTCATCCCATGTTTGTCACTCATATAAACGCGCATCATCCTGTGTTCATCACTCATATAAACGAATGCCCGTCATTTTAAAGGGGATATATGTCCTATCTTCTTCAACCATAATACCTTTCCCACACACAGACGCTTTTTGACGCCTTTAGAGCGGAAGAATTTTGAAAACATTGTGACAAAGGGAGAAGCTGCTGTAATGAGAAATATCTCCATCTGCCACAATGTTTTCAACTATTTTCAATAATTATACTTTCATTTATATACATCCTACATGTGTTCAAAGAACGTCTGTAGCAGATTTGTTTTTTGTGGGAAAGTGCTAAAATCTACATAGACTATTTGTTCCTTTGATCATTGCCATGTATCTGTCCCGTATGAGGTGACCCGACATTTTGGGCTGTCTTTGACGAGTCAGAAGTCCTTTCTTGTTACCCACTACACGAGTTACACCTGCATATTACAGAAAATAATCATTGAGTTACAAAACATGAACAAAATACCTGGTTTTCAGGAATTTTTGGTATTGGTAGACATATTTTAATATGATCCGGATGTTTGTGCAAAGATAAACATCATTTTAAAATATTTGGACATTTGTCAACTCTTAAAAGTGTGTCTTTTCAAATTTGTGAAAAAAACCACATACATCATAAACACATATAACTATATGTGCACAGAGGCAGGTGAAAATAAATGTACATCCTAAACATATAATACAAATATAAATGTATATCATAAACATATAATACAAATAAATAATACAAAAACTAAATATATATCATAAATATATTATACAATATATAATACAACAAAAAAATATATATCATAAACATATAATACAAATATTTAATAAAAACAAGAGCTGTCCATAAGACAGCATGCTCGACTTTTTGCCATTTGATTCTATAGCAAACAGTTGTTAATGAGATATGTGCATGATACTACAATGCATGCCGAACTTTAACCAAATTGTCAAAGTCAAACAAGGGCTATAATTATATACAAGAGTTATCTAACTTGACTGTCTGACACCCCTGAAGACATGATTGAAGTTTCACGTAAATATCATTAGTGGTTATTGAGATATGTCCATGATAGTATCTTGCATGTAAATCTTTAACCAGCATTTCTAATTCCAAAAAGGTGCATACTTGTGTCAAAATCTGATATAGAGTTTTGGAACTTGTCCTGAAAGGTTATTTGATGATGTCCAATAAGTGTGTGAAGTTTCAAAGCAATATTATCTTTGCTTTGTGAGAAAAGACCTTGCATGCAAAACTTTAACCAAAATGTCTAAGTCCAAAAGGGGCATAGTTGTGTCAAACTCTGATGTAGAGTTTTTTGGGATTTGTCCTGCAAGGTCATTTGATGATGTGCAATAATTGTGTGAAGTTTCAATGCAATACATGTAGCATCTGTGGTTTGTGAGAAAAAGCCTTTCATGCAAAACTTTAACCAAAGTTGAAACGCCGACGCCGACGCACAAGTAATAGCTCTCATATTCTTTGAATAGTCGAGCTTAAATTAATGTTTATCATAAATATATAAAACAATTTTAAATTGATATCATAAACATATAATACAACTATAAAAGAACATCAAAAATATACAATACAAATATAAATGCACAGAGGTCAAATGAAAATCAACAACAATCATAAACTTATAATACAAATATAAATGCTCAATGATTTCAAGGTTTTCAATGATTGACATTATAATTAAGCTTCTCTGTTGAATGTTGTGCGTGTGTAAAAGAACATGTTTGTTTGTTTGTTTGTTTGGAGTTTAACGCCCCTTTCAACAGCTTTGGTCATATCACAGCGGTCAGTGCACCTACCCATGTTTTCCTGGCTTTCCCACACCAGTACTTACACAACATTCTTTCGAAGCCATTGACTACTTTCTCACATAGATCAGAGGTGAGAGGCAATGGAAAACATCGCCCGAAAGAATGTCGCCGCAACCGGGTATCGAACCCGTGACCTCCAGATCACGAGTCAGATACGCTACCAATTGAGCTACCCGGCCGGGTCTAAAAGAACATGCCAATATGGTTAGATAATATTCACAGAAGATAGAAAGCTGTTCCAAATATTGTTCCAAAAACTTTTTTCCAAAAATGACGAAAAAACCCTTTAATACCTAATGAAACCACTACTGTATTATTCTGCACTAAGGCTTCAGGAAAATGATTTAGTTTCCAGTGTTCGCCTATAGGAGGCGGAAGACTTGTATGTAGTATTGATGGTAAGACTAAAGAAAGCTAAATGTTCTACTGGCTACATTTCTATAGCAATACATTGGTTGGAATATATATTTCCTTAAATTATGACACACTAGAAAACATGTTTCCATTTTAGGAACAGGTACATACGATGTATAGTTATGATAATGAGCTGAATAATTGATTTTCAACCGTTTTCTATTTTTAGTAACAGCTACCTTGACTCTATATAAACCATTTATATAAACCGATTTTGGTTACAATATGTCAACAGTGACTAAAGAAATTCAGTTGCAACAATTTTTTTTTATTTTAAGTTACAGCGACTTTGACATTGACTATAGAGACCCTGAACGCAATTCCATGAATGGTCGCCATACACTATTTCTACATACCAACTGTGGTTGCAATATGTCAACCGTATCTAAATAAATTCAGTTTCAACCACTTTTCTATGTTAAGTAAAAGCTACCTTGACCTTGACCCTAGGGGCCCTAATTCCAATCCCATGAAAGCTATCCATGAACTCTTTCTACATATAATTTGGCAACGATAACTTAAGATATTCAGTTTCAATCAAAACTATTTTTAGTAAAAGCAACCATGCCCTTCCCAAACCAAAATGAATGCTTACAGCAAGCTTGCGGCAAGCTTGCAGCAAGCCTGCGACAAGCTTCTGCAGGCTTTTTAAGATGTCTGCAAGGTTGCTGCAAGCTTGCAAGCATTTTCAAGTCAAATTCTGCAAGCTTGTGATGGATTTGCAAGCTTGCGCAAGCTTTACTAGTCGCAAGCATGTGCAAGCTTTTTGTTTTTCTTGGACTTAGAAAATTTCACTTACGGTACATGTCTGGACAGAAAAGAGAGGAAATATTCTAAGTCCACAATATGAAAAAGGTTAATAAAAATCATTGCTTGATGATCTCTATTTCCCCCCCTACCATATTGGTATTCAAATTAAATTGTATAAAACAGAGAATCTAACTGCTTGTATATTTTAATTCTAAAAAAATAATCTAAATATGGGTAATGTACATAAAAATACATTAAACAATATCTACATACACATATATACAAACAATGCATAATGATAAGATCTATGAATTTGACCCTCTTAATTATTACTAAATAAGTTTAATCACTCTCTACAAGATTTGGCCTTAGTAACTAAGTGAAACACATACTTTAATTCTCAACTGTTTCATCTGTAAAGGTTATAAATAATCATATCTAAATAGTAACTAAGTGAAACACATACTTTAATTCTCAACTGTTTCATCTGTAAAGGTTATAAATAATCATATCTAAAGATCGATACTGCTGTATAGTCACATTTGGCACATAAACAAAACATACATATTCTGAAAGCTTAACATTTCAACTTAAGTTAGCAATACATTGAACAACTGGAATTTCTTTGTATTTTGAATAATGACACAGGTATTGTGATTTCTGAATTTTATTAATTTTGTTCCAAAAATTGATAGACTAACATTATTCATAAGGATGAAATATTATCAGAAAGTGTAGCGTATTAAAATCTATTGCAACACTTCCAGAAAATATCTGTTATTTTCATATCTTCTTTAGAACTGTTTTTGAATTTTACTTGCTACAAATTAGGACGGGTGAAATATTTTAGTGGGTCACGCTTACGAACGTGTGTTTATAACGGTAACGACATTCAATCGGATGAGAAAATGCTATTTTTAGAATTTGAAATCGGCGACTCCGTGAACTTGTCCGTGCGGTGATAGCATCATAACTACGAGGTATGTTTTTTCCCGATGAATATTGTATTCAACCTTATAATCTGAGCTTTATTTGAATATATAAATTTTTGAAATCGGCCTGAAATTGACTTACAAATAGCAATTCTAGTCCGAGACACGTGCTAGGCGAATTTCGCCATTTTGGGTACGGCCATCTTGTTTGTTTTTGTCACACAGTGACGAGTCGGTTTTAAAGTCCGATTAACTCAATAAATACCTCAAAATAATATGTGTTAAAACAATAATATATTACTATTGCAATAAATATTATCTTTCTAATGAAATTTATACTTGATCAATCTTCAAAAGATATTTTCACGATCGTCATTCTGGGGGAAATCCGAGAGCGTAATATTTAAATATTGATTGTAGTAGTAAAACAAATTTGCAGCAGAATTTTGCAAATGTCAATGCAAAAATATTGAAAATCTATGAAAAATGAAATGTTATTATTTAAATTTTAATTGAGTTGAAAACACTTAGCCTTGAAAACATTGTGGAAAAAAGAGAAATGGCTCATTCTTTTGTCACAAAGTTTTCAAAAGTTGTCAGCAAATGGGAAAGGGGTGAAATTAATCTTGATTAATAGCAAATTTTAAAACTGTTTTTTTACTTTTAATTCCAGATGCGGTTATGTACATTACTGTTGGCATGCACTTGCATAATGGATCAAGCAAGAAATCCTGAGCCGGGGCAATGAAAGAGGCACAAGACGTTTAGAAACAAAACATGCTACAATTTGTTATTAAAAACCATTTATGAAATTAAATAATTATCTTTGTAAATTAAACATTTATTATTTGTTATTATTGTCACTATTTCACACATGCTGAGCTAAATTTCAGGCAAGATCTCTCCAGGTTTCAAGAATGCAAGCTTGCAGCAAGCTTGCGAAAGCTTTCCGCAAGCTTTCCAGTTTAATGAATCACAAGCTTGCGAAAGCTTTCCGCAAGCTTGCAAGTTCAATTAACCGCAAGCTTGCAAGCCTAATAAACCGCAAGCTTGCACAAGCTTTTTTTAACAGTTGTAAGCTTGCGCAAGCTTGCCGCAAGGTTCCAATTCTGAGCTTGCGGCAAGCTTTTCCTGCAAGCTTGTCGCAAGCTTGCTGCAAGCCTTAATAAAAGCTTGCAGTTTTGGTTTGGGAATTGACCCTAGGGGCCCTAAACAAAATCCCATGAAAGGTCTCCATAAACTCATTTGGCTGTACCTAAAGATATTCAGTTTCATAGGTGTGTTTTAAGCATCATTATTCTAATAAACAGGTTTCAACTATGTTGAAAACCTGATTAAATATGCACATATAGGTCAGATAATCAAAATATTCAAAACATATATAAAATTATATATGCTATGAGGTCAGATGAAAATACATATACACCCTAAACATATACATAGATAAGCAATGAGGTCAGATGGAAATACACAAACATATCACTTAACTTATAAATAGATAAGCACTGAGGTCAGATGAAAGGTCACAAACACCATAAACATATAAATAGATATACACTGAGGTCAGATGGAAATACACATACACCCTAAACATATAAATAGATATACAATGTGGTCAGATGAAAGGTCACATACACCCTAAACATATACATAGATATACACTGAGGTCAGATGGAAATACACATACACCCTAAACATATACATATATATACAATGTGGTCAGATGAAAGGTCACATACACCCTAAACATATACATATATATACACTGAGGTCAGATGGAAATACACATACACCCTAAACATATACATATATATACAATGTGGTCAGATGAAAGGTCACATACACCCTAAACATATACATAGATATACACTGAGGTCAGATGGAATACACATACACCCTAAACATATACATATATATACAATGTGGTCAGATGAAAGGTCACATACACCCTAAACATATACATAGATATACACTGAGGTCAGATGGAAATACACATACACCCTAAACATATACATAGATATACACTGAGGTCAGATGAAAATACACATACACCCTAAACATATACATAGATAAGCTATGAGGTCAGATGAAAGTACGCATACACCCTAAACATATAAATATATATGCACTGAGGTCTGATGAAAATACACATACATCCTAAACATATAAATATATATGCAATGAGGTCAGATGAAAATACACAAACATCCTCAACATATACATAGATATGCAATGATGTCAGATGAAAATACACATACACCCTAAACACATAAATATATATGCAGTGATGTCAGATGAAAATACACATACATGTACATAGATATGCACTGAGGTCAGATGGAAATACACATACAGCTTAAACATATAATAGATAGGCACAGAGGTAAGATGAAAGGTCATATACACCCTAAACATATATATAGATATGCACTGAGGTCAGATGGAAATACACATACATCCTAAACATATAAATAGGTATGCAATGAGGTCAGATGGAAATACACTTATATCATAAACATATAAATAGGTATGCAATGAGGCATGATGAAAAGGTCACATACACATTAAACATAAACATAGATAATTATATATGCACACTGGTCAGATGATAATACATATACATCATAAATATATACATATAATATATCTATAGGTGCTACTTATTTACGAAAAAACGCAAGATAATTATAAACAAAAATTAAAGAGCATACTTTGGCCATAAAAAAGGATTTATAAGTAATTGACTAGACAATAATAATGTTAATGTCATGTTTCGTGCATTATCAAAACATATTTGGAATTCGTATTGCTGTCGTCTATTATTACGAACAGAAAATAATAAAGTGAAGACTTTCAGAAAATCAAGGAATACATTTATAATGAACGAGGTTAAAACATGATGACCAGGATGGTCCTTAATCGATCAGCTGCATTATGGTAAAGAAGCAAAAAGATCAGCCCTTTGCTGATGCCACCTGGCGACTACCTTTTTCAACCAGTTAATATGACTGGAACAAATGATGTAAGGGGTCACATTTCTGCTAAACCCTTTTCCTATTAGAGACGGTTTCTAAGGCCTTTGCAACAGACGATTTAGGGAAAGATTGTCGCTAAAAGAACAATTGCTCCTTATGAGAAAGTTATCCTTTTGCCACAATGTTTGATAAATAGCTCATGTATAGGAATTTGGGGTATTTCATGTTGATACCACTTTTTTGCGGAAAAAGAACATCGCTCCATTGACGTTACGCCAAGATGAAGTGTTACGGAAATGACGTCACGTCCTTCTTTGGCTACGATACAGTCAACATTTAGGTTCGGACCTAGAAGGCTAATGCTGTCGTTTTTTTGACGAACGGGAAAACATATATATTACATACTGAATGATAAACTATAGAGATTTCCCAACTTGAGAAAACCTATAACATGCTTTTTGTCTACTGAGCAATATCGCCTAGTGTGCGATATAGCTCACTAGCCGGATTTTCGGAACTACTTTTTTAAAATCTCTTTTAAACACTTTTAAGCTCCGTTTTCACTACTTAACACTTTATTTCCATGATGAACCGTTAAATAATCCACAATTGCACTTTTAAATCCGCAAATAAGAGCTTGAATCGACATGACACAAGTTTATTTCAATCAATGTACACATTGTCGGTGACGTCACATATGTATATATATAGTGACGTCACTGCAAAACTGGCAGATTACGTCATTCAGATCTCTCTCCATTTCTGAGCTAAAAGTAAAAGAGCTGCACAGGGGTATTGTCGTTTAAAAACGAAAATTATCGCCGAGAATATAATATATAGTTTAATAAACATTGTTTTCATGATTTGGGAATTAAATCCCTCGTGAAAGAGATTCTTGCATATAAAAACTCGTGCGCTATGGCGCACTCGTTTTTATATCGCAAGAATCTCTTCCACTTGGGATTTAAATCCCGTATCATGAAAACAATGTTAATTAAACTCTATTTATTCCATTTATTTTTAACTTTTCGTACAAATGTTAATTCCACAAAACACAGCACTTTAATGATCTTAAATATCGATTTAAAAAAAAAAAAAAAAAAAGACGACAATGATTTTAAAAATCCGTGTTTTTCGTGTCATTTTATACATACCCAAAATATCAATATAAAAAAAAATATTAAAAAGACGACAATAATTTTTTTTCAATCCGTGTTTCTCGTCTCATTTTATACATACCCAAAATATCGATTTAAAAAAAAATATTAAAAAGACGACAATAATTTTTTTTCAATCCGTGTTTCTCGTCTCATTTTATACATACCCAAAATATCGATTTAAAAAAAAATATTAAAAAGACGACAATAATTTTTTTTCAATCCGTGTTTCTCGTCTCATTTTATACATACCCAAAATGGCGGCCCCCATGGATTTTTCCAGTTTCATTTCAGAAAGCTTCATGGGTTATTGAAAAAAAAAAAAAAAAAAAAAAAAAAAAAAATCTCACACCTGTTAACTATAAGCGAAAAAACCCATTCATGGTTTTTTTTCGTATAAACAGTGGTCTGATGTCAATTCACGTATACCATAAACACATATAAATATATATGTACATTGCAGGGCTCTTTATAAGGTATGAAGAAAAATAATCAGAGCAAAAAAATAAATCTTCTTTTAGTTTTGATAAAGAGTTAGATAATATAAAGTGGACACAGTAGAAATCACTATTTTTAAGAACTGTCTGTATCACAAGTAGGCTTCTTTTTATAATTTGTTTACCTTGAATGGTCATGAAGTCGGCAAAATTCCAAACCATCTCCCCAACAAGAAATTCTGATTTAAGTTTATCAAAGGCTTTATGGTATTCCCTTAGGAAATCTATTTGGTACTCCTCTGTAAAAACAAAACTGGGCTCCTGAAAAAAAATATGCAGCAATATGAGCAACTTAAGCCTTCACTGTCCGTCTACTTGCAATTTATTCTTAGATAAATCTTTTGACAAAAGCTAAAACTGGGGCTCAATTTGTCAGTACTACGCCATATACCTGTATATGATCCTGTTACAGGGCTTGTATATGTTTACAGTCGCTTGTGTGTGTGTGTCACCTGTCATTAATCACCTGTGTGTTGCCTGTCATTAGTTGCTTGTGTGTGTGTGTGTCACTTGCCATTAGTCGCTTGTACCTGTCACTTTTCATTAGTGACTCGTGTGTGTGTGTATCACTTGCCATTAGTGACTTATCCATGTCATTTGTCATAAGTGCCTTTTGTGTGTCACTTGCCATTAGTCGAGTTTATGTGTCACCTGCCATTAGTTGCTTGTGTGTGTCATGAAATGATCAGTTTTACGAAAATGTCATTTCATGAATTGACCATAATTCGATTACATGTATCTGAACCTGTGTAATGGAGTTGTTCACAAAATTGTGGCGCGTATATAATAATAATGCTTTACTGCGGAAAGATTTGTGATTCTTTAAATAAATTTCATTTTAAAAGCTGCAAATAGATTTATAGATTGCAAATAAAGGGTCTAAAGGAAGGAGATTATATTACATAATAATCAGTGCACATATTACTGTATCACTTTGCCTACCATTTAATTTCGGGTCAAAATAAAAAGCCGTCGCCGTTCAATATATTCATCACGAATCTAGCAACTATAATAATAATAATTTTCGGGATAAATCGTAAGTGTGAATAAAAACAAAACAAAAAAAAAATTGTTATTATTTTCAGTGTTCGGAGTGTTGAAGAAACATAAAAATTACAAGTTTTAAATAGACCTTATAAAATATACTTAAAAAAGATTGGGCCACTCTACCAAAGAAACTTGTCAAATACAATATTTTGACCTGGTGAAAGACTAATCTACGAGAATAAGACTGACCTGGTTAAAGACATTTATCTACGAGAATAAGACTGACCTGGTGAAAGACTAATCTACGAGGATCTACGAGGATAAGACTGACCTGGTGAAAGACTAATCTACAAGAATAAGACTGACCTGGTGAAAGACTAATCTACGAGGATAAGAATGACCTTGTGAAAGACTAATCTACAAGAATAAGACTGACCTGGTGAAAGACTAATCTACGAGGATAAGAATGACCTTGGGAAAGACTAATCTACAAGAATAAGACTGACCTTTTGAAAGACTAATCTGCGAGGATAAGACTGACCTTTTGAAAGACTAATCTGCGAGGATAAGACTGACCTGGTGAAAGACTAATCTACGGGAATAAGACTGACCTGGTGAAAGACTAATCTACAATAATACGAATGACCTGGTGAAAGACTAATCTACAAGAATAAGACTGACCTGGTGAAAGACTAATCTACGAGGGTAAAACTGACCTGGTGAAAGACTAATCTACAAGAATAAGACTGACCTGGTGAAAGACTAATCTACGGGAATAAGACTGACCTGGTGAAAGACTAATCTACGATATTAGACTGACCTGGTGAAAGACTAATCTACAAGAATAAGACTGACCTGGTAAAAGACTAATCTACGGGAATAAGACTGACCTGGTGAAAGACTAATATACGAGAGTAAGACTGACCTGTTGAAAGACTAATATACAAGAATAAGACTGACCTGGTGAAAGACTAATCTACAAGAATAGGACTGACCTGGTGAAAGACTAATCGACGAGAATAAGACTGACCTGGTGAAAGACTTATATATCTATGAGAATAAGACTGACCTGGTGAAAGACTTATCTACGAGAATAAAGACTGACCTGGTGAAAGACTAATCTACGAGAATAAGACTGACCTGGTGAAAGACTAATCTACAAGAATAAGACTGACCTGGTGAAAGACTTATATACGGGAATAAGACTGACCTGGTGAAAGACTAATCGACGAGAATAAGACTGACCTGGTGAAAGACTTATATATGTATGAGAATAAGACTGATCTGGTGAAAGACTTATCTACGAGAATAAAGACTGACCTGGTGAAAGACTAATCTACGAGAATAAGACTGACCTGGTGAAAGACTAATCTACAAGAATAAGACTCACCTGGTGAAAGACTAATATACGGGAATAAGACTGACCTGGTGAAAGACTAATCAATGAGGATAAGACTGACCTGGTGAAAGACTAATATACGAGAATAAGACTGACCTGGTGAAAGACTAATATACGAGGATAAGACTGACTTGGTGAAAGACTAATCTACGGGAATAAGACTGACCTGGTGAAAGACTAATCAATGAGGATAAGACTGACCTGGTGAAAGACTAATATACGAGAATAAGACTGACCTGGTGAAAGACTAATCTACAAGAATAAGACTGACCTGGTGAAAGACTAATCTACAAGAATAAGACTGACCTGGTGAAAGACTAATATACGAGGATAAGACTGACCTGGTGAAAGACTAATCTATGAGAGTAAGACTGACCTGGTGAAAGACTAATCTACGAGAATAAGACTGACCTGGTGAAAGACTAATCTACAAGAATAAGACTGACCTGGTGAAAGACTAATATACGAGAATAAGACTGACCTGGTGAAAGACTAATATACGAGAATAAGACTGACCTGGTGAAAGACTAATCTACGGGAATAAGACTGACCTGGTGAAAGACTAATCAATGAGGATAAGACTGACCTGGTGAAAGACTAATATACGAGGATAAGACTGACTTGGTGAAAGACTAATCTACGGGAATAAGACTGACCTGGTGAAAGACTAATCAATGAGGATAAGACTGACCTGGTGAAAGACTAATATACGAGAATAAGACTGACCTGGTGAAAGACTAATCTACAAGAATAAGACTGACCTGGTGAAAGACTAATCTACAAGAATAAGACTGACCTGGTGAAAGACTAATATACGAGGATAAGACTGACCTGGTGAAAGACTAATCTATGAGAGTAAGACTGACCTGGTGAAAGACTAATCTACGAGAATAAGACTGACCTGGTGAAAGACTAATCTACAAGAATAAGACTGACCTGGTGAAAGACTAATATACGAGAATAAGACTGACCTGGTGAAAGACTAATATACGAGAATAAGACTGACCTGGTGAAAGACTAATCTACGGGTATAAGACTGACCTGGTGAAAGACTAATCAATGAGGATAAGACTGACCTGGTGAAAGACTTATATACGAGAATAAGACTGACCTGGTGAAAGACTAATCTACAAGAATAAGACTCACCTGGTGAAAGACTAATATACGAGAATAAGACTGACCTGGTGAAAGACAAATATACGAGAATAAGACTGACCTGGTGAAAGACTAATCTACAAGAATAAGACTGACCTGGTGAAAGACTAATCTACAAGAATAAGACTGACCTGGTGAAACACTAATCTACGAGAACAAGACTGACCTGGTGAAAGCCGGGTATGGTGTCAACACCGAAGTCAGTCACCAGAACGGGTATATGAAAGGTACTCTACGAGAACAAGACTGACCTGGTGAAAGCCGGGTATAGTGTCAGCACCGTATTCAGTCACCAGAACGGGTATATTAAAGGTACTGTGCCATTTTCGCAAATCAAATTCCATTTGCATTTGGATGACTTCAGTATGTCCATTGTCCGAATACCAACCGTAATAGCGATTTATTAGAACGATGTCCGTGTACTTGACCTGGAAATGGATACCTCAAATATATAATTTGTACAAGACCCACATTAGGATATGTAAATATTTTAAATATATACCGGATATGGAAATGGATAATATATCTATTAAAATCAATTTTAAGCCTTTCCCTCATTAAACAAATCTGCAGCAGATATATATATATATATATATATATATATTTATACATTTCAGACGACGTTGAAAACAAGTAAAATATATGGAAATCTAGCTAGCTGTATGTTGGAAAGGGTAAAATTTAATTGTCTTTTATAGAATCGGTTTGTCAGCGTCAGAAAACTGTTTTCGGAAAACTTTACAAAACAAAATGTAACTGCACAGAGGTGATTTTGACAGGGTTGAATACAGCATGACAAAGATAATGGCACATAGTACAAAGTATTCAATTTAATTAACATAATTAAGCTCAGAATTATGTCTTTATTAATTTTCGTTCACATATAGATGAACTATGATAGTTTCTAAAATTACTGAACAGTAAACTGGATGTGAAATCACCAGTATTCACTGTCCATGCAATGCACCAGTCAAATGAAATTTAGTTTTATGTACCATCAGGGCACACAATACACACATCCATAGAGGAAACAGATGACTAGACGAAATAAAGTGATGATATTGTTTGTCTAATCAGATGACAATGAGGTTAATATCCATGCACGTATAATGTATTCTAGTTCCAGGGTTCTTACATGTGCTTGATTAAATACACAAAAACAGGTTGAAAATACAGCACTGGACAATTAAGCAAATAAGCAGCACCAATTACTTGATACATGTAACTCTATTGATTGCCGTTGACTGCTGCTATAGTATCATAGTAAAAATCACCGTTGAGCCATATTTTTCACACAAACAGATTCGTCACACATGTGAGGAATACATGCAAATTCCTTGCATTTTTGTGGAGAATACATGCATAAGTGTCATAACTAGCAAATGTGCAATATGTTTTATTCTTTTAAGGGTTGTTGATACAAACTAGACAATGCTACACACCAAATTTCTAGGCCTATCAGTTTCTAACAGATATATTTTAAGACTTAAGAAAAATCCTTTTGGTTGCCATGGTAACCAGAGTTCTGCATGGAGTTAATTTCTCTGAACACATTTGAAACAGGATAACCCAAGGATCATCATTCCTATCAAATTTAGTCATAATCCATACATTGTAGTGAGTAAGGTTTACGTTTATCCCCATAATATAGTAGCATTATATTTCATTTTGCATCTTGTTTTTTGCATGTCACGAAAACGTTTTAGTTCCACTAGGGGGTAGTGTAACAAAACGTATATCACATAATTTGTGAAGAATTCGCACATATTCCTTACAACATTTCAAGAATACGTATGTGTTTGTGTGTGTGTGTGAAAAATAAGGCTTAACAAAGCATCATATTATCAATGAATAGTCTTTATTATGAACACCATATCAACATAACTTACAGCCACATCTGTATTGTAGTCCTGGTTACACACAAAGGACACAGGCCTCGTGTTGTCTAGAGATCTAACATGATCGATCACGCTCCTGGAATTAATGAAATTTTGAGAAAACGACTGACTATTTAAGATTGATTTTATAACTCTGATTACAAAAGTTAATTTGGTTTAATCACACAAACCCATCTTATCTGTCAACAGGATTTACCTTCAACCATAACTGCAGTGATAAGAGTGATTTACACTTTTAGTGCCGAATTTCCATGTAGACAAAGTAGACATTTCCATGTTCAAAATTAGAGGAATCATTAACGAAAACGCAATGGTGATTTCGTTACGATCTCCTCTCAATCTTTATTGTTTGCAAAAAACTTGGATGATGTAAGAGTTAAAGGAACATATGTAGTTTGATGTTACAAGTGTGTTGACTGCCAATAAGTCAGTGATTGATAAGACTGGTAAGTGATCCATTTGTCCCCTTTCGATGTAGACTACACAATAACAGTGTCAGTATATAGATGCAAGCTACACAATAAGAATGTCCTCTAGCGATAAAGGCTACACCATAACAGAATGCCTTGTCGATACAGGCTACAGAATAACAGTGTCCCCTGTCAATGCAGGCTACACAATAACAGTGTCCCCTATCAATACAGACTAGACACTAACAGTGTCCCCTGTCGATACAGACTAGAAACTAACAGTGTCCCCTGTTGATACAGACTAGACACTAACAGCGTCCCCTGTCAATGCAGGCTACATCATAAAAGTGTCCACTATCGATACAGACTACACACTAACAGTGTTCCCTATCGATAAAGACTACACAATAACAGTGTCCCCTGTCGATAAAGACTACACACTAACAGTGTCCCCTGTCGATAAAGACTACACACTAACAGTGTCCCCTATCGATAAAGACTACACATAACAGTGTCTCCTATCGAAACAGACTACACACTAACAGTGTCCCCTATCGATAAAGACTATGCAATAACAGTGTCCCATATCGATAAAGACTACACACTAACAGTGTCCCCTATCGATAAAGACTACGCAATAACAGTGTCCCCTATCGATAAAGACTACACACTAACAGTGTCCTCTATCGATACAGACTACACAATAAAAGTGTCCTCTATCGATACAGACTACACACTAACAGTGTCCCCTATCGATAAAGACTACACAATAACAGTGTCCCCTGTCGATAAAGACTCCACACTAACAGTGTCCCCTATTGATAAAGACTACACATAACAGTGTCCCCTATCGAAACAGACTACACACTAACAGTGTCCCCTATCGATAAAGACTAAGCAATAACAGTGTCCCCTATCGATAAAGACTACACAATAACAGTGTCCCCTATCGATAAAGACTACACACTAACAGTGTCCCCTATCGATACATGCTACACGCTAACAGTGTCCTCTTTCGATACAGACTACACACTAACATTGTCCACTATCGATACAGACTACACAATAACAGTGTCCCCTATCGATAAAGACTACACACTAACATTGTCCACTATCGATACAGACTACACACTAACATTGTCCACTATCGATACAGACTACACACTAACATTGTCCACTATCTATACAGACTATACACTCTCTTGTGTCCCCTATCGATACAGACTACACACTAACACTGTCCACTATCGATAAAGACTACACACTAACAGTGTCCACTATCGATAAAGACTACACAATAACAGTGTCTCCTATCGATACAGACTAGACACTAACAGTGTCCACTATCAATACAGACTACACACAATAATACGAAAAAAAAACATAAATGGTTTTTTTCGCTTATAGGTAACAGGTGTGAGATTTTTTTTTTTCAATAACCCATGAAGCTTTCTGAAATGAAACTGGAAAAATCAATGAGGGCCGCCATTTTGGATATGTATAAAAAGCAGACGTAAAACACAGATTAAAAATTATTGTCGGCTTTTTAATCATTTTTTTTAAATCGGTATTTTGGGTATGTATAAAATGAGCAGAAAAACACGGATTGAAAATTATTGTCGTCTTTTTAATCATTTTTTTTTTAAATCGATATTTAAGATCATTAAAGTGTTGTGTGGGAATTAACATTTGTACGAAAATCTAAAATAAAAGGAAATCTGTAAGAAATATGTTTGCCCGTTCGTCAAAAAAACGACAGCATTAGCCTTCTACGCCCGAAACTAAATTTTGACTGTATCGTAGCCAAAGAATGACGTGACGTCATTTCCGTTACACTTCATCTTGGCGTAACGTCAATGGAGCGACGTCGTTTCCCGCAAAAAAGTGGGATCAACATGAAAGACTCCAAATTCTTATACATGAGCTATTGACTCACTCATTCAAAGTATAATTATTTATCAAACATTGTGGCAAAAGGATAACTTTCTCATAAGGAGCAATTGTTCTTGTGGCGACAATCTTTTCCTAAATCGTCTGTTGCATAGGCCTCAGAAACAGTCTCTAATAGGGAAAAGGTTTAGCAGAAATGTGACCCCTTACATAATTTGTTCCAGTCATATTGACTGGTTGAAAAAGGCAGTCGCCAGGTGGCATCAGAAAAGGGCTGATCTATTTGCTTCTTTACCATAATGCAGGTGATCGATTAAGGATCATATCTTGGCCCTCATGTTTTAACCACGTTCATTATAAATGTATTCCTTGATTTTCTGAAAGTCTTTGCTTTATTATTTTCTGTTGATAATGCAAGAAACATGACATTAACATTATTATTGTCTAGTAAATTACTTATAAATCCTTTTTTATGTCCAAAGTATGATCTTTAATTTTTGTTTATAATTATCTTGCGTTTTTTTCGTAAATAGGTAGCACCTATAGATATATTAATGTCCCCTATTGATACAGACTACACACTAACAGTGTCCCATATCGATACAGACTACACAATAACAGTGTCCCCTATCGATACAGACTAAACACTTACAGTGTCCCCTATTGATACAGACTGCACACTAACAGTGTCCCCTATCGATACAGACTAAACACTTACAGTGTCCCCTATTGATACAGACTACACACTAACAGTGTCCCCTATCGATACAGACTACACAATAACAGTGTCCCCTATCGATACAGACTACACAATAACAGTGTCCCCTATCGATACAGACTACACAATAACAGTGTCCCCTATCGATACAGACTACACAATAACAGTGTCCCATATCGATACAGACTACACAATAACAGTGTCCCCTATCGATACAGACTAAACACTTACAGTGTCCCCTATTGATACAGACTGCACACTAACAGTGTCCCCTATCGATAAAGACTACACACTAACCCCTATCGATAAAGACTACACACTAACACTGTTCCCTATCGATACAGACTACACACTAACAGTGTCCCCTATCGTTAAGACTACACATTAACAGTGTCCCCTGTTGATACAGAATACACACTAACAGTGTCCCTAAAGCTAAGTTCTGGTGAACGATGACCTTGACCTTGGTAATTTTGACGTTGAATGATGTCTCATGACCAAACAATACACCTGACAAAGTTTCAGAACAGATCAATTAGGGATTGCCGTGTAATTAATAGAGCATTGAAAAAGTAGCCACCCCTACCTTCGCTGCCGCCGGAAAAGTGACTGATATGTCTCACTCCACATGTGTGGGTGAGACACAAAGGCAAACAATGATTTCAAAAGTCTAAACGTTTCGGGAAAAGGGAAACTTAGGTGATACGATTATGTAAAATGAGTCACACAAAAGGAATAAATGTCGGCTTCAAACTCTTTCAGCATTCAATTTCCTAACTAGAACTATCACTGAAGATGACAAATACCCCCTAAACAGCACCTTGACCTACACCATAACTTAATAAGTAAAAGGGCCATAACTCTGTAAAATAACATGTAATTGTAACCCCTTTAGGATATGCACATTACCTTTTTTTAAAACATAGTGACAAAAGAAGAAATTGCACAAAACGTTCAATTTCTCCTTTTTCCACAATGTTTTCCACTTTTAGTGATAGGTTGGTTATCCATTCAATTATGGAGATTTTCTATGTTTTGACAAAATACGTTCAAAGTCGGCTGCTGCAGAATTGTCGTATGAGGGAAAGGGTTAAATTGTATAACAGATTTTGAGTTGACAATACCCATCGGTAAACTATTCCTCACCTGTATGTTACGGTGAGCAAATGAATTTAAACGTATTGATTTATTTGCTCTAGGTTTGTCGAGTTTTTGGTTATGACCTCTAAGATGAGTATTGTTTTAGTAAGTAAAGAATAAGTTCATGTCAATATGATAAATTTTAGGTACTATTTTGAACACTAGAATAATGTCAAATCTTTTTCTACGGTAATTTTATGATGGCAGGTTCAATTCAGAGAGACGTTAACTGTACAATAAGCCTCGTAATATTATTTAGCAAACAGTCTGCATTTGTATAATAAAGCTTCAATTCATGCAACTTATAGCTGTCCTAGGCATTTACTGAAAAGAAACTGAAGAGTCCAAAACGGAACTAGAACAGTCTAACTCTGAACTGTCAACATATATACATGTATCAATAGTTTAGGACTATTTTCATATCTAAAATGCAAACAATGCTGATTTCAGGTGAGACAGCTTGTAATGTAATAAATAAATATTTAAGTGTAAAGAGCCCTTGTTATGTATTCTTCATCATGCCACAGTTCAGTTTACAAGGTTTTTATGTTTCGTTGCAATGGTTTTTAATAAAGATGAACATATTTACATTTAAACCACAACGGACGAAACCCGACCTTTCAGATGTTCTTGATCCTAAATCTTAATTCGATAAAATGGCGAACAATGGTGGATAAGACTTGTTGGAAAATACTGATAATCGGTTTGCGTGTGACAAAGCCAATATTGTGACTTACTTAAAATATGGGCCCGCTTTGTCCTTATTGGTAGCTGGTTCGTTGGCCACAGACCATATGATAACACCTGGTCGATTCTTGTCTCTTTGGTACATCTCCGACATGACCTCTTTGTGATGTGCAAGGGACTCTGGCCCGAGATTATTTCTGCAATAAACAGGGCTTAACAATCACGACACACACCAAATATAAATAAATATAACAAAAGAAATAACAGATGAATTCAATACAGTTTAGAACATGGGTCAGTTTAATGATATGCAGTCTAGATGAAAACCAACCAATCTAAATGCCTTGAATAATCTTTGTAGAGGGTTTAACTCAGAAATATTTCTACCAACTTATCTTGGGCCCAAGAAAGCAGATACAGAGGAGAAGACATTTAGTTTTGATAATTTTACCCGTTTTCTGATGTCGCCTGGTCTACATTGAATATTTGGACACTTTTGAAAGAGGACCTCCAAGGTTTGGTTTAATGTGGTCCAGTGGTTTAGAAGGAGATGTTGGTACGGAAGGACGACAAATAGAGAGTAATCAGAATAGATCACATTTAGCCTTCAACTTTCGGCTCATACGATCTAATAACATCTCACACAATTATTGCACTTACTATCTTATTATATTATATTATGTAGTGTCATTCTGAAAGAGCTGAATCATTGTTGGAAAAAATGGATAATTTCAAGTCATCATTGAACCATTGACCTTGAAATAAGTTGCTTATATATAATTAGTGGAGTTTTCTTTTATCATAAAATGTTCAGACATTACAACTATGAAGCTACACATTACATTGGAATTTTTGTTCTAATCTTTATTTTTTGTCTATTTGTCTATAAAATTAAAGTGTTAACATGTATTTCTTAAATTTGACCTATTGACCCAGTTCATAACTGGACATGACTCAAATTTGAACTAAGCCTAGATATCACCATTACACCCCTTCTGACAATTTCAACATGCTAAAGATAAAAATGCGGCATCCAGAGTGTTAACAATATTTTCCTTCAATTTGAGCTAGTGACCTAGTATGTGATCGGACATGATCTACATTCAAACTTACCCTTATAGATATTATCAACACATTTATTCTGACAATGTTGCACCATGCTTAAAATAACAAGAGGGCAATGCTGGCCCTTGATCACTTACCTGCGTTATGTCAACCACATAGTCAATCGAAATTAAATATTTTGTGGTCAGGTAAGCTATTATCATCAAAGTACCCCTTCTGATGAAGTGGCCTAGTTTTTGACTCAACATGACCTATATTCGAACTTAGCCTAGATATCCCCAAGATGGTTTCTAAGAGTGTTAACAAGATTCTCCTTCAATTTGGCCTAGTGACATAGTTTATGACCGGGCATGACATACATTTGAACTTACATGACCCAGTTTCGAAAGGAGATCACAATAACTCACATTGAGCACTTCGTGCTCAGGTGAGCTAAACAACTAACATCAGAAGAGAACATCTGTATGAGTTATCTTTACAGCTATCCGGTTTACTCTACAACCGTATGTACACACACAAATGTGTCTTAAGTTATCCAGTTTACCTAGGTTCTTGCATATTTCTTATATAATGTTGTACCTGACAAGCAATCTGTCTTTGTTTCCTGCATTAATTTTCCTCTCAAAATCTTTAACCTGCTTATCCCTTTTTCTTTTTAAATTCTTCTTCCTTGAATTTTTAAACTTCATAAACTTGTATCTGCGACGCTTAGTGCGATTGGTTCTTAAAATAAAAATAAATCCAACTTAAAACTTCTAGTTCGACATTTTGTTCCATAGCAGATGTGCAATAATATACACAGGCAACGGTTCTTTCAGGAATTTCCGCTGAGTTGAAGTTATTCATAAATCTGAATCTGTGGTTTAAGTATTAGAATTAATATTCACGTTTTGTGCAATTTCTTCTTTTGTCACTATGTTTTCAAAAAGCCGTCTGCTGCAGAGGCATCAGAAAGCGTCTATATGAGGGAAAGGGTTATGCAGTACCTCCATTGATTGCAGAATGACTGCAGAATGACTATTTAAGAATTAAGTGGTTATAGAATCTTTCGGTTTCTTTTGTGCTAGAACATACCTCTATCACCCTTTGACCCTGATTATGTACATGGATGGACGCATGGCGGACAATTCGCCATTACACAAACTCAACTTGCTTTCAGCTGGTGGAGTTTAAAAAGCTCAAAACTCTCATTTCACATACTTGCCAATCCCAACACCCGGGCTCTCGTCTATAACAACAATCCCCTGTTGATCAGCCTGGTCCATGATCTCCTCGGCGTATGGATAGTGGGATGTTCGGAAACAGTTCACACCCAGCCATTTCAACATGTTAAAGTCACGTGCTATGAGCGCGTAGTCCAGACCTTTACCGCGGATCTAGAAAAAAAGCGTTTCTCGTATTGATAGTTTCCTTCCTTGTCTATTCATTCAATTTCTCTTCAGAATGGTATTTGGTAATATCTAATTTACCCATTTACAACAAATCTGCAGCAGACGACTTATATCAGAAAAAATATGGACAGTATCTACAAATAAAAGTATGGTTATTGATGACCGGACATCTGCTGTAGATGCGTCAAAAGGCATTAACATTTGAGAATGGGTTAAACCACTACATACGTATTACCGTAATGCGTTAAGTAAATATTTTCCTAAAGTTAGGCAAAGTATGACTTTTAAGAACCTCGTGGACAAGGAAATATGGGCTCAAAACCTAAATACAAAAGGGTAATTTCTCCTTTTCAAATTAACTGTATATTTTCAAGCAACATGAATTGATAATCATGACTTCTAGATGTTACACAAGTCCAAGATAACTTCAAACATGAAAACTTCATATGCATGTGTATCATAACATGAAAACATAATGTATTGAATAAGACTTTGCCCTCGGCCATCATCTCCGAACGCTGTAGATACCATAACATTTCCAAGTGGTATCAACTTAAAAAGATAATCAAAGCACTAAAAGTGCTGCCAGCAAGGGGCTAATTGCAGATCACAGATTACATTTTGACAAGGGTCGACCGATCACAAACGTTAAACAAATACACTCCACAATAGAACTTTATAATACCCTTATTTTAAACAATATGTGTTTCAAGCAAAGTTCATAACAACCATAATTTACTAACAAGACATCTCTCTGAAATGGAAATGGTGTTCAGTAGTGGAGAGCTACTGTAGAAATAGATAGTTGAAGTAACTCATTGCTAATATTGTAATAAAACATTAAAAATAGGGAGTGATTCCTGTCCAGATTTCGACGAGTGTCTGCAGAATTTGCCAACTATAGCAATTGGCTCTGACGAGCACCTTGCTAAAACGAGAAGAACGGCCATCCATCATATGATGTCAGTGTCAATCATGATGTAAATGGTTTTTGGAGGGCACAATATCAATTTCACCATATGACTTTATGACACCATGCTTGTAAAAGCAAATCCAATAGAGTGCAGTTCCAGGAAAACCAACTTAAGTCTATATGTGTGACAAGTGTAGATCTAGATAAACCAGAGCATCCGCAAAGTTTGATCTGACTGTGCACTATTAACCAGTTAGTCACAAGAGCTTAATACGCAAAGCTTGGTTTTCCTTGAGAATGGCTCACAATAACTTCAGTTGTGTGGAAATATTTTCTTACATCAGAATCTTCGTGTTTTGCTACGCCGTGACAGTAGAATGATTTCCCGTTTATGAGTAGTTGTGTGTTTGTAACAGAGACAGTTCGGATACCAAACGGTTGTCTATATACATCAGAAGTAGCAGCTGTTGACATGGTAATCTAAACATAAAATTAAATGTATACATCTATTTATCGTGTAAGATTTTGATTGTAATGGCAAGAACGTATAGATGACCCATGATACCCAAGTCGGGAACGACAAACACAATCAATCCATTTTTCATTTCCAAACTGAAAGAATAAAATCAAATAGGTAATGTTTTCTTTTAAAATACATTTCCAAGTCATCTACTGTTTTAATTTTTCATGTCAAAAGGTATAATTCACTATTGGGATTACCTTTATTCTTTTGATAACGTTGCTAGTTTATAGGAGCGGCACCCTACAAAAAAGAACCGTAAAGCTTTTACTACCAGTATCAGGCACATCAAACATGTTACAGGGTGATCTGGCTTTGTACCGTTTCCTAATTATTTATAGAAGGTTAAAATCTTAAGTTAAGCAGATTCTGTGTGTATCTTTAGCTTGAATACACAACAATGTTTTTTAAAAAAGTGTTATAATTTGACTATATGGTATACAGTTTGATTTCCCAGAGTAGCGCTTAGATTGAACAAACGATATTCAACTCATTAACTCAATGTACATGTACCTATAATGACTATATTAATCTCTATAGCTAAGTATACATGTACCTATAATGACGATATTCATCTCTATAGTTAAGTATACATGTACATATAATGACGATATTCATCTCCTTAGCTAAGTATACATGTACCTATAATGATGATATTCAACTCATTAACTCAGTGGCCATGTACCTATAATGACGATATTCATCTCTATAGCTAAGTATAGATGTACCTATAATGGCGATATTAATCGCTAAAGCTAAGTACACATGTACCTATAATGAGAATATCATCTCTTTAGCTAAGTATACATGTACCTATAATGAGGATATTCATCTCTATAGCTAAGTAAACATGTACCTATAATGAGGATATTCATCTCTATAGCTAAGTAAACATGTACCTATAATGAGGATATTCATCTCTATAGCTAAGTAAACATGTACCTATAATGAGTATATTAATCTCTATAGCTAAGTAAACATGTACCTATAATGAGGATATTAATCTCTATAGCTAAGTAAACATGTACCTATAATGACAATATTCATCTCTATATAGCAAAGTATACATGTACCTATACTGAGGATATTCATCTCTATAGCTAAGTAAACATGTACATATAATGACAATATTCATCTCTATAGCTAAGTATACATGTACCTATAATGACTATATTAATCTCTATAGCTAAGTATACATGTACCTATAATGAGGATATCATTCTCTATAGCTAAGTAAACATGTACATATAATGACAATATTCATCTCTATAGCTAAGTATACATGTACCTATAAAGACGGTATTCATCTCTATAGCTAAGTAAACATGTACATATAATGACAATATTCATCTCTATAGCTAAGTATACATGTACCTATAATGAGGATATTCATCTCTATAGCTAAGTAAACATGTACCTATAATGACTATATTAATCTCTATAGCTAAGTAAACATGTACCTATAATGACTATATTAATCTCTATAGCTAAGTAAACATGTACATATAATGACAATATTCATCTCTATAGCTAAGTATACATGTACCTATAATGAGGATATTATTCTCTATAGCTAAGTAAACATGTACATATAATGACAATATTCATCTCTATAGCTAAGTATACATATACCTATAATGACGATATTCATCTCTATAGCTAAGTAAACTTGTACATATAATGACAATATTCATCTCTATAGCTAAGTATACATGTACCTATAATGAGGATATTAATCTCTATAGCTTAGTAAACATGTACCTATAATGACTATATTAATCTCTATAGCTAAGTAAACATGTACCTATAATGACAATATTCATCTCTATAGCTAAGATTACATGTACCTCTAATGAGGATATTTAACTCTATAGCTAAGTAAACATGTACCTATAATTACAATATTAATCTCTATAGCTAAGTAAACATGTACCTATAATGAGGATATTAATCTCTATAGCTATTTAGTAAACATGTACCTATATTGACTATATTAATCTCTATAGCTAAGTAAACATGTACCTATAATGACTATATTAATCTCTATAGCTATATAGTAAACATGTACCTATATTGACTATATTCTCTATAGCTAAGTAAACATGTACCTATAATGACTATATTAATCTCTATAGCTAAGTAAACATGTACCTATAATGACAATATTCATCTCTATAGCTAAGTATACATGTACCTCTAATGAGGATATTCAACTCTATAGCTAAGTAAACATGTACCTATATTGACAATATTAATCTCTATAGCTAAGTAAACATGTACCTATAATGACAATATTCATCTCTATAGCTAAGTATACATGTACCTATAATGAGGATATTCAACTCATTACCTCAGTATACATGTACCTATAGTTAAGTATACATGTACCTATAATGAGGATATTCATCTCTAAAGCTAAGTATACATGTACCTATAATGCAAACAACAGTTCACATATAAATGCATCCACGTTGCCCAATTGTGCGCATGTCAGATCCAACCCAAGACTTAAATTGTGTAACATGATACAATTGTGACTTTTTTTCTTTGGCACTAACATTTACAAACACCATCTGACACCATTTATGTGCATGCTTGTAGACAAATAGCAGTTAAAGTTGGTACTCATTTAGGAACGCTGTTTTATAATTGTTTAACAAAAGTGTGACTGAACATCAATTTTACAATTGATTAATTGATCATTTGGAGTTTTAGGGTAGTAAGGGCACCAGTTCAAAATGCATGTGTTTCCAGACGTTCTTGCACCTATGCACCACACAACAATCTCCAGATGTAACTGGCTATCTTCGATCAGAAACTATTAAGCTCGTTTGTGGAATCACAATGAAAATTGTCAATAATCAGAAAGAAAATATGTCCAAGACAGGTACTAATTCTACAACCCAGCTGGATTGATAGCCCTTATCATTTCAGACTAATTTGCTGCTCTTCGAGCATTTAAAACAAACGTAATTGTCCAGTCATATTGATGTAAAGGTTTGAAGCGACTTTGCCCTCGTACGAAAAAAACAAAAGTACCCGATATTTAAAGGTCAAACCTACCCTCAGTGTATACATGTATCCAGCATCGAGACCCTGATTCATTGTGTATGGCCACCAGAAACTGGCATTTTGTACCACTAAAGTGTCTACTTGATTCGTACTACGGGCAACAACAGTTCCATTCTTGTCTACAATTTCGACAACAAATCCTATGAAACCAAACTGACCGCCTTCATACACTTTGTAGTTGACAATTCCTGTAAGGGTAAATCAAAAGTTTAATTTCACCATATTCAGGACACTAAGATATCAATTCACCATATGCTCAAGCTTATACTTTCAGTGCATGAACAAATTACACTTTGTAAATTGTAACCCTTTTTCCCTATAAACAGAAGCCGAGCCCGGGTAGCTCAGTTGGTAGCGACGCGGGCTGTCAATCCAGGGGTTGTGAGTTTGAATCCCGGCTCGGCCAACTTTCTTTCCTACGATTGACAAAAGTCAATGCGACATGCGTCATTCGTCTTCCACCAATGGGCTACGTCTATGTGGAAAAGCAGTCAGTTGCTTGGGAAGATTGTTATGTGGAGTACTGCTGTGAGAAAACCAGGAAATGCATGAGTAGATGAACTGGCCGCCGTGATATAACTGAGAAATTGTTAAAATTGGTGTTAAACCCCAATCAATCAATCAATCAACCTATTAATAGAAATAGTTGAGCAACATATATTTCTTCTGACAATATAGATTTATTTGTGATATTTTAATGGCATTTTTTTTCCACTTACAGATGCTTTTGCAGCAGACAACTTTTGAAAACATTATACATGACTCATAAAGAGCAATATCTCCTTCTACCACAATGTTTTCCAATCAATTCAGGAAAATTTAGAAAAATAAACCTAAGATATTAACCCTTGCCCACGTACTGACCCTTTCTGTCGCCTCTGCAGCAGACGGCTTTTTGAAAACATAGTGACAAAAGAAGAAATTGCACAAAATGTGCAATATCTTCTTTTGACACAATGTTTTCCACGTTTAGTCATAGGTTATCCATTCGATTATAGAGATTTTCTATTTTTTGACAAAATATGTTCAAAGTCGTCTGCTGCATAATTGTCGTATGAGGGAAAGGGTTAAGGGTGAAATATGCCCCTATTTTTAAAAATATTCTCCTCTGATTTCGCTTGTCTTATACCAATATTATGTGGTAGAAATGTACGTTTGAACAAATCTCTACGGATGTAATCATATTGATTGGTTTTAAACACGACAATGAGGCGGCATAAGAAAAGGGGTGAACTTAAAACTAAAATTCTTATGAATGTGCATGTCTGATTTCAAGATAATTTAGCAGAACTGTTCATTCATTGAGCCTTTACATGTTTTTAAGTCTCATTGATGGGTTGAGAGTCATGGAAACCAGGTCACTGAGGTGGCATCTGAAAAGGGGAAATTGAACTTTTAGCTTCAAATGACATCTCATCTTATGCCCTGGACAAATTTTAAAAAACATCGTCACAGTAATTACCTTTTGGTGGTCCTTTTCTTAATTATGTTCAAAGATATATATTCTGTGGAGAACTTTTGTTTCTGCGATATCAGAAAGGAAGTAAAATGCCCAATATTTAAATTTGTTCTCCTCTTAACCCTTTCCCTTATACAACAATTCTGCAGCAGACGACTTTGAACACATTTTGTCAAAAAATAGAAAATTTCCATAATTGAAGTGGAAAACATTGTGGCAAAAGGAGAAATTGCTCGTTTTGAGCAATTTCTTCTTTTACCAATATGTTTTCAAAAAGCCGTCTGCTGCAGAGGCTTCAGAAAGCGTCTATATGAGGGAAAGGGTTAAAATACTTCCAAGACAAACTTTATGAAATACTTATAAGGCGTATGTTGTGTTTATTTTATAAACTCAACAAAGTTCATATTGAAACAATGCATTAGATTACATACAAACATGATATCTGTTATACATTTTAAAGGATATGACTAACCATTCGATCCTTGTATACTGGTTGTGATATCGATATCTTCTATATACATCTGTGGTCTTGTGTACAGGGTCACATGTCGATGTATCCCGGCGTAGTTGAAAAAATCCATCTGAAGGTTTTGTACAAAATAGCCTTTTGGGTACCTGCGTATTAAATTCTCAAGTTGAATAGGACGATCTGATTTCATACATTATATGTAAGACGATCAGATTACCTCGTTATATGTAGGATGACCAGATTTCATACATTATACGTAGGATAAGTAACCAGATTTCATACATTATAAGTAGGACAATCAGATTTTATACATTATATGTAGGATGACCAGATTCTATACATATACGTAGGATGACCAGATTTCATACATTATATGTAGGACGATCAGATTACATACATTATATGTAGGATGACCAGATTTCATACATTATACGTAGGATGACCAGATTTCATACATTATAAGTAGGACAATCAGATTTCATACATTATATGAATGAAATCTGGTTGTCCTATGTATAATGCATGAAATCTGATTGTCCTACGTATAATATATGGAATCTGATTGTCCTAGTATAATGCTTGAAATCTGGTCATCCTATGTATAATGTATGATGATCAGATTTCATACATTATACGTAGGAGGATCAGATTTCATACATTATACCTATAATCTAGTAATTGTGTAATAAAAATAAAATTGGCTTATGGAATTTGAATTCACCAAAATGTCACACACTTCAACTTTCTAATCATCATCTATACTACGAGTTAATCTAACACTTAAATTCAAATTTAACCTTTCCATTGCTCAAAAAAGCAAAAGAAGTAGTGCATTAATATACAACAATAAACATAGTTCTTTACCTAGACATTGCCTTAAGTTATTGGACTATACACATACACATAGGCCATGACCTAGACATTGCCTTAAGTTATTGGACTATACACATAGGCCTTTACCTAGACAATGCCTTAAGTAAGTGGATGATACAAATAGGCCTTTACCTAGATATTTCCTTAAGTTATTGGACTATACGCATATGCATTTACCTAGATATTGCCTTAAGTTATTGGACTATACACATAGTCCTTTCCCTAGATATTGCCTTAAGTTATTGGATGATACAAATAGGTCTTTACCTGGATATTGCCTTAAGTAATTGGATGATACAAATTGGTTTTTACCTAAATATTGCCTTAACCCTTTCCCTCATACGACAATTCTGCAGCAGACGATTTCGAACAATATTTGTCAAAAAATAGAAAATCTCTATAATTGAATAGATAACCTATGACTAAAAGTGGAAAACATTGTGGCAAAAGGAGAAATTGCTTGTTTTGAGCAATTTCTTCTTTTGTCACTATGTTTTCAAAAAGCTGTCTGCTGCAGAGGCGTCAGAAAGCGTCTATATGTGGGAAAGGGTTAAGTTATTGGACTATACAAATAGGCCCTTACCTAGATATTGCCATAAGTTATTGGTCTATACACATAAGCCTTTACCTAGACAATGCCTTAAGGCCTTTACCTAAATATTGCCTTAAGTAATTGTACTATACAAATAGGCCTCTACCTAGATATTTCCTTAATTGAACTATACACATAAGCCTTTACCTAGACAATGCCTTAAGTTATTGGACTATACACATAGGCCTTTATCTAGATATTGCCTTAAGTTATTGGAAAATACAAATAGACCTTTACCTAGATATTGTCTTAAGTTATTGGACGATACAAATAGGCTTTAAACTAGATATTGCCTTAAGCAATTTGACTATACAAATAGTCCTTTACATGGAAATTACCTTCAGTTATTGGACTATACACATAAGCTTTTACCTAGATATTGACTTAAGTTATTGGACAAAACAAATAAGCCTTTACCTAGATATTGACTTAAGTTATTGGACAAAACAAATAGGCCTTTAATTATACATAGATATTGACTTAAGTTATTGGACAAAACAAATAAGCCTTTACCTAGATATTGACTTAAGTTATTGGACAAAACAAATTGGCCTTTACCTAGATATTGACTAAATTTATTGGACAAAACAAATAGGCCTTTACCTAGATATTGCCTTAAGTTATTGGAATATACGCATAGGCCTCTACCTAGATATTGCCTTACGTATTTGTACTTTACAAATAGGCCTTTACCTAGACATTTCCTTAAGTCATTGGACAATACAAATAAGCCTTTACCTAGATATAGCCTAAAGTTATTGGACTATACATAAGGCCTTTACCTAGATATTGCCTTAAGTTATAGGACTATACAAATAGTCCTTCACATGTAACTACCTTTAGTTATTGGACTATACACGTAAACCTTTATCTAGATATTGCTTTAAGTTATTGGACTATACACATAGTCCTTTACCTAGATATTGCCTTAAGTTAGTGGACAATACAAATAAGCATTTACCAAGACAATGCCTTAAGTTTTTGGACTATATACATAGGCCTTTACCTAGTTTTTGCCTTCAGTAATTGGACTATACAGATATACCTTTATAAATATATTGCCTTTAGTAATTGGACAATGGACAAAGGCCTCTACCTGAAATATGCTTTAGTAACTGGATTATACACAATTTAAAGGCCTTTACTTTGAAATTGCCTTTAGTAATTGAACTACACACAGAGCTTTACCAGGAATTGTCTTTAGTAATTGAACTACACACAGACCTTTACCTTGAAACTGCCTTCAGTAATTGAACTACACACAGACCTTTTCCAGCAATTGTCTTTAGTAATTGGACTATACACATTGGCCTTTACCTTGAAATTGTCTTTAGTAATTGAACTTCACACATAGGTCTTCACCTTGAAATTGCCTTTAGTAAATTGTCTTTAGTAATTGGACTATACACATTGGCCTTTACCTGGAATATGCCTTTGACTAGAAATTGCCACGGAACATTTCTACAAAATTATTTGAAACTCGGCTTTACACTAAGGAGAAGAAGATTTTTTAGTTTTTCACTATAGCCATATATGGCAAAAAAAAAACGCCCCCTGGGGGCCATGTTTTTTGACCAATCAACATGAATTGAAGGAATCTGATAGAGGGTCACCCAAGGAACATTTCTACAAAATTATTTGCAAATAAGCTTTAAAAATTTGTAGACGAAGATTTTTTAAGTTTACACTTTAGCCATATAAGGCAAAAACACCCCGCCCCCTGGCGGCCCTGAATTAAAGGAATCTGATAGAGGGTCACCCAAGGAACATTTCTGAAAAATTATTTGAAAATCGGCTTTACAATTTTGGAGAAGAATATTTTTTAAGTTTCCCCTATAGCCATATAAGGCAAAAACACCCCGCCCCCTGGGTGCCCTGAATTAAAGGAATCTGATAGAGGGTCACCCAAGGAACATTTCTGAAAAATTATTTGAAAATCGGCTTTACAATTTTGGAGAAGAATATTTTTTAAGTTTCCCCTATGGCCATATAAGGCAAAAAGGCCCTGCCCCCTGGGGGCCATGTTTTTTGACCAATCAACATGGATTGAAGGAATCTGATAGAGGGTCACCCAAGGAACATTTCTACAAAATAATTTGAAAATCTGCCAACAAGTTCGGGAGAAGAATTTTTAAGTTATTTTTGTTTGGTTTCCATGGAAACCAGAATTCTGCAATGGATCCCCAAATGTTTAAGAAATTCTGGTGAGGACATTGAGAGGATGCTTTCTGTGAAGTTCCATCCCAATTGACCCACTGGTTACAGAGGAGAAGATGTTGACGGACAAAAGGCGATCACATTAACTCACCTTGAGCACTTCGTGCTCAGGTGAGCTAAAAACATTGTGAAATACGAGATATTGCTCTTTACAATTGATATTACAATTTCTACTTTTCTCATTATCTCTTTCATCTGTATAAAAATTATACTTCCAGTTTTTTGGATGAAACAGGTTTTCCTTTGATGCATGTTTACTGGGCAGACAACTCTTAAGAATATTTTATCAGCAAAACAGAAAACAGTCATTTATCAAACAAAATGTCAATAATTTTCATAGGTGTTTCAAATACATGTACAAACAAGAGGGCCATGATAACTCTGGAATCGCTCACCTGATTTATTTTTGTTCACTTAAGTCATATAAGCCCCGCCCTCTGGTGGCCATAACTTTCGACCAATCAACATGGCTTGAAGGAATCTGATAAAGGGAAAGGGTCACCCTAGGAACATTTCTACAAAATTATTTGAAAATCGGCCAGACACTTTCAGAGGAGAAGTTTTCACTATAGCCATATAAGGCAAAATAGCCCTGGCTTGTGGTGGCCATGTTTTTCGACCAATCAACATAGCTTGAAGGAATCTGATAGTTGGTCACTTAAGGAACATTTCTACAAAATTATTTGAAAATCGACCTGACACTTTGGGAGGGTTCGATCCCCAGTCACGGCACTACGGTCATGGTGGAGTGCCCTTGGGCAAGGTACATTTTCTAGCCTAGTACTGGTTTGTTTACTCAGGGATCATGAATAATTAAATTTAATTGCACGCTAAATGACCTTAGCTGTCGATGCGCCATAAAACAATATACATTCATTGGGAGGAGAAGATTTTTTAAGTTTTCACTATAGCCATATATAAGGCAAAATAGCCCCACCCTCTGGCGGCTATGTTTTTTTCGACCAATCAACATGGCTTGAAGGAATATAAAGAGTCACCCAAGAAATATTTCTACAAAATTATCTGAAAATTGGCCAAACACTTTCGGAGATGAATATTTTTTAAATTGCCATATAAGGCAAAATAGTGCCCCCCCCCCCCTGGCGGCCATGTTTTTCATCCAATCAACTTGCTTGAAGGAATCTGATAATGGGTCACCCAAGGAACATTTCTACATAATTATTTGGAAATCGGCCAAACACTTTCGGAGGAGAAGATTTTTGAAATTTACACTATTTTACACAAATTTCTTTCTGTTGCCATGGAAACCAGAATTTTGCATGGATCCAAAAATGTTGAAGGAATTCAGGACAGGACATTGAGAGGATGCTTCCTATGAAGTTTCATCTGAATTGGCCAAGTGGTTAGGGAGAAGTCGATTGAAGCAAACAGTTAACGCACGCACAACAGACAATTCGCCATGACATAAGCTCGACTGGCTTTCAGCCAGTGGAGCTGAAAACAAAAGAAGAAGAAGGAAATAGATAGTTACATGAGTATATCTTAAGGCATGTACCTTTAAAGTGCATAAACCATTGAACTGTATATACAACCACCTGTCTTACTGCTCAACAAGATGAATAAATAGAAGGTTGCCACTGGCATATCAGACATATGTCTGTGCCAGCCTTATGTACAGTAGTAACAATATACATGAAGTCCCCATAATAGAGCACTTAAACGAAACGAAATAAAAAGCGTTCAATGAGGAAAAGGATGGATAATGCGCAATAGAGACATGCACTCATGCAACCATCTGAGCTCGCTTATTATGATAAGAGTGTAAATATACAAACACAATACATATGCCATATGTCAACACTCGTGTCAAAGCATACACAAATAATTATAAATGTACACATAATATAGTGTGTACGCTTATACTTTAAATTTCATTGAAATATCTACATCTTATCTTTAATTTACAAAATAATTATAACACTTCCAAATTGAATGGAGAAACATTTCTAGATTTAACCCTTTCCCTCATATAGACGCTTTCTGACGCCTCTGCAGCGACAGCTTTTTGAAAACATAGTGACAAAAGAAGAAATTGCACAAAATGTGCAATTTCTCCTTTTGTCACAATGTTTTCCACTTTTTGTCATACGTTATCCATTCAACTATGGAGATTTTCTATGTTTTGACAAAATAAGTTCAAAGTCGTCTGCTGAAGAATTGTCGTATGAGGGAAAGGGTTTACATACCTGTAACAATGTACTGGATCAAGGGAAGTTGTCACCGATGTTCACCCAGATATAAGATAGATTTGAAATGTTTATCATACCAGCTTCCTTAACCCTTTCCCTCATACGGCAATTCTGCAGCAGACGACTTTGAACGTATTTTGTCAAAACATAGAAAATCTCCATAATTGAATGGGTAACCTATGACAAAAAGTGGAAAACATTGTGGCAAAAGGAGAAATTGCACGTTTTGTGCAATTTCTTCTTTTGTCACTATGTTTTTAACAAGAGCTGTCAGAGGACAGCGCGCTCGACTATATGCCGCTTATTCACATAAAGCACTATTTCATTATATTGCACTTAAGTACTATTAACCCTTTCCCTCATACGGCAATTCTGCAGCAGACGACTTTGAACTTATTTTGTCAAAACATAGAAAATTACCATAATTGAATGGATAACCTATGACAAAAAGTGGAAAACATTGTGGCAAAATTTTCTAAGTAATTCAAGGGCCATAACTCCATATTTAGGATGCAATGGAGTTATCTAACCTAATTGTACGATGGTCCTTAACAAATGTGTGAAGTATGAAGTGATTTGAATTATGAAACTCTAATGCAAATGTTAAAACTGACCGAGTTTAAAAATAGCAAAACCTAAAAAATAGGTTTACCAAATGTTTGACATCATGCAAAACCCGTTTGATATGTTAAAGAATTATATTTGATAAATGAATGATCACAATTAGAAAGGAATGTAACCAAAAATTATGAATTTATCTAAAATTCTCAAAATCAAACAAAAATCATGTTATTTATTCCCAAAAAGTCACACTCAGCATCTTCAACATACAATGTGAAGAAAGGTATTATATGTAACTACATTCCAAATATTAAAGCCGTAGCACAAATACTTATTGAGAAAAATCAAAAAATTAAATGAAAATGCCAACTTGCCCTAAAACTTTAACCACCCAAAATCACATCTTTTACCCCAAAAACAAGGTCACACTCAGAATCTTCAGCATACAATATGAAGACAGGTATTAGATGTAATTATATTCCAAATATAAAAGCCCTAGCATAAGTAACTATTGAGAAAAAAAAAAAAAAAAAAAATTCCAACTTGCCCTAAAACTTTAACCACAGAAAATCATGTTTTTTACCCCAAAAAGAAGGTCACACTCAGTACCTTTAACATTCAATGTGAAGAAAGGTATAAGATGTAACTATATTCCAAATATTAAAGCCCTAGCACAAATACTTATGAATGAAAATGCCAACTTGCCCTAAAACTTTAACCGGACGCCGACGCCGACGCCGGGGCGAGTAGTAAAGCTCTCATATTCTTCGAATAGTTGAGCTAAAAAGCCGTCTGCTGCAGAGGCGTCAGAAAGCGTCTATATGAGGGAAAGGGTTAACAATAACATACTCATTATTTTAGTGACGGGGGAGGTATAACTAGAAATATCACTGAAGGTGATGAACACCCCCAACTGGTGCCTCACAATATGCATATGTATGAGAAATTCAAGGGGCCATAACTCATTTAAAAATAAGTGCAACACGCCTACAATATGCACAACAAGGCTTGGTATCAATCATTCTTATGAAGTTATATTGAATTCTGACCAAGGGTTGCTGAGAAATTGTGTTCACAAGAAATGTCCACAGACCAACGGACCAACAAACCGACCGACCGACAATACTATGTATCTGGGGGTATAATAAAGGGGAAATAGTTACTTGTTTGTATCTGTTTTATACTCTATCGTCCCGGGGGGTAAAGTGATTGGTGTTAGAGTATTGTTCACAGCTATTGTGACCCGATTTTCAGTACCAGTGTTAAGCAAACTGTTAACCTCTGCTTCAAACGGTAAATGCCCACCCGAGTGGCGCATCGCTTCTTGACCATTCACCCACTGTTTCAAAAGAAAAATCGAATCATAATTTATTTATTCGACCAATCAACATGCCTTGAAGGAATCTGATAGAGGGTCTTCCAAAAAACATTTCTACAAAATTATTTGAAAATCTGCCTCACACTTTCGGAGGAGAAGATAGCCCTACCCCCTCGCGGACAACTTATTTATTCAAAGTTGGGTGCCTATTTCATGTTCTAAACTCCATAATTCACCTTTCAACCCTATGTTGTGTGCACTCAATTGATTTAAACTCCATATTTTACCTGTAAACCCTGTGTTGTGTGTACTCAACTGATCTAAACTCTATATTTCACTTTTAAACCTATATATGTTGCACTCAACTGATCTAAACTCCATATTTAACCTTTAAAAGGTATGTTGTATGCACTCAATTGATCTAAACTCCATATATCACCTTTAAACCCTATGCTGTGTGCACTCAATTAATCTTTACTCCATATATAACCTTTAAACCCTATGCTGTGTGCACTCAATTTATCTTTACTCCATATATCACCTTTAAACCCTATGCTGTGTGCACTCAATTGATCTTTACTCCATATATCACCTTTAAACCCTATGCTGTGTGCAATCAATTGATCTTTACTCCATATATCACCTTTAAACCCTATGCTGTGTGCACTCAATTGATCTTTACTCCATATATAACCTTTAAACCCTATGCTGTGTGCACTCAATTGATCTTTACTCCATATATCACATTTAAACCCTATGCTGTGTGCACTCAATTGATCTTTACTCCATATATAACCTTTAAACCCTATGCTGTGTGCACTCAATTGATCTTTACTCCATATATCACATTTAAACCCTATGCTGTGTGCACTCAATTGATCTTTACTCCATATATAACCTTTAAACCCTATGCTGTGTGCACTCAATTGATCTTTACTCCATATATCACCTTTAAACCCTATGCTGTGTGCACTCAATTGATCTTTACTCCATATATAACCTTTAAACCCTATGCTGTGTGCACTCAATTGATCTTTACTCCATATATAACCTTTAAACCCTATGCTGTGTGCACTCAATTGATCTTTACTCAATATATCACCTTTAAACCCTATGCTGTGTGCACTCAATTGATCTTTACTCCATATATAACCTTTAAACCCTATGCTGTGTGCACTCAATTGATCTTTACTCCATATATCACATTTAAACCCTATGCTGTGTGCACTCAATTGATCTTTACTCCATATATAACCTTTAAACCCTATGCTGTGTGCACTCAATTGATCTTTACTCCATATATAACCTTTAAACCCTATGCTGTGTGCACTCAATTGATCTTTACTCCATATATCACATTTAAACCCTATGCTGTGTGCACTCAATTGATCTTTACTCCATATATCACCTTTAAACCCTATGCTGTGTGCACTCAATTGATCTTTACTCCATATATCACCTTTAAACCCTATGTTGTGTACACTTAATTAACCATATAACCAATTAACCATATATCACATTTAAACTCTATGTTAATTGTGTGCACTCAATTAAACCATATATCACCTTTAAACCCTATGTTGTGTGCACTCAATTAACCATATATCACCTTTAAACCCCTTTTGTGTGCACTCAATTAATCTTAACTCCATATATCACCTTTAAACCCTATGTTGTGTGCACACTAGGCCTTAATACCGTCAAGATAAACATTTTGACAAAGATAAAATCTGCTGAACCAAAAATATGCAGTCTCTGACAAGATTTCGCTTCAATTATACCTAGTGACCTAGTTTCAGACTGGACATGACCTATATTTGAAGTTAGCCTAGATATCATCAAGACAATTGTTCTGACAAAGTTTTAACATTTTTTGTTTCCAACTACCATGTAGCCGATTTATTGAACCCGTAATAGGATTGAGTGGGTCAAGGTCATCCACACTCACACCTTAATACATATTACCTAATTATATACATGTACGGATAGTTCTCCTTAAACTATGAAAAAACCTTAAATCATTAGTGTTCCTATAACCCGAGAGATGAGAAGACTATATTCATGTAAACACTTCAAATTTACTTCAAATTTTGCTATAAAAAAATACAGTGGTAATAAGAGAAATCTCTGACAAGGAGCAATGTTCTCCTTTCCTGCCTTCAAAACATTAAACTAAGATAATATCTTGGAGACTACCTATTTGATAAACAAGTCACACAAGAAACTACTCCTTCAATTTGGCCAAAATGAACTATTTTTAATTTCACAATATATTCCTTCAATTAGACTTAGTGACCAAGTATTTAACCCAGGATAACACATATATTAGATATCACAAAGACATTTTCAAAGAATCTGCCGTGGCGTAGCTGTGATCGAGTGTCGAGGATTTGCAACCAGGCATCCTGGGATTGATCTCCAGTTGTTGCAGTCGTGATAGAAGGCCCTTTGGCAAGGCAATATCTTAGCAAAGTACTGATTTGTTTACACAGGGACCATGAATAATTGTACTTTGTTGCAGTGATATAATTATATATTAAATCATCTTGAAAATGGCTCATCATTCTAAACCACTAGACTTTTCTTTAATCTTGCTCAGTGACCTAGTTTTTTCACCTGACATGACATATACCTAAAATTCAAACTTGCTTCATGTCAATAATAAACTTTCATTGATAAACTCTTAACTAAAGATATTTAGTTCAACCGTTTTTCTATTTTTGGTAACAGCGATCTTGACTTAGACCCTTAGGGGGCCAAAAATGCAACCCAATGAAAGGTCTCCATAAACCCTTTCTACATACCAAGTTGTGTTACAATATGTTAATCGTAACTATAAGGATATTTAGTTTCAACTGTTTTTCTATTTTTAGTAACAGCAACTTTAACCATTACCCTTAACCCTTTCTCTCATACGACAATTCTGCAGCAGACAACTTTGAACATATTTGTCAAAATATGGAAAATCTCTATAATTGAATGGAAAACCTATGACTAAAAGTGGAAAACATTGTGGCAGAAATGGAAATTGCTCGTTCTGAGCAATTTCTACTTTTGTCACTATGTTTTCAAAAAGCCGTCTGATGCAAAGGCATCAGAAAGCGTCTATATGAGGGAAAAGGTAAAACGTAATTCCATGAAAGGGTTCCCTTTACTCTTTCTACCTACTATCATTGGTTACAATATGTCAACAGTAACTAAAGATATTTTGTTTCAACCGATTTATTAATTTTAGTAACAGCCACCTCAACCTTGACCCTTAATTAAGGGGCCAGAAATGAAATCTCATCAAAGATCTCCATAAACTCTTTCCACATACCAACTTTGGTTACCATATTTCAACCGTAACTTCAACCATTTTTCTGTTTTAAGTGACTTAGCGCCTCCAAACGCAATCCCGTGAAAAGGTCTCCATACTCTCTTAATACAAGTTTACCAACTTTGGTTACAATATGTCAACTGAAGATATTTTGTTTCAAAGATGAGTTTAGCGACACACGCCCGCCAGACCGCTCACAGGAACAACAACATTATCATTCTAATAACTAGGTTTCAACTTTGTTGAAAACCTGGTTAAAAATGCTGTGTTCACAAGGTTTTCCTCAAAATTCGCCTAGTACAAACTGACCAAAACCAGAAAGTTTTATTGTTTAAAATCTCAAAACCTTACCAAGATACTGCTTGTCATATTTCAAGCTACACATTCGCCACTACATTTCCTTTGGCACTTTGATTTTCTTCAAGCTATTTCACTATTATAAACACTTTCTAGGATTTCTTTAAGCATAGCATTATGAAAAACACTATTCATGACTACTTTAAGCAAAACATTATATTAAAGTGAAATCTGATTTTACCATCATTTACTTACCACTATAGCATTGTAATGGGCGCTATCTACTCGAAGAACTATCTGTTGGGATGACCATGCCTTGTCCACAAAAAATGTTCTGTCATACCATGCCCATCCAATAAAATCTCGAAGGGTTTTGTCATTTGTGATGTCATTGTAACTTGATGGCACTGGCATTGGGATCACAGTTCCACTCTGAGAGATACATTTTGTTATAAGTTTTCATGCATTCTGCTGTTGTATATATACTAAATCATTTCAATCAAAAACATCATTTGTCAAACTTCCTATATATATAGACGCATGTGTCTGATGATTATATAAGAGGGATGACAAAGTAAATAAGAGCACCGCCTGCGGGTGTCTGCCGCTCGTCTGATATTATCCTTTTATGGTTTATTTATTTTATATAAAAATGTTCAAATTCAGAATGGATGATTTAGATATTCTACCTACAAACACTATACATAACAAATCAGGGTACTGAATGTAAAATATAACTATATATGTTTAGAATATTACCATTTTTTATGTAATAGTAACCTTGAACCAAGTAGCCCCAAAACACAATACCATTAATGATCTTAAATAAATATTTACTACAAACAAAAGATAGTTATTAAGTCAACTGTAACTAAAGATATTGAATGTATATTATGTTTTAATTGCTTGGGAAAAAATTGAAATCAATGTAACAAAAAGTGAAAAATGTCCAATTCTCAAAATCGACCAAAATTTATGTTTTTTAACTAAATAAAAACAGGCCACACTCAGCATCTTTAATATACAATGTGAAGAAAGGTATTAGATGAACAAGTTTTCCAAGTTTCAAAGTGATAGGTTTGATATTTTCCATGTTAGTGACCTAAACTCAAAACTTAACCAACACCGTCAATTCTCAAAAACAGGCCACACTCAGCATCTTTAGCATACAATGTAAGAAAGGGTTTTAGGTGAACAATTAAGTTTTCCAATTTCCAAAGTACAAGTTTGATAGTTTCCATGTTAGTGCCCTAAAGGCAAAACTTAAACAACTCCAACGACGACAATGACGATCAAGTGACAACAAATTTTTTTTCCCAAAATATTCAGACAAGCTAAAAAAGGAAGCAATGGCTTTCTCTCTCTGGCGCTCAGGATTGTGGATTAAGCATTACAACTGACTTGCTGGTATCAGAATACATGGACCAGAAGCATTGGTCAATAACCCAGGAAACGTTGTAATTTAACTTAAAAATTGTTAAAAGTGGCGTAAAAAAAACATACAAACAAAAATATGATTAACGCTTTCCCACATGCGACAATCCTGCAGCAGACGACTTTGAACATATCTTGTCAAAAAATGGAAAATCTCTATAATTGAATGGCTAACCTATGACAAAAAGTGGAAAACATTGTGACAAAAGGAGAAATTGCTCGTTTTGAGCAATTTCTTCTTTTGTCACTATGTTTTCAAAAAGCCGTCTGCTGCAGAGGCGTAAGAAAGCGTCTATATGTGGGAAAGGGTTAAAGGAAAGCCAGCTCAAGTGTCTCCCACAATGTAAAGTGATAACAAATAAAACTTTGGGGACCTTTTTCTGCTAAATGTTATGTTTCCTTTAAAATGGGACATATTATGCAGCATAGATCACATGACCATGTGGCAATATTAATTACTATTGGAAATTGAATATATATGTATATGAATAATCAGTATTGCATCATATAAAGTGTTGTCTTCTTTGATAACAAGTAGAAAAAAATATATATGTAATATAATATCTCGAAATTAAGAATTACACTTTAGGTATAGCGTTGGAAATATTGTAGCCGTTTCTTACTTTCGCTAAATATTTCCAAAAGTCATATCTTACAAATGCATAAAAACATGTATGTTTCAAGGATAACAATTAAAACTAGAAATACTGTGAGCAAAGCTCACTGAAGAATACCCCCCGCTCCCCTCCCAAAGCATCGGATACAATGGTAAAGTTTCTACTTTGCTGTTGAAATTCCAAATGTCTTTCTGATAAAATAAATATCGAATGTTACATAATATTTAGAAGGAGTAGTGCTTACAAGGTATGTGCACAGGTGTCCCTCGCAGGTAACCTCTTAGTTGAATTATCTTCCCTTGGAAGAATCTGGGGAGAAAAATCTTCCTTCATGCCTATCTACATATAATGTGTAGCCTTCATATACAGTTTGAATCAAATCAACTGAGCACTTTAGGAGGAGTAGCGCTTACAAGGTATGTGCACAGGAGTCCATCGCAGGTAACCTCTAAGTTGAATTATCTCCCCTTGGAAGAATCTGAGGTGTATGATCTTCCTTCATGCATGCATATCTACATATGATGTGTAGCCTTCATATACAGTTTGAATAAAATCAACTGAGCCCTTTAGGAGGAGTAGCGCTTACAAAGTATGTGCACAGGAGTCCCTCGCAGATAACCTCTAAGTTGAATTATCTCCCCTTGGAAGAGTCTGAGGCGTATGATCTTCCTTCATGCATATCTACATATGATGTGTAACCTTCATGTAAAATTTGAACCAAATCCATTGAGCCGTTTAGGAGGAGTAGTGCTTACAAGAAATGTGGAGGTATGTGCACAGGAGTCCCTCGCAGATAACCTCTAAGTTAAATTATCTCCCCTTGGAAGAGTCCGAGGCGTGTGATCTTCCTTCATGCATATCTACATATGATGTGTAACCTTCATGTAAAGTTTGAACCAAATCCATTGAGCCGTTTAGGAGGAGTAGTGCTTACAAGAAATGTGGAGGTATGTGCACAGGAGTCCCTCGCAGATAACCTCTAAGTTAAATTATCTCCCCTTGGAAGAGTCCGAGGCGTGTGATCTTCCTTCATGCATATCTACATATGATGTGTAACCTTCATGTAAAGTTTGAACCAAATCCATTGAGCCGTTTAGGAGGAGTAGTGCTTACAAGAAATGTGGACATACGGACAGACAGACAGACGGACAGACGGACAGACGGACGGACGGACAGGGTGATTCCTATATACCCCCCCAAACTTTGTTTGCCGGGGGGTATAACAAGAGGGCCAAGATGGCCCTAAATCGATCACCTGAATGATAGTAAATTAGTAGCAAATATTTAACTGCAAATATCTGGGGAAATTTGATCAGGAGTACAAATGAAACAGCAAGGAGTGGACACTGTTGAAGAAATAGTAAATTGGCTTATCAGTAAAGGCCATTTTTATCTTGAAATCTAACAAGAACTTTAATAAGAATGGAATTACATGTATAAAGTTTTGTCTACATATTCTACCTATAAACACTGTAGTCCTATCAAACAGTTCTCATTTTGACTTTTGACCTCTAAGTGTGACCTTGACATTTGAGGTACAGGTTGGGTCTTGTGTGCGACACGCCACCTTATGATGGAGAACATGTGTGCCTAGTAACTTGGGAATCCTATGATGCATGGTTGAGATGCCGGTCGGACATGGTACGGTCCTATTAAACAGTACTCATTTTGACCTCTAAGTGTGACCTTGACATTTGAGGTACAGGCCTGGGTCTTGAGAATGACACGCTGCCTCATCATAGTGAACATTTGTGCCAAGTTTCATGAAAGTCTTATGATGCATGGTTGAGATGCGGGTAGGACAAGGTACAGTCCTATCAAACAGTACTTATTTTGACCTTTGACCTCTTAGTGTGACCTTAACATTTGAGGTGAACATGTGTGCCCAGTAACTTGGGAATCCTATGATGCATGGTTGAGATGTTAGCCGGACAAGGTACAATCCTATCAACAGAATTCATTTTCACCTTTGACCTCTAAGTGTGACCTTGACATTTGAGGTACAGGCCTGGGTCTTGCGCGTGACACGCCACCTCATCATGGTGAACGTTTGTGCCAAGTTTCTTTGAAATCCTATGATGCATGGTTGAAATATGGGCCGGCCAAGGTAGTCCTATCAAACAGTACTCATTTTTACCTTTGACCTCTAAGTGTGACCTTGACATTTGAGGTACAGGCCTGGGTCTTGCGCGTGACATGCGGCTTCATCATGGTGAACGTTTGTGCTAAGTTTCTTTGAAATCCTGATGCATGGTTAAGATGCGGGCCGGACAAGGTTATGTGGGACTGACAGACAGACGGACAGACGGAATTGAACAAACCTATAGACCCCAAACCGATCTTTGATCGGTAGGGGACTAATAAACTGTTCTAAAAGATAAATATTAAGTCATACCTCACTAAGTGACTTTGTGTGCCATTTTTGTACAAAGCTCTCATTTCTGGTAGGCGAGGAATCAACGAGAAAATTCCACATACCATCCAGATGTCTTATCGCCCGACTTTCCGAGTCCCGTGGGTACAGCATCCCCGGCAGTTTACTCATGGACTTTGATATGGATGGGAGGACTGTCAACAATAGTGGCAAAAACCTCGTCCATGTTAAAGTTCCCCAAACCTCTGCCATTTTGAACTTGTAGTTTGTTATCTTGTGAGAACCTAGGTCAAAAGAAATATACATTTACCAGTATCTCACATACAACAAATATGAAGGCAGAAAACTTTGAAAACAACAAGGCAAAATTTTATTATTAGATTATCTTTAGAAATGCAAACAATGAGCAAATACTTATTTTCCCACATTGTTGTCATAAGTCGTCTGCTGTAGATATAGTTGTGTACATCGATATGCGTAGAAGATATGTATGGGAAATGATTACTACACAGAGGTCCGGGTAAGAATATTTAAAAAAGATATTTGGCCTATTTGACCTACCTTATCACTTCTTAACCTGATGTTGTTGGTAATTTAAACCAGCTATGAATATGAGTTATCTTTTATTTCACCTGAGCTGAATGCTTACTGTGAGCTGTGATAAAATGAAGATGATTCCTGAAAATTGAGGCCGCTTGGAAATTTATGTTTACACTTGTGAGGTCCCTGTGAATGATATACACATACCATGATGGCTCACTTGTTTATACAGGAAAGGACTCGTCATATTGGTACAATGCAGCAGACAGCTTTTTTAAAACATTGTGACAAAAGAAGAAAGTGCTCAAAACGAGCAATTTCTCCTTTTGCCACAATGTTTTCCACTTTAAGTCATAGGTTATCCATTCAATTATAGAGATTTTCTATTTTTTGCCAAAATATGTTCTAAGTCGTCTGCTGCAGAATTATCGTATGAGGGAAAGGGGTTAAGTTTTTGCCACAGGCATACACAGAGGTCAATAAAAGAAGCTTATTTTAAACTATACTCAGCAAAAGTGGAAACGTTCCTCCATGTTCAAGTTACGTATTTCTATAATGTATTCAGTTTTACGTTACTATAAAACCTATACAGAAAATTAAGTTAATCTATTTGACGTACAAGAGAATATCTCTGAGATCAAAGCGTTGGTGTGACACTGACTAATCATAATAAGATATTGGTGGAACCGATGGATGCTCCTCGGAGTATATTGAGAACACAGTTATGGTGATAATATGCACATAATCCTCTTGTTAGTAAAACTTTCCATAAAGTTTCATTGCTGAGAAATAGCCTGGACAAGAACTCTCCTATGTTATATCATATAAATTAACAAGAGCTGTCGGAGGACAGCGCGCTCGACTATTCCACCGCTTATTTAAGTTACTGAGATAATGGACTCTAATGTAGTTGCATGCAAAACATTAACCACAATTTCTTAGTGGGTGATAATTTGCATTATATGCTGGATAGTGTTATTTAACATGATTATTTTCATAGGTGTGATGGTTAGAAAGGGTTGTATAACCTTTCAATTGAATGCATCAAGTAGTTACTAAGATATTGACTCTTAATGTAGTTTAACGCAAACCTTTAACCATAATTTCTAAGTAAAAAAACGGCAACAATTTGCACCATATACAGGATAGAGTTATCTTAATTGGTTGTGTTTATAGTTGTGCAATTGGGAAAGGTTGTATAAAGTTTCAATGCAATTTTTCAAGTTGTAACTGAGATTACACTCTAAATGTAGTTGCAAAACTTTAACCAGAATTTCTAAGTCCAAAAAAGGTCCATAACTTGCATAAAATGCTGGATAGAGTAATCATACTTGATTGTTTACATAGATGTGATGGTTGGTAAGGGCTGTATAAAGTTTCAATGCAATGCATCAAGTAGTTACTAAGAGATGGTCTCTTTATGTAGTTGCATGCAAAACTTTAACCAGAATTTCTAAGTCCAAAAAGGCCATAACTTGCATAAAATGCAGGATAGAGTTATCATACTTGATAATCTACATAAGTGTGATAGTTGGGTAGGGTTGTAGAAAGTTTCAATGCAATGCATCAAGTATTTACTGAGACGTGGACTCTTAATTTAGTTGCACGCAAAACTTTAACCAGAATTTCTAAGAAAAAAAAGGACCATAATTTGCATAAAATGCAGAATAGAGTTATCATACTTGATAATCTACACAGGTGTAATAGTTGGGTAGGGTTGTAGAAAGTTTCAATGCAATGCATCAAGTAAATACTGAGATATGGACTCTTAATTTAGTTGCACGCAAAACTTTAACCAGAATTTCTAAGTAAAAAAAGGGCCATAACTTGCATAAAATGCAGGATACAGTTATCTAACTTGATAATCTACATAGGTGTGATAGTTGGGTAGGGTTGTTGTATAAAGGTTCAATGCAATGCATCAAGTATATACTGAGATATGGACTCTTAATTCAGTTGCACGCAAAACTTTAACCAGAATTTCTAAGTAAATAAAGGGCCATAACTTGCATAAAGTGCAGGATAGAGTTATCTTACTTGATAATCTACATAGGTGTGATAGTTGGGTAGAGTTGTAAAAAGTTTCAATGCAATGCATCAAGTAAATACTGAGATATGGACTCTTAATTTAGTTGCACGCAAAACTTTAACCAGAATTTCTAAGTAAAAAAAGGGCCATAACTTGCATAAAGTGCAGGATAGAGTTATCTTACTTGATAATCTACACAGGTGGGATAGTTGGGTAGGGTTGTAGACAGTTTCAATGCAATGCATCAAGTAAATACTGAGATATGGACTCTTACTTTAGTTGCACGCAAAACTTTAACCAGAATTTCTAAGTAAAAAAGGGCCATAACTTGCATAAAATGCAGGACAGAGTTATCTAACTTGATAATCTACATTGGTGTGATAGTTTGGTAGGGTTGTAGAAAGTTTCAATGCAATACATGTAGTATTTTAGAACTTGCATGCAAAAACCTTAACCAAAGTGTGACGTGGACGCCGACGCCGACGACGACGCCGACGCCAGGGTGAGTAGTATAGCTCTCATATTCTTCGAATAGTCGAGCTAAAAAGGGCAATAACTCTGTTAAATTATCACCGAACAGGAACATGGTGATAACATGCACATCTCTTCTTGTTAGTAGAGCTTCCCATTAAGATTCATTGAATTCAAGTCAGTAGTTGCTGAGAAAAAGCCTGGACAAGAAATAAAAAGGGCAATAACTCCGTAAAACAAGAGGCCCAAGGGCCGGTATCGCTCCACTGCCATTAGGCAAAAATTAAACATGGAAAACATGCAAGGAGGGGTGCGTCACCTCTGGTTGCAACTAAAATATGGAAAAACAATGTGGTTCCCGGAGTACTATACAGGATTGAAGTACTAAATTGCTCTCAGGTAAACATACAAAAACTGGAATTATTATGGCGGGTTCCAACTACAAATCTGCAGACAAATAAAGGTCTGTCTCAACGTACTGCAAAGGTGGCAACAAACAGTCTCATTGGGATGGAACCAATAGAAGCAGTGGTTGATTATACTTAGACTGACATTCTAATATTTGCTTAAAATATACTCCAAGACAATTTAAGCAATAATGAGTTTTATGAGGAATCTAGAGAGACAAATGAGTAAGTCAAAATCAGATGGACAAAGTTATGTTATGCAAGTACTTAACCCTTTCCCTCATATAGACGCTTTCTGACGCCTCTGCAGCAGACGGCGTTTTGAAAACATAGTGACAAAAGAAGAAATTGCACAGAACGTGCAATTTCTCCTTTTGCCACAATGTTTTCCACTTTTTGTCATAGGTTATCCATTCAATTATGGAGATTTTCTATGTTTTGAAAAAAACGTTCAAAGTCGTCTGCTGCAGAATTGTCGTATGAGGGAAAAGGTTAACCCTTTCTTACAACTCTGAAGCAGGCGACTTTAAACATATTTTGTCAAAAAATAGAAAATCTCTATAATTAAATGGATAACCCGTATGACTAAAAGTAGAAAACATGGTGGCAAGTGGAGAAATAGCTTGTTTTGAGCAATTTCTTCTTTTGTCACTATGTTTTCAAAAAGCCGTCTGCTGCAGAGGCGTCAGAAAGCGTCTATATGAGGGAAAGGGTTAAGATAAATAATAAGACAATGAAACAAGGAGGGAATTAATGGAACTTGTGGTGATGTACAGATGTACAGGCCTATTTAATTTGTTATATCATTGTTATGTATCCAAATTAAGGGAGTGCTCCTAAGAGATTAGGAATCATACCGATACAAGATACATATATATATGTATGAATTTGAATTTGAATTATCACTATTGTCTTCAGTATTATTAGACTGATGACTAAATTTTAGATTTAAATTAAATTTTTAAATGTGATTGTATTGTAATACCGACTTAATGTCAACAACTGTTAATATACTCCTCAGCCTGGACCAGGTTTCTGTACTAGGAATGCGATTTTATTTTTTGACTTATAATTCTCATCCTACAATGTTAAAATGCAATATCGATGTAACGGCGATATATTGAGACCAGGGAGGAAGATAAGATTATCTACGTCCCTGATTGCAGAGACTATATAAATATAATCCTATTTATAATAAAATAGAGAAAAGGGTAAATTTCTTCTTTTTATTCTACTTTCTGTTTCACCCTTTCTTGTCATTTTCTAGTCCAGGTTAATTTCTGTATTAATAATTCTTGCTCTCTGGGATACAAGACATACATTCCTTATAATAATATCAGAATGGATATAATGAGAAAATCAGCTTTCAACTGTGTATTGCCACCTTAACCCTTTCCCTCGTACAACAATTCTGCAGCAGATGACTTTGAACTTATTTTGTCAAAACATAGAAAATCTCCATAGTTGAATGGATAACCTAGCTATGACAAAAAGTGGAAAACATTGTGACAAAAGGAGAAATTGCACGTTTTGAGCAATTTCTTCTTTTGTCAATATGTTTTCAAAAAGCTGTCTGCTGCAGAGGCGTCAGAAAGCGTCTTTATGAGGAAAAGGGTTAACAAGGGGGCGCACTGGACACAATAATTCGGAATACCATTGACACTTTGATTTCAGCGTGACATTGCATGTAGAAAACAATCACTTACCGATTACCACTCGCTATTAACCATCAATTCGTCTGAACATTTGAACAACAGATCAACGCAGACAATGTCTTTGTGTCCAGCTAGCGTACTTATTACTGGTGCGAACCGCGGAATCGGACTAGAGTTTGTGAAGCAGTTTTTAAAGCTACCTTCGCCACCCAAACACTTGTTTGCAGGATGTAGGTCACCGGAATCTGCAAAGGTATACCGCTTATGATAATGAATTAAATGTTGCAGACGATGAGCTGTAGATGTAAACAGAGACATATAATGTCTCTGATGTAAAGAATTCGTTCACAAAGATCTATACAAATGTAGGAATCTAGAAATTGTTGAAACAAGAGTTGTCCTAAAGTATGTGATTAAGGATTAAAGAACTGAAGGTATTTGTATCAGAAGGCCTGGACAATGCATTTGTTATTATTATCACTTTTGAGCAATGAAATGTTGTAAATAAAGTGTGTATTAAACCCTTTATAAATATACGGATTCTGGAGATTTCGTCTAACTACCATTTCGTCTAACTACCATTTCGTTGAACAGATAATATAGTGTAAATGGGTCGAGATTTCGTCTAACTTATTGATTATAGTACTATATAATCTATATCAATATAAAGGTGTTAATAGGGATTCGTTAGCTATCCTGTATTGTCAGGCTTTTCCATCTGTCTGTCTGTCTGTCTGTGTGTGTGTGTGTGTCCAGTTGTTTGTAAATGGACGGTGCACAGCCCAAACCAATGGGCCGATTCCGTTGAAACTTGGTGAACCTGTGCCATAGGGGCTCAGGTTGTGCACGTTTGAGTTTCGTTGCTAAGGACCCAACCGTTGGTATGTGGCTAGCAAAAAACACGTTTTAAGAACCAAAACCATTTTTAGCTCGACTTTTCAAAGAAAAGGCTAGCTATACTTACTAACCTTGGCGTCGGCGTCGGCAATGTGTCACACATTGGTTTAAAGGTTTTTGTACCAATTCACTTTTTTGTCAAACCCATTACAGATATTGCTTTGAAACTTACAACACTTATTCACCATCATTCCCTCCATCAACAGGCAAGAGTACATAACTCTGTCAATGTTTTTGTAAGAATTATGGCCCTTTTTTTTTCGACTTAGAATTTTGGTTAAGTTTTATGTACCAATTCACTTTATTTCAAAACCATTAGAAATATTGCTTTGAAACTTACAACACTTGTTCTCCATCGTTACCTCCATCAAAAGACAAGAGTACATAACTCTTTCAATGTTTTAGTAAGAATTATGGCCCTTTGAATTTTGGTTTTTTGTACCACCTAATTTTTTCCAAAATAATTAGAGATATTGCTTTGAAACTTTCAACACTTGTTTCCGATCATTACCTCCATCAACAGACAAGAGAACATAATTCTGTCAAGGTTTTTGTAAGAATTATGGCCCTTTTTTACTTAGAATTTTGGTTAAGTTTTTTGTAACACCCCACTGTTTTTCAAAACCATTAGAGATAAAGCTTATACACTTACAATACTTATTTAACATCATAGCCTCCATCAACAGACAGGAGAACATAACTTTGTCAAGGTTGTTTTAAAGATTTATGTCCCTTTTTTGAAAATCTAATTTTTTTAAAAACAATTACAGATATAGCTTAAACACTTACAATATCTTTTTACCATCATTACCTTCTTTGCATATAAATAGTATGATAGAGTACTTGGTGATGTGTTCTGTACCACCCAAAAAAGTTTTGTTTTATTGGCAAGCACAACAAAGTTGAACACGCTGTGCTCTGACAGCTATTGTTCTATCTACTCCTACAGTTTTGAATGTATATTTCAAATAATTTTGTAGAAATTATCCTAGTGTGTGACCCTCTATTAGATTCCTTCAAGCCATGTTGATTGTTAAAAAAAAATTATGATTTTAATTTGTAATTAAATTTGTACTTGTTATCATTTAATTTAATATTTACAGTAAATGTTATAATCCCTCAAAGATTTTGTTGGACCTCCCTTTCAATGATAACTGTATTCACATTTTTATTTCTACTTGTTTCTTATTATCATTTACATATATTTAACAGAACATAACAACATGTTATAGAACAGAACAGAACAGAAAAAATTATTTTGACGTATACATACAAAGTACATGTCATTGACAAACAAAATATACAGCATGTTGGTTTAAAATTATATTTCATCATTCCTCCTTGTGAATTCTGTCTGAACTGCCAACTGTCCCAAGACCAGAGATCCAACTACAGACTTGTAATAGCTGACTGCATGGATTCACCATCTTCGTATCTGAAACGAAAATTAACAATTAAAACAACAGTTCATAGTCATGACTCAGATTCCTTCAGTCCATGTTGATTGGTTGAAAAACATGGCCGCCAGAGGACGGGGCTATTTTGCCTTATATGGTTATAGTGAAAACTTAAAAATCTTCTCCTCCTAAATAATTTTGTAGAAATTATATCCTAGTGTGACCCTCTATAAGATTCCTTCAAGCCATGTTGATTGGTAAAAAATATGGCCGCCAGGGGTCTCGGCTATTTTGCCTTATATGGCTATAGTGAAAACTTAAAAAATCTTCTTCTACGAAATTGTCAGGCTGATTTTCAAATAATTTTTAAGAAATTTTCTTTGGGTGACTTTCTATCAGATTCCAACAAGTCATGTTGATTGGTCGTAAAACATGGCTGCCAGGGGGGAGGGGCTGTTTTGCCTTTAAATGGCTATAATGAAAACTTAAAAAATCTTCAATGATGAAAGTGTCTGGCCGATTTCAAATAATTTTGTAGAAGTCCTCCTTGGGTGACCGTCTTTCACTTCAAACCATGTTGATTGGTAAAAACAATGGCTGCAAGGGGTCGGGACTATTTTATCTTATACGGCTATAGTGAAAACTTAAAAAAACTTCTCCGACAAAAGTGTAAGGCTGATTTTCAAATAATTTTGTAGAAATGTTCATTGGGTGACCCACTATTAGATTCCTTCAAGCCATGTTTATTGGTCAAAATATGGCCACCAGGGGGTGGGTCTATTTTTTCTTATATGGCTATAGTGAAAACTTAAAAAATCTTCTCATCCAAAAGTGTCAGGCCGATTTTCAAATAATTTTGTAGAAATGTTCCTTGGATGACCCTCTATCAGATTCCTTCAAGCCATGTTGATTGGTCGAATAACATTGCTGCCAGGGGGCAGGGGTGTTTTACCTTAAATGGCTATAGTGAAAATTTAAAAAATCTTCTCCGACGAAAGTATTCAAATAATTTGGCAGAATTTATTATGTTCCTTGGGTGACACTACGAGATTCCTTCAAGCCATGATGATTGGTAAAAAAACATGGCCAACAGGGGGCGGGGCTATTTGGGGATTTAATGGCAGTGGAACTTTCTTTATTTGCTCTCCAAATGGCTGTATGCCTATTCAAAGTGGAAGTCAATCCATAGACCTCTTTCACAGTTAATGTTGTTAGGCAGTGCTAGAAGGTAATCCATAGACCTCTTTCACAGTTAATGTTGTTAGGCAATCCACAGACCTCCTTCACAGTTAATGTTGTTAGGCAATTCATAGACCTCCTTCACAGTTAATGTTGTTAGGCAGTGCTGGAAGGCAATCCATAGACCTCCTTCAAAGTTAATATTGTTAGACAGCGCTGGAAGGCAATCCATAGACCTCCTTCAAAGTTAATATTGTTAGGCAGTGCTGGAAGGAAATCCATAGACAGTTTAACCTTCACGTTTAATGTTGGGCAATCCATATACAGTTTTTAGCTCCACTTGCTGAAAGCCAGTCCAGCTTATGTCATGTAGAATTGTCAGTTGTGTGTCCGTCTGTGCGTTTGTAACAACCTTGTGACCACTCTACACTGAACATCCTTCGACCAATCTTAACCAAACTTGTTATACAGTTAGTATATGGCAAGGTCTAGAAGCCTATTTATTTTCAAGGTCATAGGTCACTGAACAACCTTGTGACTACTCTACACTTAACATTCTTCGACCGATTTTAACCAAACTTGGTATACAGTTAGTGTATGGCAAGGTTTAGAAGCCTATTTATGATCATCTCTTGGCAGATCATAACCAAACTTGCCATACATTTAGTATATGGTAAGATCTAGAAGCCTATTGATTGTAAATGTCAACGGGCAAAGGCGGGATCATTTGGCAAAGGCCAAAGGTGGAGACAAGGACATATTACACTTAGTTCTCTGGTACAAGAGAACTCGATGTGATGATTGAATACTGAGGGGATGCATCCGCTTTGCGGTGCTCTTGTTTTCCTTGTATGCATATTGTAAGAACGTCGAAAACTGTGATTTCTATTAAAATCAGGTGAGTGATTTAAGACCATCATAGGCCTCTTGCTTATGCCCCGGTCACACATTCACGGATTGGACGCCGGATTAGCCACGGATACGATCCGGCATCATTCGTGGCAATCTGTAGTGGTCCGTAGCTGTCCGTCTTGTATCCTGGGTCAATCGTAGTAGTACTTGTATATCCGTGACAATTTTTGAACATGTTCAAAAATTCCCGACGGATCAGACAACCGTAGTACATCCTTACTGATCCGTATTAGAACGTACTCATCCGTTGTAATCCGTAATAAACCGTACTTATTCGTAGTATACATCCCCGGACTCGAGTCGCCTAGGATCGGTACGGTTAGGTACGGTGAACTACGTACTTGTACGGTTACACCACGGGTTAGCCAAGGATACAATACGGTTTGTTACGGATTTGTCACGGATCAGCACGGTCGCACTACGTTCTATTAGGGATAGGTAGGGATTACCAAGGTTTCTCAAGGATTCCTACGGGTTACAACGTGATACTACGGTCCACTACAGTTTATTACGGATTATGTCATATATGTATCACCACCGTTCTGTCACCAGACTTCTGTATACATATTTCCAGTTTATAGGGCTCTACTTCATATCTGTTTCATCCAAGAAGTCTACATCTAACAACAATCAACATGAACAACCAACAAATGAGGCTGGAACTTAACTGGCTGGACCTGGACATGTATATGGCACAAACTGCCAGGGCGATGGTTGACCAGGGACTGGCCCCTCCGACGACCCATCCACGGCCAGTAAAAATGCAGCTGCTTTCAAGAACTTTGTGAGAATAGACCTACATATGTTCCAAGAACTTTTACAAGTAATGGGTCGCATGATTATGAAGAACATTAACTGATACAGACAGTTCATCGAACCTGGAGTGATGCTAGCAGTCACCCTGCGATACCTGGCTACGGGGGACATTTACCGGACCTTGATGTATGGCTTCAGGGTGGCGCACAATACCATCTCTGGTATTGTTCGGTACGTATGCGAGACCATAATTGCAACATATGCTGAGGATGTTATCGACTCTCCTACTGAGCATGAACAGTGGCAGGCAATAGCTGACCAGTTTTCTGCAAAATGGCAGTTCCCACATGCTCTCGGTACTCTAGATGGCAAACATGTTGCCATACGGTGTCCTAAGAACGGTGGTTCCCTAAACTACACCTATAAAGGATATCACTCAATAGTTCTGATGGCCCTTGTCGACGCCGATTACAAGTTCCGGTGGGTTAATATTGGTGCACAATGTGGTAGCTCCGACGCTCAGAGTTGGAACCAGTGTGAGCTGAAAAACGCCTTTGAAAGGGGTGTAATCGGCATCCCACCAGCAGCCCCCGCCCCCCCCCCCCCCTTCCCGGTGATGACAGACCGCTGTCTTACTATATCATTGCAGACGATGCATTTTGCATGAAAAGCTGGCTCACGAAGCCCTTCTCCAGACGGGGTCTTGCCAATGACGAAAGGGGATCTTAAACTACCGCCTCTCGAGGGCCAGACGAGTTGTGGAAAATGCATTTGGTATCCTTGCAAACAGATTCCGGTGTTTGCTCTTCGTCATGTTGCAGGACCCTGATACAGTACATGCCATAGTCCTCGCCTGTGTGTGCCTTCACAACATCATGACAGTCAGATATCTTGGTGAACAGAACCCTCTCATGGATCAAGAGGATGTTAATCACAACGTCATCCCCGGCGCATCGATGTAAAATAAATAAAGTCTACACTTTAAGCACCCCTCCCACAACCGAAAAAGAATAAAACTGAATACATGTATATTTTTTTTACTGACCGTCGCAGATGCCTAGCTCTTGTGTTTTTTCTCTCCAGAGGGCGGTCTTTCTCTCAGTCAGCTTGTAGTCAGCATGGCCCTTGTTTTTATAGGAATTCATGTTCCTGGAACCATTGAATGACATCATGCAGGGGCTGTTGCCGGTTTTTCTCTTTCTTTTTTCTCGTACAGAAGAAGGGTGGGGTAAAGTCAACTCCCCAACATTACTCGCTTCATCAGACCGTGAATGTGTGGTTGTCTGGGCCTTGGCCTCATTTGTTGGACGCTTGACTGCTGCTCCTCTCTTTCGTGGTGGTATTTTGAAGTTGTGGACTGAACTAGCGAGCGAGGGAGTTTATGTATACGGATTGCTTATCGTGGCAGGTCCGTGGCGCTCCGCGAGAGTCCGTACTTATCCGTGCCAGACCGTTCTAATTCGTGCTAACCCGTACTAAAATCGTAGCGAACCGTTGTTAATCCGCAGTGCATACGCCGTGACACGTGTCATTCCGTACTAAACCGTACCGAACCGTAGCAATCCGTATCACTCCCCGTTGTCATCTAGCCCATTTCTTGGTTGATCAGTCAAAACCCGTAGTCAAACCGTGGTGCATCCGTAGCGGACCACGGATATAGTCTTTTCCGGGGTCATCCGTGAGTTTCCATCCGTCGTGGATCCGGCAAGACGATCCGTGAATGTGTGACCGGGGCATAATACAGATATTTCATGAATGTTGAAAATGTGTGCAAAAAGAAAAAAACGATTGGTCAGTGTCAAAGGGATGGTTTTGCGTCACACCAAAGAGTTTCTTGCAGTGTTCCTTGCATTGAAAACATTTCTAATCTTAAACACAGCTTTAAATTTATTGCATGATTATTGATTGTTTCCCAAGATAAAATCAAACCCTTACATTATATTGTATACTATTACCATTCTGTGACGATAGTCATTCTTTGTAAGAACCACACAAGACTTGAAAGAACTACCAATGAATACCCCAATCACTGGCTCAGTCAATGCTTTCATAGCTGACTAGCTTATTTGTGAGTCTCTTGATTTTTAACTTGACTCTTCAGTGTTTTCTTAAGCGCATACCTCTGGTAAACTATTCAATTAGTTGAATGTGGCCAGTAATTAATGAAGGAAGGAGAAGGGGCTACCAATATTGCTTGTATGAAAATATATAATTATTTAGATGTATAACAAACACTTTCTTGTTTTTGTCTAGGATCTCCAAGACATTGCCCATAATTCAGATGCTGTAACTGTCATAAAAATAGGTAATTGTTTTTATTGCTTAACCCTGTCCCACTTGTAGTCGAATTCTGACACATCTACAGCAGACATTTATGGAAAACATCATGGCATAGGAAGAAGCTGCACATAATAGGCACTTGTTCATTTCTTCATTTGAAGAGCTCTTCATTAAGGATTCCACTTTGGTTAAAGTGTTAGTTAGCTTGATTTTGGAATGTGTGTGTGTGTGTGTGTCTCTTTCTCGATAAGTCTTCTTAATGATACACAAAACAACCTCCTCATTACGATTCATAAAATCAGGTCTGTGTAAAATATTCAAATGGAGGTCCTCGTTTTGTGGTCCTTAAAAAGATAGATATTATGGACACGTCCTCATTTTTTTTTTAAGCATTTCTATACAGTGTAAGAGAAATCTGAATAGTATAACATAAAACTGACGTTAAAACAGGTTGTTCGACACTTTCTATATTCCGCTAAATAGGCTGCGTCACCTAGTCCTCATAACGTGGTGATATGTCAAGGTCCTCACTACCACAGGTATACAAGTATGTGTGTGTGTGTGTGTGTGTGTGTTCATAAAACATTTATTTAGATTTACTTGATCTTCTTGTGATATTTTACAGATACAATTACATCTTTGTTTTGCTTTTCAGATTTACAAGATCTGACCTCAGTGACAGAAAGTTTGAAGGTTGTTCAGGATAAATTGGAAGAAAAGGGTCTATCACTGCTGATTAACAATGCAGGAATTCTGGAGAGAGATGACATTTCTAGTGTGACACCAGAGTCAATGGTTAAGCATTTCAATGTGCATGTGACAGGTCCTTTATACATTATACAGGTGAGGCATATTATAACTAATGTTTGAGCATTTTAAGATACATGTGAAAGGTCCTTTATACATAATACTGGTGGGGCATATTATAAATAAGGCATTTCAAGTTACATATTATATGACAGTACCTTTAAACATTATACAGGTGAGGCTCAAGATGCATGTGACAGTCCCTTTAAATATTATACATATGAGACTCGAGGTGCATGTGACAGGTCCTTTATACATTATACTGGTGAGGCTCAAGGTGCATGCATGTCACAGGTCCTCCAATATTGGAGCATTTCAAGATGCATGTGACAGGCCCTTTTTTTGGTCCGATACAACATTTAAAACGATGATGGAATGAAGCGCAGGCACATGTAACCAGATATATATATATATATATATATATACCCTTAATACTGGTCACAAGGATTTTATCCACAAACAATCGTATTATGAACACCAGACTTAAATTTGTCAGGTCGAACAAAGGTCTGCAAGCTTACTTCAAGCCCATCTCTGCTTATAAACGTTTATAAACCTATGATACAACTAGCTGCAACATTAATCTACTATGGCATCTTAAAATAAACACATTTATAACATATGAAAATAATGAGTCATTTTACTTCATAAGAGCCTTTTGTAAATTCAAATTTATGAAACTTCACAGAAACTATCCTCTCATAAAACGTGGTCACCATGAGTCTAGAATGAAAACTTTAAAAGATCTTCTTCGAAAATATCCGACCAATTTCAAACTTATTTTGTAGAAATGTTCCTTGATTGATGCTATACGAGATAACTTCAAGCCATGTTCATTGGTAAAAAAAGAAGGTTATTATACCCCCTTCGAAGAAGGAGGGTTATATTGCTTTGCACATGTCGGTAAGTCCGTTGGTAGACCAAAGCTTGTCCAAGTGATAACTCAGCAATGCCTTGACCCATGGCCCTCAAACTTGACTTGGTAGTAGATGACCCTATGATTTTGAGGTCATCGGGTCAAAGGTCAAGGTCACTGACCTTTAAACGTGAAAAGCTTGTCCGAGTGATACCTCTACATTGCCTGCACCCATGGCCCTCAAACTTGACATAGAGGCTGTGGGTGACCAGAAGACGACCCCTATTCATTTTGAGATCATTGGATCAAAGGTCAAGGTCGTAATGACCTTGAATGCGAAAAGCTTGTCCAAGTGATAACTCGACATTGCCTGCACCCATGGCCCTCAAACCTGACATGGAGGCTGGGGGTGACCAGTAGATGACCCCTATAGATTTTGAGGTAATCAGGTCAAAGGTCAAGGTCACTGATCTTGTACACAAAATCTTGTCCAAGTGAAACTTGACATTGCCTGCACCCATGGCCCTCAAATTTAAGATGGAGGCTAGGGGTAACAATTGGTTTTTAGCTCCACTGGCTGAAAGCCATGCTTATGTCATGGCGAATTGTCTGTCGTGCGTGCGTGCGCGCGTGCGTGCATTAATTTTTTCCTTTAAACGACTTCTTCTCCCTAACCACATGGCCAATTTGGTTGAAACTTCATGGGAAGCATCCTCTCAATGTCCTCTACTAAATTCCTTCAATTTTTTTTGATCCATTCGAAATTCTGGTTTCCATGGCAACCGAAAGAAAAAAATAGTGAGAACTTAAAAAACCTTCTTCTCCAAAAATGTCAGGCCGATTTTCAAATAATTTTGTAGAAATGTTCCTTGGGTGACTCTTTATTAGATTCCTTCAAGAAATGTTGATTGGTTGAAAAACATGGCCGCCAGGGGAGCGGGGCTATTTTGCCTTATATTGCAATAGTGAAAACTTAAAAAATCTTCTTCTCCAAAAGTGTCAGGCCGATTTTTTAATAATTTTGTAGAAATGTTCCTTGGGTGACCCTTTATTAGATTCCTTCAAGAAATGTTGATTGGGCTAAAAACATGGCCGCCAGGGGGCGGGGCTATTTTGCCTTATATAGCTATAGTATAAACTTAAAAAATCTTCTTCTCCAAAAGTGTTCAGCCGATTTTCAAATAATTTTGTAGAAATGTTCCATGGGTGACCATCTATCAGATCCTTCAAGCCATATTGATTGTTAAAAAAACATGGCCGTCACAGGGCGGGGCTATTTTGCCTATATGGCTAAAGAGAAAACTTAAAAAATCTTCTCCTCCAAAAGTGTCAGGCCGATTTTCAAATAATTTTGTAGAAATGTTCCTTGGGTGACCCTTTATTATATTCCTTCAAGAAATGTTGATTGGTTGAAAAACATGGCCGCCACAGGGGGGCAGGGCTATTTTGCCATTTATAGCTATAGTGAAAACTTAAAAAATCTTCTTCTCCAAAAGTGTTCAGCCGATTTTCAAATAATTTTGTAGAAATGTTCATTGGGTGACCCTCTATCAGATTCCTTCAAGCCATGTTGATTGGTCGAAAAAAATGGCCACCAGAGGGCCTTATATGACCATAGTGAAAACTCAAAAAATCTTCTCCTCCGAAAGTGTTTGGCTGATATTCAAATAATTTTGTAGAAATGTTCCTTCCTAGGCTTACCCTCTATCAGATTCCTTCAAGCCATGTTGATTGGTTGAAAAATATGGCTGCCAGGGGGTGGGGCTATTTTGCCTTATATGGCTATAGTGAAAACTTAAAATATCCTCTTCTCCGAAAGTGTCAGGCCGATTTTCAAATAATTTTGCAGAAACATTCCTTGGGTGACATTCTACAAGATTCCTTTAAGCCATGGTGGTTGGTAAAAAAAATAGCCACCAGGGGGCAGGGCTGTTTAAAGATTTAATTTTTGCCTTATGGCCGTGGAGCGATACTGGCCCTCTTGGGCCTCTTGTTTATAACTCAAATGCTCATTCAAATTTACGTCATATGTACTTATTCCCTAATGCCAGGAGGATACATGTTTATCTGCAAATATCAGTCATCATCTTAATGTGATTAAGAACTGTACCTACCATCTTCAAACTTTGAATGAACATTGGTTTTAATCTTAAAACTGACTCATAGACATCCAATGTGAAATGACAAATCAGCTGGCATTTCTGTACATGCATCTTTTATTCAATTGTCCAAATATTCCTGACAACGTGGCACTCAGGGGGTATAATGCCTGACAAACATCTGTTGTTGTGGTTGGCATGACAAATCACATTGCATTAATCAGGTAAGCGATCCACGGATATCATAGCCCTCTTTTTTATTTTGTATTGGGTAAAATATACTTCTTGACTTAACCCTTAAGAATTTTGCTGGGAAACTTGTAATGCTTTTAACCATCATGACCTTCTGTAGACAAGAATAGGTGACTCTGTCAAGGATTTTTGTTTTGCCTTTTACTGCAAAAAGTTTTGTTTTATTGTCAAGCACTAAAAATGTTGAGCGCGCTGTCTTCGGGATAGTTCTTGTTAGCTCCACTGGGTGAAAGCCAGTCGAGCTTATGTCATGGCGAATTGTCCGGCGTCTGTGCGTGCGTTAACTTTTTCCTTTAAACATATTCTTCTCCCTAACCACTTGGCCAATTTGGTTAAAACTTCATAGGAAGCATCCTCTCAATGTCCTCTCCTAAATTCCTTCATTAGCACTAAAAATGTTGAGCGCGCTGTCTTCGGGATAGTTCTTGTTATCCCGAAATATTTATAGACTAGACAAACATACGAAAACAATTAGCAATTCATATTTCAGAAAAAAATATTTCGCAAAAATATCAGCGATATCTTATTTTACGAAAACCTCGAAGCTGTTATCTTCGCCGATTTTCAAATAATTTTTCTAGAAATGTTCACTGGGTGAAACTCTATCAGATTCCTTCAAGCCATGTTGATTAATAAAAAAAACATGTCCGCTAGTGGGCGGGGCTATTTTGCCTATATGGCTATAGTGAAAACTTAAAAAATCTTCTCCTCCGAAAGTATCCTGCCGATTTTCAAATAATTTTGTAGAAATGTTCCTTGGGTGACCCTTTATTAGATTCCTTCAAGAAATGTTGATTGGTTGAAAAACATGGCCGCTAGGGGGCGGGGCTATTTTGCCTTATATAGCTATAGTGAAAACTTAAAAAATCTTCTTCTCCGAAAGTGTTCAGCTGATTTTCAAATAATTTCGTAGAGATGTTCCTTTGCCCTCTATCAGATTCCTTCAAGCCATGTTGATTGGTAAAAAAACATGGCCGCCAGAGGGCGGGGCTATTTTGCTTTATTTGACTAAGTGAAAACTTAAAAAATCTTCTTCTCCGAAAGTGTTGAGAAGATTTTCAAATAATTTTGTAGAAATGTTCCTTGGGTGACCCTCTATCAGATTCCTTCAAGCAATGTTGATTGGTCGAAAAACATGGCCACCAGGGGTCGGGGCTATTTTGCCTTATATGGCTGTTTAGAGATTGAATTTTTGCTTAATTGCCGTGGAGCGATACTGGCCCTCTTGGGCCTCTTGTTTTTAGCTTACCTGAGCACAAAGTGCTCAAAGTGAGTTATTGTGATAACCCTATTATGTCGGGTGGGTGTCGTTAGTCCATCAACATCTTGAACTTCAGGATATTGCTGGGAAACTTGGAATACTTTTTAACCAACATGACCTTCATCTTTAGACAAGGGTAGGTAACTCTGTCAAGAATGTTTTTTGCCTTTTACTGCAAAAACTTTTGTTTTATTGTCAAGCACTAACAATGTTGAGTGTGCTGTATTCGGGACAGCTCTTGTTTTTAGCTCACCTGAGCACAAAGTGAATTATTGTGTTTGCTCTATATTGGGCGTGCGTTGTGCGTCCGTCAACATATTCTCCTCAGTAACCAGTGGGTCAATTGGGGCGAAACCTCACAGAAAGCATCCTCTCAATTACCTCACCTGAATTCCTTCAAATTTTTGGAATCCATGCAGAATTCTGGTTTCCTTAGCAACCAAACAAAAAACTTTCTGCTCCCAAACTGGTTGGCCGATTTACAAATAATTTTGTAGAAATGTTCCTTGGCTGACCCTCTATTAGATGCCTTCAAGTCATGTTGATTGGTCAAAAAACATGGCCGACATTGGACGGGGCTTTTTTTGCCTTATATGGTTATAGTGGAAACTTTAAAAATCTTCTCCTCCAAAAGCTGATTTTTAAATAATTTTGTAGAAATATTCCTTGGTTGACCCTCTTTGAAAATCCTTCCAGCCATGTTGATTTGTCAGAGAACATGGCCACCATGGGTCAGATAAACTGTTAATACATCAATATAAGTTTTTATGTCAGATAAACAGTTAATACAGCTATATAAGTTTTTACATCTGATAAACTGTTAATACAGCTATATAAGTTTTGATATCCCTTCAGATAAACTGTTAATACAGCTATATAAGTTTTGATAGATTTTCAGGTAAACTGTTAATACAGCTATATAAGTTTTGATACAGCTCTTTCCAGAAGCTAAATACGAATTATACTAGATTTATAATAACTTTGTATCATATTTTACAGAATTACCTCCCTTTATTGAAAAAGGCAGCCAAAACAGCCTCTGGCTTCTCAGTAAATAGGTCTGCAATTATAAATATATCAAGTGGTGTTGGATCTATCGCAGAGAATTCTTCTGGAAGAAATTACGCATACAGAACAGCTAAGGTTTGTTGATTGTTTTTAGGTTTTTAGCTCACCTGAGCACGAAGTGCTCAAGGTGAGTTATTGTAATCGCCTTTTGTCTGGCGTCCATCTTCTGTCATGCATCGTCCGTTAACATCTTCCCCCTAAATAACCAGTGGGTCAATTGGGTTGAAACTGCACATAGACAGCATCCTCAATGACCTAACCAGAATTCCTTCAAATATTTGGGATCCATGCAGAATTCCGGTTTCCATGGCAACGAAACGAAAAAAACTTTAAAATTCTTCTTCTACCAAACTGGTTGGCAGATTTTTTTAGCTCATCTGAGCACGAAGTGCTTCGTGCTGAAGGTGAGTGATCACCTTTTGTCTGGCATGTGTAAACATCTTCTCCTCAGTAACCAGCCTGTCAATTGGGATGAAACTTCACAGAAAGCATCCTCTCAATGATCTCACCAGATTTCCTTCAACTTGTTGGGGTCCATGCAGAATTCTGGTTTCCATGGCAATGAAACGAAAACAACTTTAACCTTCTTCTCCCAAACTGGTTGGCTGATTTTCAAATAATTTTGTAGAAATGTTCTTTGGATGACCCTCTGTCAGATTCCTTCAAGCCATGTTGATTGATCGAAAAATCATGGCCGCCAGGGGCGGGGCTATTTTGACTTATATGGCTATAGTGAAAACTTAAAAAATCTGTTCCTCCGAAAGTGTCTGGCCGATTTTCAAATAATTTTGTAGAAATGTTCCTTAGGTGACCCACTATCAGATTTCTTCAAGCCATGTTGATTGGTCGAAAAACATGGCCGCCAGGGGGCGGGGCTATTTTCCCTTATATGGCTATAGTGAAAACTTAAAAAATCTTCTCCTCCGAAAGTATCTGGCTGATTTTCAAATAATTTTGTAGAAATGTTCTAAGTAACCCACTATTAGATTCCTTAAAGCTATGTTGATTGGTCGAAAAACATGGCTGCCACAGGGAGAAAACTTAAAAAATCTTCTCGTCCGAAAGTGTCAGTCCCTTTTAGATATCAGGAAGAAAAATATTCTGACAAAGTTTCATCATTCTAAAATTAACAATGTGGCTGTTGGAGTGTCCACACTATTTTTCAAAAAATCGCCTTGCCTTTTACCCTACATGACCAGAATTCGACTTAAGATTAATAATCACCAGATTCTCGCTGAGACTAGTACAGCCTTTAATGAATTGAGTAATAATGGCGGGACTATATTGTCCTCTGTATCAACCCTGATTATTTACTGGTTTTCACACGGTTATGAGTTTTACTAAATATTGATAATTGAGTATCAAACAATGTAGATGAAGATAAGTCTGCACATACATGCAGTATAATATTAATCTACACAAAAAGCAGTTATAGTTTAAAGTTAAGTATAACCAGGGACGTAGATGTCATGTGTTTTGCATAAGAAATCTCATTGCGTAACTCAGGTGAGCAATCTAGGGCCATCATGGCCCTCTTGTTACTCTAAGCCTAGTTATCATTGTTCCCGGTTCAGGTCCCGGTATTTCCCGGTGAAGACTATCCCGTATACCGGGATGATCCGGGACATTTGTGTCAGAAAAACAGTTGCATTCTCAAATTCCCGTCGCTGTCCCGGAGTGTTTCCAGTTTAGAAGCTGGATGCCCCCGTTTGATCCCAGTTTGGCACTGTGTATTTACGCCGTCACGCCAGCGTGGTTCCCGGTCCATCCCGAAGTGACACAGGTCGTGTCCCGGTGCCAGCCGGTGAGACCACGATCGTGTAACGGCCCTGCCGGTCCAACCCGGTAGAACCCCGGCTGTGCGCCGGTGGTGCCACGGTGACACCCTGTGTCCCCCGGTGGTAACCGGATAGAACCGGTATATAAACATAGACAAGCGCAGATCAGCACCAGTTTTCTATCGTCTAACGAAGAAGAAACATCTATCTGATAATGTCTGGATCATATCGTCTTGCTCTCAAATTACACGGACGGGGAACCTAATTGTAGACTATACTTTATACACACCGGGAATTTATACGGGGCTAACTGTAACTACACCCTTTTTGACCGTAACTTCGCCGTCTGTTACCGTCGTGGAAACGGGATAATCCGGCATAAACTGCGACAGTACGTAGTGAAACAGGGGGTCTACCGGCGGAATGCTGGCATACGCCGTTTTTAACCGTCTGCTAATCCGGCTCAGACCGTGTCAGTCCCTAACTCCACCAGTGCAAAACGGAGCTTTACCGGCATACGCCGGAGCTATGCCGGGTTAACTCCGGGGTTCACCGTATGTCTACCGTGAGTGGAGTATTCCCGACCGCCCCAGATTACTACAGACTATCACGGAAAAGACACGGTAGTGACCCGGTCCTGCGCCAATCCAGGACAGTGAGAACTAGGCTTGAAGTATACAAATCGAGGGTACTTAGGTGAGCATTATAGGGTCATCACGGTCCTCGTATTTATAATTCTTTATGTATTACAGGCAGCCCAGAATATGGTCTCGAAAAATCTATCATTCGATCTGAAAGAGTATGGCATTCTGGTCTCGGCAATACATCCTGGTTGGGTACAGACCAGCATGGGTGGGCAGTCGGCGCTGGTTACAACAGAGGAATCTGTCAACGCTATGTTCAAGCTCATGGCAACGCTCCAATCAGAAAAGGAAAACGGGAAATTTTATCACCACAGTGGTAGAGAAATGGCCTGGTGAAGAAGAGATGTTATCTGGGGACTGCACTTATTGCATTTCTCAGTAAAGAAAATGTGAAATAATTTCCTGATAAAAATGACATTTGATGCCTTTGCAGCATACATCTTTTAAATCATCTCTTCATCAAAATCATATTTCCAATTTGTTCTAGTTGTGGCAATTTTCCTCATTTATGTTCAAAGCAGACAACTGTTAAACACTTTCCCACATACAGCCAATATGCTGCAGACAACTTTGAAAACGTCTAAAGATGAATAAGGAAAGTCTTTATTAGAGTTGAATAAGTCGTCTGTAGTAGATGCCTCAAAATGGATCATATTTATAGATTATAAGAGTTAGCAATATTTCACTTTGTAATACTATTTAAAAAAAAGGATAGATTTAGGTTATGTTAACCATTTTTGGCATAATGTTCCCAAAAGGTTAAAGTTAATTATTAATAACGAACAGGTCATGAGTATTTTTAGAACTTGTTGATTTTGCTTTTAAACGTCGATGTTCCGATGTTCCAATTTTACGCGGTCAAAACAGTATGTTAAAATTGTAATACCATATGGCTATTTCATGTTGGTGATGTGATCAATAATGAATTATTTCTGAAAGCAAATATATTTCTTGCTACTTTGATACCAAATATATTTCTTGCTACTTTGATACCAAAGTATTACTAAAATGTTGAAAAAAAAAATGAAATAAAGGATTTTCTTGTCTCTCGGGTGATGTTGTTTTTATCGAAAATTTTGAAATGGGGGTAGGGTAGTTCAAATTAAAAAAAGTTGTTATTTGACGAAAATTTCTTTTAAATTTTGTTTTTGAATCCAGGAAATGGAAGATATAATCATATGCTGACTTGTGCGAGTTACCAGGTCCTTTATTTTCTTAGCTAAGTGTTGTGAAAAAATGCTCACGTTAAAGAAGGGAGGTAAACACAATTTAATTTAGCATTTTAAAACTTCCACTTGCCTCATTATTCTCCCCATTTGTTTCTGTTTGACTAGCCAATATTATACTCAAACCTTTTACCAAACTTGCAATTTCTAGATGGTTAATATAGTACTTACTTGTTATTATCAATATTCATCTCTCCATACTGCTGTCTATTGTGAAAATATGCTATATTTCAAGTACATATATGTCAAGGCAAAACCTGGATGATCTGTAATACTAAATACAGCATGCATCTTGGTTTGTCTACTTAACACATATGCTAGGACAGTCACACTCATCGTAAATAATGACAAATACCAGTCCATTTAAGATTATGTAGAACACAGTGTGAGAATTTGCTCATTTTGAGAATAAAAAGTCTTCTTCCCTCACAATGTTTTTAAATGTCAGCGGCGCAAACATGCGTCCAAAATTGATCAGTATAAGGGGAAGGGTTCTTAGGTAATACCAAAGCTTTTGAAATTGCTTTGTGAGAAAAGTTTATTTAGGTATCCGAAGTACGTAGGGAAAGTGTTGCCCAATCGAATACATTCATCCTGATGAGCCTAAGCGCTCAAAGGATTACGCTGTCGATGCGTGAAGTGAAACTGTACATATTAATAAATATTTCAACACTTCTAAGGTAGCTGCTAGTGTACTGTCACCAGAGACAAAAGTGGGAATAATGACGTCATGAATTTATAATGCTCTACAAGTATGCATACCATATAATGATTTGACACAGCCCTTGCAATTACAGGAATTTAATTTGAAACTTGCGGTGAAATATATATTTTCTCAAACCTTTAGTACTGATACACATAAGTGTGTAGGATGTGTTAGTTAGGTTTCTGCTGCAAGCTGAGTGTAATACCCGAAGATGCAAACAACCTGTATACATGGATACATGCTGTTGGCAGGATACAAACGTACCAATCTTACATCTCAAATAAAGAATATAATAATAAATCAGTTATCAACGTATAGTCATCAAAAAGAAAGTCTTAGAAGGTTTGGTCAATTGACATCATTTATTAGTACACATATGTAAATATAACCTGTCTAATTATCCACAGATAAATATGGTACAATGTGATAAATATCGAAAGCGTCTCTGTAATAACAATTATTACTCATGTTTGGATGAGTTTTTGTTAAGTGGCTCACGAAGATTCGATCAGAACATTTGGGAATCCAATCATTTCGTAACCTTTATATTGTAAAGGCGGTTACGAAATGACTGTAATCCTTAAAATTGCATTCTGTTCAGAACAACCAATAGGTTTATATTTTCACTGATAACTTGTTGTAGATCAGATTGCATTACGGCATGCTTACAAACTAACGTTTACTTGCGTTGCTTCAACGGACAAAGTCAACCAGGCATCATTAAGCAAAGCTATTTCATAACATCATGCATACACGCCGGAAAAATCTAATTTAAACGACATCATTGACATGTCGGTGCAAGATTCAACGAAAAAACTGTTTTATTAAACAGGAAAAGGGAAATTATGATCCTTTTAAGTTAATAGGTGTGGGCCTATGTAAATGTATGGGTTTTTAGCTAAAGCTGAGCTATTGTGATCACATGTTGTCCGTCGTGAGACGTCAACTTTTGCAGGTCACAGTTTGCATCTAGTATTCATGACAGTTTAATAGAACATATATCGCCACCAAATATTGGCCAAATTCGGAACTGGGTCATGTGAGGTCAAAAACTAGGTCACACGATCAAATGTTTGTCATCCTCAAGGGTTTCGAGCATGGTTGTACGCGTGGCATTGAACATCTCTGCAATGCCATTCCCCTGGGATAGTATAAAGTAGCGCAACTCTTTTCCAGCAACATGACACAACTGCAATCCCTACTCTCTCGAAAGTCCTACCTCGGTCACTATGGAGTCTGGTAGGGAAACCATAGTAACACGTGAAGTTTTCGAACGACACTGTTGCAGTGGCGCGTGTATTCTAGTTTTAAGTGCGAATATTTTAGTTTTTTTTGTGTTCATCACTTTTGCTTGTCTGTGATTGGCTGAAATATTTTGTTCATAACCTCATGAATAAAAAAGAAATAACATTGGCGACGTGCTGTATTATGGAAAATAAAGTTGTAAAATAATATTATGGTTTTTTACTTACTGAAATAGACATATTAATGCTTAAATATAAGGAATGGCCTGAGCAAAACAGGTAAAATGGTCCGTAATGACCAAAATATTCTCATATACACCAGCTGTCATCTCCAAAGACAAAAAGCCATACACACAAGTTCCATAGGGTGTACGTGTTTTGACATTCACAGCGTTCAAGTGAATTACACTGAGGTGGCTATAGTGTCAAGTTGAAGCACAGGAAGTGTCTTTGATTATCAAGACTTGATACAATTTTTGTCCCCCGCTTAGCGAAAGCGCGGGGACTATTATTTCTCATTCGTCAGTCAGTCCGTCCGTCAGTCCGTCCGTCAGTCACGCTGTCACAAAAACTTTAACCTTGGTCATAACTTCTGAACCGTAATAGGTACTGCTTTCATATTTCACATGTGTATTCCTTGTGACAACCCCTTTCCATCAATACCAATTTTTTTGACCTTGTGACCTTGACCCTGACGAGTTATGGCCCTTTACCCCTATGTATAACTAAATTCATTTCCGGGCTATTTCTCTGCAACCGCTTTTTGGAATTTTATGAAACTTCATAGGAAGGATCACCACCAAGTGTAGATGCGCATATCGTGTTTGCGTTCCGGTTGGATTATTTTGCACGGAGTTATGGCCCTTTACCCCACCATCAGGCTATGTATGACTAAATTCATTTCCGGGCTATTTCTCTGCAACCGCTTTTTGGAATTTTATGAAACTTCATAGGAAGGATCACCACCAAGTGTAGATGCGCATATCGTGTTTGCGTTCCGGTTGGATTATTTTTCACGGAGTTATGGCCCTTTACTCCACCATCAGGCTATGTATGACTAAATTCATTTCCGGGCTATTTCTCTGCAACTGCTTTTTGGAATTTTATGAAACTTCATAGGAAGGATCACCACCAAGTGTACATGCGCATATCGTGTTTGCGTTCCGGTTGGATTATTTTGCACGGAGTTATGGCCCTTTACCCCACCATCAGGCTATGTATGACTAAATTCATTTCCGGGCTATTTCTCTGCAACCGATTTTTGGAATTTTATGAAACTTCATAGGAAGGATCACCACCAAGTGTAGATGCGCATATCGTGTTTGCGTTCCGGTTGGATTATTTTTCACGGAGTTATGGCCCTCTACTCCACCATCAGGCTATGTATGACTAAATTCATTTCCGGGCTATTTCTCTGCAACTGCTTTTTGGAATTTTATGAAACTTCATAGGAAGGATCACCACCAAGTGTAGATGCGCATATCGTGTTTGCGTTCCGGTTGGATGATTTTTGTCCCCCGCTTTACGAAGTAAAACGTCGGGGACATTAAATCTCATTCGTCAATCCGTCAGTCCCTCCGTCACGCTGTCACAAAAACTTTAACCTTGGTCATAACTTCTGAACCGTAATAGGTACTGCTTTCATATTTCACATGTGTATTCCTTGTGACAACCCCTTTCCATCAATACCATTTTTTTTGACCTTGTGACCCTGACCTTTGACCTACATTTTAAAAATATTAAAAACTTTAACCTTGGTCATAACTTCTGAACCGTAATAGGTACTGCTTTCATATTTCACATGTGTATTCCTTGTGACAACCCCTTTCCATCAATACCAATTGTTGCCTTGTGACCTTGACCCTGACCTTTGACCTACATTTTAAAAATATTAACCTTGATTATAACTTTTGAACCATAACCGGTAGGGCTTTTTTATTTCACATGTGTATTCATTGTGACAATAATAATACAATAAGACCCCCAAAGCGGGGGACCATAATTCTCTGAATTTGCTTGTTAAACTTATTTTTTGAAAGATAAGAATATAATTCACGAGCCGTCTCGTGAATGGGAGTGACTCATCCCATTCACAAGACGGCAAGTAATTCTAATCTTTGAAAACATGAGTTGAATAATCTGTTTATTACATTTCATTGTTATTTGATGAAATACATTACATTTTTAAATACGTGTCTTCAACCATAGTTTATATTTACTCTGGAATATTGTTTGTCGTTTTACCTACTTTGCGCATTATTTTCGGATGAGGCGTGGCCATCGAAAAAAGAGAGGGGCACGCATGCGCAATTGTGTAGTAGATTATAACAACTTAATACACTGGTGTGTAATAACAATAAATCAACGATTATGAATTTTCTTTCACCGAGATATCCTTATCTTTGATGGATAGCAATGTAATATATATAATTATTCAAATCTCCATCATGCCATGCGATCGTTTTTAAGGTTGTAGAAAAGGTTTTCAGCCCATTGTTGCTCATCACCAATGCGATGTTCGATTGTGGTACATCGATGTTCTTCATCTATAGTATATATTACAGTTCATCCTTTTCATCACGGTGTTGAGTATCATGCTCAACGTCTGAAATGTCCTCGTGCACCTGATTTTAGACAATTAAGGACTCAACTCCAAATCATTAAACGAAATAGTATGTACGACTCGAACTATATTAGAAGAGATTGGGTAAAAAAAAAAGTGCTTGTAGAATTTGATGGTGATCAGATATGATTTATCGTATAAGAGGTTGACTAGATGGACCCCGAAGAAGTGCTCGTAACACTTTATGTTGATGGATTATGATACCCACCACTCACTTACTAAAGTGGTATTTTACGACTTTGAGTTTACTTTTGCATAATGCTCATCAAGTTTTGTAACATTTCCTGTGAATACTTTGTTTAAGTGATACTTTACATATCGCTACGACTCGAACGAGTTAAATTTATTTAAGTTTCGATTCATTGTTTCTTGTGCGTTTACTCATATATTATTTTTATATTCATGTTGAGTATAACGCATTCATGTTTGGCTTGTTTGCCTAACGTGTTTGGTTATATCCTATTTTACGTTGGCATAAATGTTTTCTGTTTTATTTTTTATTAATGTTAAGTATCAGATACATCATGTTTGATTTTAAAATCTAATTGTCTTGTTATGTTTCAATTTCACAATTTTAATATATCTATAGGTGCTACCTATTTACGAAAAAACGCAAGATAATTATAAACAAAAATTAAAGAGCATACTTTGGCCATAAAAAAGGATTTATAAGTAATTGACTAGACAATCATAATGTTAATGTCATGTGTCTTGCATTATCAAAACATGTTTGCAATTCGTATTGCTGTCGTCTATTTTTACAAACAGAAAATAATAAAGTAAAGACTTTCAGAAAATCAAGGAATACATTCATAATGAACGAGGTTAAAACATGAGGGCCAAGATGATCCTTAATCGATCACCTGCATTATGGTAAAGAAGCAAATCAAATAGATCAGCCCTTTTCTGATGCCACCTGGCGACTGCCTTTTTCAAGCAGTCAATATGACTGGAACAAATTATGTAAGGGGTCACATTTCTGCTATTAGAGACGGTTTCTGAGGCCTATGCAACGATTTAGGAAAAGATTGTCGCAACAAGAACAATTGCTCCTTATGAGAAAGTTATCCTTTTGCCACAATGTTTGATAAATAATTATACTTTGAATGATTGAGTCAATAGCTCATGTATAGGAATTTGGGATCTTTCATGTTGATACCACTTTTTTGCGGGAAACAACGTCGCTCCATTGACGTTACACCAAGATGAAGTGTAACGGAAATGACGTCACGTCCTTCTTTGGCTACGATACAGTCAAAATTTAGTTTCGGGCGTAGAAGGCTAATGCTGTCGTTTTTTTGACGAACGGGAAAACATATTTATTATAGATTTCCGTTTATTTTTAACTTTTCGTACAAATGTTAATTCCAGCACTTTAATGATGTTAAATATCGATTTTAAAAAAATTGATTAAAAAGACGACAATAATTTTCAATCCGTATTTTTCTGCTCATTTTATACATACTCAAAATACAGATTTAAAAAAAAATGATTAAAAAGCCGACAATAATTTTCAATCTGTGTTTTACGTCTGCTTTTTATACATATTCAAAATGGCGGCCCCCATGGATTTTTCCAGTTTCATTTCAGAAAGCTTCATGGGTTATTAAAAAAAAAAAAAAAAAAAAAAAATCTCACGCCCGTTACCTATAAGCGAAAAAACCCATTTATGGTTTTTTTTCGTAATATATCTATAGGTGCTACCTATTTACGAAAAAACGCAAGATAATTATAAACAAAAATTAAAGAACATACTTTGGCCATACAAAAAGGATTTATAAGTAATTGACTAGACAATAATAATGTTAATGTCATGTTCTTGCATTATCAAAACATATTTGGAATTCGTATTGCTGTCGTCTATTATTACGAACAGAAAATAATAAAGTAAAAACTTTCAGAAAATCAAGGAATACATTTATAATGAACGAGGTTAAAACATGAGGGCCAAGATGATCCTTAATCGATCATCTGCATTATGGTAAAGAAGCCAATAGATCAGCCCTTTTCTGATGCCATCTGGCGACTACCTTTTTCAACCAGTCAATATGACTGGAACAAATTATGTAAGGGGTCACATTTCTGCTAAACCCTTTCCCTATTAGAGACAGTTTCTGAGGCCTATGCAACAGACGATTTAGGAAAAGATTGTCACCAAAAGAACAATTGCTCCTTATGAGAAAGTTATCCTTTTGCCACAATGTTTGATAAATAATTATACTTTGAATGAGTGTGGCAATAGCTCATGTATAGGAATTTGGGGTCTTTCATGTTGATACCACTTTTTTTGCGGGAAACGACGTCGCTCCATTGACGTTACGCCAAGATGAAGTGTAACGGAAATGACGTCACGTCCTTCTTTGGCAACGATACAGTCAAAATTTAGGTTCGGGCGTAGAAGGCTAATGCTGTCGGTTTTTTGACGAACGGGAAAACATATTTATGTAATTATGTTTTAACTTTTCGTACAAATGTTTATTCCCACATAACACAGCATTTTAATGATCTTAAATATCTATCTAAAAAAAAAATGATTAAAAAGACGACAATAATTTTCAATCCGTGTTTTTCTGCTCATTTTATACATACCCAAAATACCGATTTTAAAAAAAATGATTAAAAAGACGACAATAATTTTCAATCCGTGTTTTTCTGCTCATTTTATACATACCCAAAATACCGATTTAAAAAAATGATTAAAAAGACGACAATATTATTTTCAATTCGTGTTTTTCCGCTCATGTTATACATACCAAAAATACCGATTTAAAAAAAAATGATTAAAAAGACGACAATAATTTTCAATCCGTGTTTTTCTGCTCATTTTATACATACCCAAAATACCGATTTAAAAAAATGATTAAAAAGACGACAATAATTTTCAATCTGTGTTTTACGTCTGCCTTTTATACATATCCAAAATGGCGGCCCCCATGGATTTTTCCAGTTTCATTTCAGAAAGCTTCATGGGTTATTGAAAAAAAAAAAAAAAAAAAAAATCTCACACCTGTTAACTATAAGCGAAAAAAACCATTCATGGGGTTTTTTCGTATTATTTCATTATTGTCAGTTGTTAACGAATTATATTAAGCGCCATGAGAAACCTTAGATGTCGACAATCATCCTTATAATCCCATTCATTTATTCATTCATGCATTGTTATAAAACGCCACGAATATTACAACAATAGCTGAATGTTTTCCAAGTTCTATAATTTATAAGTTCTTTCCGATATGTGCTTTCATGGTAGTGAAATTGAATTCCCTCATTGGTGCTCAGGATTGTATGGCTACATTACGACCGAGTGCTAGTATCCTTCACAGGAAAGGCTGCGATATTACTGACACATCGTTTAAAGCGGCCTAAAGCAACACATACAAGAGGGCCGGTATAGCCCGACTGCCACTATTATCATATAAGGCAAACGGCCCTGCCCTCTGGCGGCAATGTTTGTTCGACCAATCAAGATTTATTTAAGGGAATCTCGTGACGACTCATCAAAGGAACAGTTATACATAATTATTTAACAAGACGTCCCTGGATCTCTCACCTATGTAATGCAATTTGATTTGTCATGCCAACCACAATAAGTTTGTTTTCTAATCAGCATGGCTTGAAATAATCTCGTAAAGGTTCACACAAAGAATATTTCTACAGAAGGTTTAGAAAAATTGGCCAAATACTTTCAAAAAGAAGCTTTTTTATTTTTAGTTTAGCTATATAAGGAATAACAGCCCTACCCCTGGCAACTATGTTTTCCCAGCAAATCATCATGGCTGGCAGGAATCAGTTAGAAGGTTACCAAATGAAAATATCTTCAAAATCATTTGGAAATCAGATAGATACTTATGGAGAAGAAAATGTTCAAAGTTTTCACTATAGCCATCTAAGGCGAAACAGCCGTTATCCTGTTGGCCATATGTTCAACCAATCAACATGGCCTGTAGGAATCTGATATATGGTCACCTAACAAACATGCGTAGAACATTATTTGGAAATCGGACAGACTTCTGTAGAAGAAGATTCTTAAAGTTTGCACTTAAGCCAAATAAGGCAAAATAGCCAGGGATTCTTGTTTTGACCAATCAATATGGATTGAAGGAATCTGATAGTGGGTCACCCAAGAAACATTTCTACAAATGAAAATCGGACAGATTATTTTGGAGAAGAAGATTTTTATAGTTTTCACTACAGCCATTTAAGGAAAAACCCTGGCAGCCATGCTTTTCTATCAATCAACATGGCCTGATAGTATCTGATAGAGGGTCACCCACGGATTATTTCTACAAAATTACTTGGAAATCGACCAATCGGTTTGGGAGAAGAGTCTTTATTAAGTTTCTTTCTTTCGGTTGGCATGAATACCAGAATTATGCATGTATAAAAAAACAGATTGAAGGAATTAAGGAGAAGACATTGAGAGGATGCTATATGTGCAGTAGCATGACCATTCGTACAGCGGTTACAGAGAAAAAGACGTGTTAAGCTAAATGTTGACGGCACGGAAGCACGCATGAGGGAAAATTCGCTATGACATAAGCTCTACTGGCTTCCTGCCAGTGGAGCTAAAAGCAAATAGTTCGTTGCTCGGGACGAAATGTAATCAAATATGGCATGATAAGATAGCATGCATGACTTGATCGATGTTCTAGCAGCTATGAGCCGTCCCGCGAGAAAACCAACAGTGTGGACTCTGCGTAAATTATCGACCCATGATGCCGATTATGCCAACATAAGCATGCCGCGCAGGCAAACCCGGACAGACACTTTTCGCCTCCTGTGGATTTTCTGTTTCAGGAATCATTACCCTATACATATTTCCCCCTGAGATTGAATGTGTCGGCCCATATCAGGCTGCGCGGACTGTGCAGACTGATCTGGGCCGACACATAATGCAGAGGCCATATTGTAGGTTTTCTCGCGGGATGGCTTATATAATCAACACACAATACAGCAGTAACAAAAATGATGAGCCTGTCCATTGGAAAAGTTGCAATTTGGATTCCAAGATAAACATGAATCACTTATTAGTGAAAATCGCTTATTGAAAGCCTCTGTCAACTTCTGGAGTTTCAGATAAGACTGAGACAAGGGACAGACTGATCTGAACCAACACTGTTCAGGAAGGCCATATAGTATCCGTTCTCTTGGACGGGCTCTATGATTAGTGACACCTGTATACAACAAGAATAATCTGAATATTCTCGTTAATTTATACCGATCGATAAAGGAGCCGTATTACATGTCAGTATAGTTTGCTAGTCAACGCAATAACAAACAGTGTCGTGATATACTCTTAGAGAAGAGCTATCAAAAGGTTACTTTATTTCTATGTGGCTGTTCGGTCGTCCAGTGTTTCTTTGAGAAAAGTGAATATAATAGTGTGCGCATAAACATATTTCACGCAACCAAACGATACACGGAGAAGACAGGAAGGTGTTTTCGGTATGTTAAAATAGTAATAGAAGTAGAAGATAAATAATGCGCTTAATGACAAAATAGAATGTGTATGTTCGGGGACTGTATTAATGATGGTCGTACATGTAGTTTACCGGTCACTTCGTAAATAGCATAGGGCAGGTATACAACAGCGATCTAATTGTACGTATATTGTCCTATTTCATAGTAACATAACATTTGAATATGTTACAAACTATCTCATAGTATTACATGTTTGAGCATACGGGGTATACAGCAGTAATCTAAATGCATGTATATTGTCCTATTTCATACTAATATTAAATTTGAATATGTTACAAACCATCTCATAGTATTACATATTTTAGCATACTGGGCATACAGCAGTAATCTAAGTGTATGTATATTTTCCTATTTCATGATAATATAAAATTTTAATATGTTACAATTTTAACTAACAAACGATCTCCTAGTATTACATGTGTTAGCATACGGGACATACAGCAGTAATCTAAGTGTATGTATATTTTCCTATTTCATGATAATATAAAATTTTAATATGTTACAATTTTAACTTACAAACGATCTCCTAGTATTACATGTGTTAGCATACGGGGCATACAGCAGTAATCTAAGTGTATGTATATTTTCCTATTTCATGATAATATAACATTTTAATATGTTACAATTTTAACTTACAAACGATCTCCTAGTATTACATGTGTTAGCATACGGGACATACAGCAGTAATCTAAGTGTATGTATATTTTCCTATTTCATGATAATATAAAATTTTAATATGTTACAATTTTAACTTACAAACGATCTCCTAGTATTATATGTGTTAGCATACGGGATATACAGCAGTAATCTCTAAGTGTATGTATATTTTCCTATTTCATGATAATATAACATTTTAATATGTTACAATTTTAACTTACAAACGATCTCCTAGTATTACATGTGTTAGCATACGGGACATACAGCAGTAATCTAAGTGTATGTATATTTTCCTATTTCATGATAATATAACATTTTAATATGTTACAATTTTAACTTACAAACGATCTCCTAGTATTACATGTGTTAGCATACGGGATTTACAACAGTAATCTACGTGTATGTATATTTTTCTATTTCATGATAATATAAAATTTTAATATGTTACAATTTTAACTTACAAACGATCTCCTAGTATTACATGTGTTAGCATACGGGACATACAGCAGTAATCTAAGTGTATGTATATTTTCCTATTTCATGATAATATAAAATTTTAATATGTTACAATTTTAAGTTACAAACGATCTCCTAGTATTACATGTGTTAGCATACGGGACATACAGCAGTAATCTAAGTGTATGTTTATTTTCCTATTTCATGATAATATAAAATTTTAATATGTTACAATTTTAACCTACAAACGATCTCCTAGTATTACATGTGTTAGCATACGGGACATACAGCAGTAATCTAAGTGTATGTGTAGTATTTCTATTTCATGATAATATTGAATTAATTTGAATATGTTACAAACAATCTCATGGTATTACAGGTTTAAGCATACGGTCATACAACAGCAATGAATTGTAAATGTATTGTCCTATTTCATAATAACATAATTTTGATATGTTAAAAAGATATTCCGTAGAGAATTAATATATACATGTATATCAAATATCCTAAAGCCGAAATATTGGAATGTAGAGTGATTATAATTTTAGGTAACTGTAAGATTTCTGTCTTCAAATTGTCACAAACAGTTTAACCCTTTCCCACATATAGACGCTTTCTGACACCTCTGCAACAAACGGCCATTGAAAATATTGTGGCAAAGGGAGAAATTGCTCATTAAGAGCAATTACTCCTTTTGCCATAATACTTTCAACTCTATTTATTGAATAAATTTTTATTCAGAGAGAATTTCCATGTTTTTCCTAGATGTTTTGAAAGTTGTCTGCTGTAGATTTGTTATGTGTGGGAAAGGGTATTAGTAGCTTACATTATATGTGTTCTTCTTTAAACGGTTCTAATTCAATTTTCGCAGTCCTAGACCTGCACATTTATCACAGATCTAGTTTCTGTATGCACCAATAATACTTTTTCAAGTTTTCACGAATTTGGTTATAATAGGCTTCATGATGTTAACTATTTTCAATATTGGACATTGAAGAAAGCCGTTCTCAAGATTATTTTAGTTATGTCACGGCGACAGTTCACTTAAACTATGATTAAGCAATTATTGGGCATCTTCGCTGGTATATTTTCAAAAATGTTATTTCATTGAATCATTTATAATTTGAATGGTTATGTTGACAACTCGTACGTCTTTCTATTAACACACATCACGTCTGGCACATATGGACAAAACAGGCTCGTTATAGCAAGGGAAATATTACGCGATAACACTAAATACTAGTAATAAGGTAAGTAAATGCAAAAGTTTATCAATGGACTACAATTCCAGCATTTAGTCAATAAAAAAAGTATCATAGTGCTGGCAACAAGTATGTGTGTGCACGTTCGTATTTATTACTAGTGGCGATTTTTTAAATCTCATGCATTGAGAATCTTATAAGCATATTCTATCATTCAATTTAAGCATTGCTATTGGAGATAAAATGAAATGAAATTCTCATCTTTCCTTGTTTGTGGTAGAATCTAGTTTGCCGGTTCCCGGAAATGAAAATATAAAGTAACTTCTGCGCATGCTTACAATTTGTAAATAATGCTCGCGGATGCGCTTTTTATTACTATTTGACTCCGCACACGTCGCTATCAAAGAGTATTTCTCTTGCGACATTTTGTGGATAGGGGCTTTTCGCCCCTATCCCATTCTCAGCATGCTTTTCGAAAAGTCGACTTACGGCAGCATCCAAGCCGCGCAATTGTATAAATTCGCGAAATATGAGTTTTCATTGGTTTGCCATCAGGTTTACAATGATTTCATTGGTTCGAAATGCGTCAAAAGAAACACACTCAGAACTATAATTGACCTCAATGTCAGTCTTGTTAGTTAACGTCGACCGTGCTGTGACCCCAACAATTCTACAACAGTCGACTTACAATACATATAGAGAAATATGCAAATCGCTGTAAATCAAATTAAAATTATTGAAAGGTGTTGAAACCATTGTGAAAAAAGTAGAAATTGCCTACATCTAGGGGGAAATATGGACAGTAATTATTGAAAATAGTGGAAACCTTTGTGGAAAAAAAGGAAATGAGTCACGATAAGCAATTTCTCCTCTTGTCACGATGTATTCAAATGCCGTCGGCTACACATGCGTCAAAAAGCGACTGTAAGCGGGAAAGGGTTTACGTTATAGCTACTTAGTTACATACGAATATTGAAGATATTTTTTTGGGGGAATGGTGCGTAAAACAGGGCGCGTTTTGTGTTAAATGTTCTCATATGTCGCTGAAAAAGATATTTTTCCATCATTCCGTGTGTCTGTCTGTCAGTATATCGACCCAACTAGGAAAAGTCAATCTTCGAATTAGAGATTAATTTCAGCATACATACGAGTTATAGCCCCAAGGTCAATATTTATGTTATATGTGAGGCACTTCTAGCGATTGTTGGACTTAAAAATTGTAATGTATCTGCATTTGCGTAAATTGAAGACTGCGCACCCGTCAATATGTAAGCTAGTCCTAGATTTATCTGTTGACAAATGAACTAGAATGCAGTCTAAATATGTTTTTGTCAATTTACCTTGTACGGTCCTGTTTCGGAGATTCAATTAAACTGCAAATCGCTAGATGCGGCTTATATGTGATAACACATACATTACAGATACAATAACATGTTAACCTTTTCCTAAACACAGACATGTTTTGACGCATCGAAACCAGTTTTATGTTATCAATACTTTATGTGTTGTCTATCTGTAAAGCTTGGAGGCATTATCCGGCGTCCAGCCGGCTGTCTGCCAGATTGTGCATTCTTTGGTAAAAACGTTGTTTCTGTTCGACAGATTCATTTCAAAGTGGTCACACTTATACCTTGTGATCAGGAGAACGACAACATACTAGGTACATAACTCTGGTCTGCTTATTTAAATTATCTCTATTTTTCCTTATTTAGTTCAGCAATTGTCTCAATTAATTTCCATTGTTTCCATTTTAAACTTGTTATGACCTACATATGTGCATTGTACAATTAACATAACTTAATCATGCTGTTTTTGGAGTCTGTATATTTTTTTCCTTACATGTTCTCACTTATTATATGACTTTCGCATGCAACATATTTCGTGAAATGCTCTTGTTCGTTCATGAGTACTTCCCCAAGTTTTGCACTTTGTCCAGAGAGATTGACTGTCTGTGCGACTTTTTGTTCATCCATCCGCCAGTTTGTCCGTAACGCTTTTCATTAATGGGTCAAAACGTTGTTTAATTTTGGCAGATTTATTTCAAAGTGGTCAAACTTATACATTGGGATGAGTAGACCGATACAATATTTCAAACAAATATCGGATCTGTTTTTTAAGGTGAAAATTGTCTCAGTAAAGTTTTCAGACTTGGTGTATAGGATACTTATGACCTACAGATGTGCACTGCACATGGTGCATAACTATAGCATGTTTTTGATTGTCTGTCATTTATCAGCATGATTTCAATAAACAGGGTGGATCTTTAGTGTTCACTGAACTGGTAATATTACATTTGTTTGTCAATCTGTTATCCTTCGTGATTTATTTTGTTTATACAAGAAAAGCGTCAAACTTTGATAAATGAGGTATATTGGTTATTGACAGGCAATCTGTGTCGTTTCAAACATTTTTGGTTTGGTTTGTTTAAAGGTCGATGATACATTGTTTCAACAATGTTTGCCTATATAAACTATTCCTTACTTTTTCACCTTACATATGTACATATGCCTCTATACCGTCAGTGCATTCAGCGTATTGATTCCCGCTGTTACGATTGACTCCGCGCGCGCCATCTTGTCAACCAAAACATTCTTTTGGCCCGTCGTCGGAAAAATTTCACGCGCACTTTCGCTTACTTTACACCCATTTCTTGGTGACCGGCAACCTAGATGTTATCCCTTGTTTGGTCTGCTATGTAATTAGGGCCACGTATATGCGAAAAGCAACCACCGATGGTATTGGCATAAATAGTATTAACGAACTCATCACACGCTGGTATATTCACGTTGGTGGTCATAATCGTTCCGTGATGATTGTTATATAAGATGTCGAACAGGGAAGAATCCTGATCTAAGTGCGACGCAGCGCATGTCGTTGATCTGTATCTTTCCTTGTCGCAAAACACCCGAAGGTCGGTGTTGGTGTAACGTGGCCCAATTTATATATGACACGTTCTACGAGAAAACCAACATTCTGGACTCTGCGTAATGTATCGACCCATATCAGTCCGCGCAGGCTAATTCGAGCCGACACATTCCGTCACAGGGGGATAGAGTAATGATTCACGAAACAGAAAATTCACTGGAGGTGAAAAGTTTATATCCGGGTTAGCCTGCGCGGAATGCTTAGGTTTATCAGGGTCGATTACACTTGCAGAGTCCACAGTGTTGGTTTTCTCGTAATTCGGCTCATATATATTACATTCACATGCTGAATCATCACAATGACTGGTAACCTTTAGTACAGATTATAAACAAACAATAACACGTGTTTCTGACGTTTCAGAGATTAAGTCTCCATTAGGTAATTATTCAAAAATGACAATAACAATAAATCGGATGTGACGTCAAATGTTAACGTAAAATATTAGTGGGAAAACGTCATTAGTATGTTAATAAATATATTTGAAAAAAATACACAAGGTATCACGTCTTAAAGTAAAACTCAAAGTGAGAAAAGGAGTAATTGCTCATCATAAAAAAAAATACTTTCTTCTCACAATGAAAACAATACAGGTCTGCTGAGGCAACGTAAACTATAATAATTTGTTATGGGGCTGTGCTTAATGCACTCATTTTTTCAACAGGATATGCTGAGTGGTAACCTTTAGACACTATTTATAATCGACTTTATCATGGTTACCAGACATGGCTTTCTGAAAAGGATGGCAAGGTTATACCTAATCGCGCTAATGATGTATACTCTTGGTGGAATAGGAGCATCATGTTTCTATGAACCATCCTTTGGAATAATCGAATCTGGGGACAGTTTTGAAACGAGGACCGTGTCTCACATTGAAGACTGCATAGAACAATGTGAACGATGGACGAGCTGTAAACTTGTGAATTACCGAATACGAGGACGTATGTGTTATCTGGTACACCATATTGGGGAATTGGCTGTTAATATCAGTAGGAAAAAAACACCCGGATTTGTGTCTTGGACGAAACTCGAAGTAAATGTGGTAAGAAAAAAGTAATTAATACGGCGTTTTACATATTCTCAATTCATTATTTTAAAAAAACCCTGTATAGTTAGTATATACTAATGAGTACACACAGCATTGGATTGTATTCGGTAATAAGATGTCGCGTATATCTCAGAGACATATTAATACATCACAGCAACTGATACGATCATCACACACTCAGTCTGGGGGGGGGGGGGGGGGGGGGGGGGGGGGGGGGGTTAGGGGAAGGTACAATATAGATTGACTATAACTTTAACTTCTCGTGTTTTATTTCTTTATTAAAAATCGAGCTAAGAATATAAATGCAGTCAGTAGTACTGCGCTGTTTTCGGAAACCAAATTGACAGTTGTTATGCACATTAAGACATTTGGCACATTTGCGTAATCGGTTATCTAACATAATTGATATTTTTTGGGGGAAAATACTAGTTAAAGTTATTCCCCTATAATTGTTTACATCCGATAAATTACCCTTTTTCGGAACTGGAACGATTATCCCTTTAGTCCAGATAACTGTTAGTGTACATGTAATTGAACCATTTGCACAAGTTATGACTTAATATAATTTTACATTCTAAAAACATTTCTGGCAATAAATTGTCGCCACCTCCACTTTTCCCACTTTTAAGACAACTAATAGCAGACTGCACTTCATCAACCATGAAATCTGTATCC